>JARQOD010000003.1:601592265-601732250 GCA_033576555.1 Oophaga sylvatica | reverse complement strand
GGGTACCACAGGGTCAGTATTGGGGCCGCTTCATTTTAACATATTTATTGCTGACCTTGTATAGGGCATACACAGTAGTATTTCAATATTTGCAGATGACACTAAACTCTGCAGGGTAATAAATACAGAGGAGGATAATTTTATATTACAGGAGGATTTATGTAAACTAGAAGCTTGGGCTGATAAATGGCAAATGAGCTTTAGTGGGGATAAATGTAAGGTCATGCACTTGGGTAGAACAAACAAGATGTATAATTATGTGCTTAATTGTAAAACACTGGGCAAAACTGTCACTGAAAAAGACTTGGGTGTATGGGTGGACGACAAACTCACATTTAGTGGCCAGTGTCAGGCAGCTGCTGCCAAGGCAAATAAAATAATGGGATGCATTAAAAGAGGTATAGATGCTCATGAGGAGAACATAATTTTACCTCTATACAAGTCACTGGTGCAACCACACTTAGAATATTGTGTAAAGTTCTGGTCTCCGGTGTATAAGAAAGACATAGCTGAACTGGAGCGGGTGCAGAGAAGAGCGACCAAGGTTATTAGAGAACTGGGGGTCTGCAATACCAAGACAGGTTATTACACTTGGGGTTATTTAGTTTGGAAAAATGAAGGCTTAGGGGTGATCTTATTACAATGTACAAATATATGAGGGGACAGTACAAAGACCTTTCTAATAATCTTTTTACTCTTAGACCTGTGACGGGGACAAGGGGGCATCCTCTACGTCTGGAGGAAAGAAGGTTTAGCCATAATCACAGACGCAGATTCTTTACTGTAAGAGCAGTGAGACTATGGAACTCTCTGCCGTCTAATGTTGTAATGAGTGATTCCCTACTAAAATTTAAGAAGGGACTGTATAAGTATAATATTACAGGCTATATTCACTAGTTTCCTAGATACTGCGTTGATCCAGGGAGCTAGACTGATTGCCGTATGTGGAGTCGGGAAGGAAATTTTTTCCCCAATGTGAAGCTTACTGTTTGCCGCGTGGTTTTTTTTTGCCTTCCTCTGGATCAACATGTTAGGATATGGGTTGAACTAGATGGACTTAAAGTCTCCCTTCAACCTTAAATACTATGTTACTATGTTGCCTTGGGCTCATTTAGAGAAAATCTTCAAAGTTAGACGCATTTATTGTTGTTATTGTTAATTTCCATCAATCATATGTAACAAGGTGGCACAGGGTGGTAGTTGTGGGCAAGTCCACTAAGTCACAGTCAGTGAGCACCCCAGCCCCTTGCACATAGAAAGACAAGTGAAGTCCCAGTCCTGCAGTACAGTCAGTTATCTCCATCACACATCCACTTTGGTTGTAGGGAATCAGATCTCAGGAAAACACCACAGGCCACAGTTTTGTTTCAACGGTGATAACTTTACTTAACACGGTGCAAACAAGACAATTTTCCTGTACTTTCCCTGCAGCTTCTGTATGTGGCACGCTACCAGCTTCTATCCTGGTCCCAAACCCCGCATTTCTCCTGGGGTCATTCCAGGCTGAGCCAGTGCCCTTCCACAATGCCCGTCCACCTGGGGCAGCTTTTGTCCTCCTGACCAGGGAATCTTCTGTCCTCACTACGGTGCATGTCCTGCCCTGGGCAATCCTGCCCGGCTCTGCTGCCTATACAGGAAGTCCTTCTCCTAAGTTTCTGAGACTTTGCACCGTCCCCTTTTTAACTCCTCCCAACTGTTAACCCTTAATATTCTATCCCTAAGCTAAGTAATACATTTAATACAAAGTGAATGTCACACCATAAGACAACACATTGCACATTACAATAACATTAATTAAACCGCATATTACATTCACAGTAGCAAATAATAAGGTGCCCCACGTGTTACAGGTGCACAATGTCCACAGGAAAGAGAAGGCAGTCGAAGATCCCCGCCACCTCCTTACACTACTCCCTCCTAAAATATGGTCGTCTTCGACAATGACGGCACCTGTAGACGGTAAAACAGCATGTGTAAAACATCAATAAAATTAATACAGTCTCAATTCTACGCTTCTTGTGGATCAACCGTGACCTCGGCTACACTCGGTTGGAGCCCCAGAACAAGAGTTCAAGTTCTTGTAATGTGGGTCCGACTGACCCTGATCCCGTGGCTCCTGGGACCCGTCCTTATAAGGTACCAAATATCAACAGTTCACAATTACCACATAACATCAGTTCGGGTCCATAGTCCAGTCCTTTCCTTTTCCGGGTATCCGAACATAGGAGTCAAATAAAAGAACAAACGCACTGGCCCGATGGCCAATTCAGCAATAGTCCATGTAGTCCTGACCCGGCTCACTTCTCGGGTCCTCCTGCACAGGTTCTTCCTCCTCCCTCCTTTTAGTGAACTATGGGCTCCTTAAAACACAAGTGGACTGCTTACAAAAGGGGACAGTTCAGGGTTAAAATAGGTAAAGTTCAAGGTTAAAACAGTTCAGTTCTTAAAGCAGCCACACTTACAGTCCATAGTGATTAAACCCTTTTAGGGTTTTTTAGTCCTGTAATTCAGCAGGGAATGCGTAACCATGCGCAAAGAAAACTTGGAGGAAGAGAAAAAACAAAACAGTCCTTTTCACGTGTGACCATCCGGGTCACCAATGACACTCAGTCCTGGTGTCATCCGGGGCTTACTGCCCTACGAGAGACGCGGAACAGTCTCTGCTATCCAGTAGGTGCAACTGGCACGTTTTTTTTTCTTTCTTTAGTGAACAGAGCCACATCACTTAATGCAGGATAACTGAGCAGCATAGTCAGCTGCATTCAGGGCCCTGCACCACAATATATTTGTGCCCTGAAGATCCACTGGAAGAGGATCGGATCCTCCACTGTTCCTCCTACTCCTCTTTCCCTATAACGGCAGGTCCAGAGTAAATGGAATTCCCAGCTCCCGTGATTCGACTGCGGGCCCGGCCTCTACTGCCCCCTGGCTGGTTACAGGGGCTGCGACCATCGCTGCTGGCCGCACACAGTACTGAGCCTCTCACGCTTGCCTCTCCTCCAGACTGGAGACCATTCTCACGGCCACCGCATATGGCCCTCGGGGTCCCTATTCTTTGATTAAAGTCAAACGGTCCCATACCTGGAGAGGACCCTTACAATCGATGCACCCAACATTGAAATGTATTTTCTCTCGAGTTTCAGCTTCCTGAATGAACCCGTACCCTTTTGTAGAGTTAAAGTACCTAATGCGGCCATGGGTTATTCGGCTGGACATGGCTCCTCCGCCGGGACGTTGTAACTCCTGCAGAATTTGGCGTTCCCGCTGCTTCTTCTCGCCAATCACTCATCTAATCCACCGGGCCTCCTCCGCAGTGGGCACCCAAGATTCCTCCAAGTACGCACCGCTGGTGATGGACGGGGCCAGCTCAGGCCGCAAGGCGGCTGGAGACGACATGACCGGAGAGGATGGGGGAGTCGAGAGAAGCGACGGAGCCGAAGAGGGTGACGAAGCCGAAGAGGGTGACAACACCGGAGTCGGCACAGCCACCGAAATGACCACAGCCTCTTCACTCACCGACGCCGCGCCCGATGATCCCCTCATGCAGCCGCGTGAAGCAGGGACAACAGTGGCAGCGACTCCTCTCAACACAGCCTCCAGCGTCTTCTGAACCTCATACGGCTCCTCGGGTTGCGCGACACTCAGGCTCTCGATGAGCTCCTGCCTCCGTCGTCCGAAGGGGAACCATTCTTCCAGCTCCCTCAGTTGCGAGCTTCCGGAATGCTGGCCCATTTCTGCCCGGGCCACAGACCACTCCCAGTTCTGGCGTCCGATGCCACCAGGGAAAGACATGCTCTGCCTCCGCATATTATCAGGTAATGGTGTCTCCTCTTCCGATACGCTGGCTCGTTCTCTTGGGCTCCTCCCATTTGGGGGCGGAATCTCTTCTGGCTGCTCCACCCATTTTCTCACACTCTGTTGGTAAGGCTTGAGCTCCTTTTTGCCCGTACCCATTTTGGGTGGGCATTAATCACAGGGGGATGTGGCCTCCTTCCTTTTGGCACCAAGTTTTTTCCATAACGCCCACAAAAGGCGGCACCATCCTTCATTTTCACTCCACAAACTGTCTCCTTCTCGACAGTGTTCAGTGCCATCTTTAACTCTTTCATGGCTGCCACCAGTCCACAAGTCTTGGGAATCTTCTCCACCAGTCTCTTAGCTGCAGGGCTTCTGGATTCTGATCCTGCCGACTACGCCAAATGTAACAAGGTGGCACGGGGTGGTAGTCGTGGGCAAGTCCACTAAGTCACAGTCAGTGAGCACCCCGGCCCCTTGCACATAGACAAGTGAAGTCCCAGTCCTAAAGTACAGTCAGTTACCTCTATCACACATTCACTTTGGTTGTAGGGAATCAGATCTCAGGAAAACACCACAGACCACAGTTTTGCTCCACCGGTGATAACTTTACTTAACACGGTGCAAACAAGATAATGTTTCCTGTACTTTCCCTGCAGCTTCTGTATGTGGCACGCCACTGGCTTCTATCCTGGTCCCGAACTCCGTATTTCTCCTGGGGTCGTTCCCGCTGAGCCAGTGCCCGTCCACGATGCCCGTCCACCTGGGGCAGCTTCTATCCCTCTGACTGGGGAATCCTCTGTCCTCACTATGGTGCATGTTCTGCCCTGGGCAATCCTGCCCGGGCTCTGCTGCCTATACAGGAAGTCCTTCTCCTAAGTTTCTGAGACTTTGCACCATCCCCTTTTTAACTCTTCCCAACTATTAACCCTTAATATTCTATCCCTAAGCTAAGTAATACATTTAATACAAAGTAAATGTCACACCATAAGACAACACATTGCACATTACAAGAACATTAATTAAACCGCGTATTACGTTTACAGTAGCAAATAAGGTCCCCCACGTGTTACAGGTGCACAGTGTCCACAGGACAGAGCAGGCAGTCGAGGGTCCCTGCCATCTCCTTACACAAGTATACGCAGGTGCTTCTCACAAAATTAAAATATGATCAAAAAGTTAATTTATTTCAGTTCTTCAATACAAAAACTGAAACTCCTATATTATATAGAGTCATTACACACAGAGTGATCTATTCTATAGAGTCATTACACACAGAGTGATCTATTCTATAGAGTCATTACACACAGAGTGATCTATTCTATAGAGTCATTACACACAGAGTGATCTATTCTATAGAGTCATTACACACAGAGTGATCTATTCTATAGAGTCATTACACACAGAGTGATCTATTCTATAGAGTCATTACACACAGAGTGATCTATTCTATAGAGTCATTACACACAGAGTGATCTATTCTATAGAGACATTACACACAGAGTGATCTATTCTATAGAGTCATTACACACAGAGTGATCTATTCTATAGAGACATTACACACAGAGTGATCTATTCTATAGAGTCATTACACACAGAGTGATCTATTCTATAGTCATTACACACAGAGTGATCTATTCTATAGAGTCATTACACACAGAGTGATCTATTCTATAGAGTCATTACACACAGAGTGATCTATTCTATAGATTCATTACACACAGAGTGATCTATTCTATAGAGTCATTACACAGAGTGATCTATTCTATAGAGTCATTACACAGAGTGATCTATTCTATAGAGACATTACACACAGAGTGATCTATTCTATAGAGTCATTACACACAGAGTGATCTATTCTATAGAGTCATTACACACAGAGTGATCTATTCTATAGAGACATTACACACAGTGATCTATTCTATAGAGACATTACACAGAGTGATCTATTCTATAGAGTCATTACACACAGAGGGATCTATTCTATAGAGACATTACACAGAGTGATCTATTCTATAGAGTCATTACACACAGAGTGATCTATTCTATAGAGTCATTACACACAGAGTGATCTATTCTATAGTCATTACACACAGAGTGATCTATTCTATAGAGACATTACACACAGAGTGATCTATTCTATAGAGTCATTACACACAGAGTGATCTATTCTATAGTCATTACACACAGAGTGATCTATTCTATAGAGACATTACACACACAGTGATCTATTCTATAGAGTCATTACACACAGAGTGATCTATTCTATAGAGACATTACACACAGCGTGATCTATTCTAGAGTCATTACACACAGAGTGATCTATTCTATAGTCATTACACACAGAGTGATCTATTCTATAGAGTCATTACACACAGAGTGATCTATTCTATAAAGTCATTACACACAGAGTGATCTATTCTATAGAGTCATTATACACAGAGTGATCTATTCTATAGAGTCATTACACACAGAGTGATCTATTCTATAGAGTCATTACACACAGAGTGATCTATTCTATAGAGTCATTACACACAGAGTGATATATTCTATAGAGTCATTACACACAGAGTGATCTATTCTATACAGTCATTACACACAGAGTGATCTATTCTATAGTCATTACACACAGAGTGATCTATTCTATAGAGTCATTACACACAGAGTGATCTATTCTATAGAGTCATTACACACAGAGTGATCTATTCTATAGAGTCATTACACACAGAGTGATCTATTTCACGTGTTTATTTCTGGTAATGTTGATGATTACGGCTTACAGCCAATGAAAACCCAAAAGTCATTATCTCAGCAAATTAGAATACTTTATAACACCAGCTTGAAAAATCATTTTAAAATCCGAAATGTTGGCCTACTGAAATGTACGTTCAGTAAATGCTCTCAATACTTGGTCGGGCTCCTTTTGCATCAATTATTGCATCGATGCGGCATGGCATGGAGGCGATCAGCCTGTGGCACTGCTGAGGGGTTATGGAAGCCCAGGTCGCTTTGATAGCAGCCTCCAGCTCGTCTGCATTGTTGGGTCTGGTGTCTCTCATGTTCCTCTTGACAATACCCCATAGATTCTCTATGGGGTTAAGGTCAGGAGAGTTTGCTGCCAGTCAAGCACAGTGATACTGTTGTTTGTACACCAGGTATTGGTACTTTTGGCAGTGTGCACAGGGGCCAAGTCCTGCTGGAGAATGACATTTCCATCTCCAAAAAGCTTGTTGGCAGAGGGAAGCATGAAGTGCTGTAACATGTCCTAGTAGACGGCTGCGCTGACTTTGGTCTTGATAAAACACAGTAGACCTACACCAGCAGATGACATGGCTCCCTAAACCATCACTGATTGTGGAAACTTCACACTAGACCTCCAGCAGCTTGGATTGTGTCCTCTCCACTCTTCCTCCAGACTCTGGGACCTTGATTTCCGAATGAAATGCAAAATTTACTTTCATCTGAAAGCAACACCTTGGACCACTGAGCAGTCCGGTTCTTCTTCTCCTTGGCCCAGGTAAGACGCTTCTGGCGTTGTCTATTGGTCATGAGTGGTGACACAAGGAATGCGACACTTATAGACCATGTCCTGGATACGTCTGTGTGTGGTGGCTCCTGAAGCAATGACTCCAGCAGCAGTCCACACCTTGTGAATCTCCCACAAATTATTAAATGGCCTTTTCTTAACAATCCTTTCAAGGCTGCGGTTATCCCGGTTGCTTGTGCACCTTTTTCTATCACACTTTTTCCTTCCACTCAACTTCCCATTAATATGCTTGGATACAGCACTCTGTGAGCAGCCGGCTTCTTTAGCAATGACCTTTTGTGGCTTCCCCTCCTTGTGGAGTGTGTCAATGACTGCCTTCTGGACATCTGTCAAGTCAGCAGTCTTCCTGACTGGGAGGAGACACAGATTAGATATTAGAAAAAACTTTTTGACAGTTAGAGTGATCAATGAGTGGAACAGGCTGCCACGAGAGGTGGTGAGTTCACCTTCAATGGAAGTCTTCAAACAGAGGCTGGACAGACATCTGTCTGGGATGATTTAGTGAATCCTGCTTTGAGCAGGGGGTTGGACCAGAAGGCCCAGGAGGTCCCTTCCAACTCTACCATTCTATGATTCTATGATTCCCCATGATTTTGGAGCTACTGAAACAGACTAAGGACCCTTTTAAACACTTAGGAAGCCTTTGAATGTGTTTTTTGTTAATTATTATTATTATACATTTATATAGCGCCATTTATTCCATGGCGCTTTACATGTGAAAAAAGGAAATATAGACAAGTACAATAAACATGTGCAAGACAAGGGACACACAAGTACAGAAGAAGAGAGGATCCTGCCCGCAAGGGCTCACAGTCTACAGGGATGGGTGAGGATGCACTAGGAGAGGGTAGAGCTGATCGTGCGGTGGTTCAGTAGACTGAGGATCACTGCAGGTTGTAGGCTTGTCGGAACAGGTGGGTCTTCAGGTTCTTCTTGAAGCTTTCCGTTGTTGTTGAGAGTCTGATGTGTTGCGGCAGGGAGTTCCAGAATATGGGGGAAGCACGGGAGAAGTCTTGTATGCGGTTGTGGTAAGAAGAGATAAGGGGGGAGTAGAGAAAGAGAGTATTGAAGGTTGCATGCGGGTAGGTACCAGGAGAACATGTCACAGATGTATGGAGGAGACAGGCTGTGGACTGCTTTGTATGTCATGGTTAGGGTTTTTTTAACTGGAGCCTCTGGGCAATAGGAAGCCAGTGAAGGGCCTGGCATAGGGGGGAGGCTGGGGAATAGCGGGAGACAGAAGGATTAGTCAGGCAGCAGAGTGTAGGATGGACTGGAGTGGTGCCAGAGTGCTAGAGGGGAGGCCAGACTGTAGGAGGTTGCAGTAGACGAGGCAGATGATAAGGGCGTGCACTAGTGTTTTTGTTGTTTCATGGTTGAGGAATGCACGGATCCGGGAAATATTTTTGAGTGTGAGGCGGCAGTAGGAGGCAAGGGCTTGGATATATGGTTTGAAAGAGAGGGCAGAGTCGAGGATCACCCCAAGGCACCGAGCATGTGGGACTGGGGAAAGCGAGCAGCCATTGACATTGATGGATAGGCTGGTGGAGGGGTAGAATGAGGTGGGGGAAAGATGATGAATTCTGTTTTGTCCATGTTCAGTTTGAGAAAGCGAGCAGAAAAGAAGGCTGAGATAGCAGACAGACATTGTGAGATTTTGATCAGTAAGGAGGTGAGGTCAGGTCCAGATAGGTAGATCTGCGTGTCTTCGGCATAGAGGTGATACTGCAAACCGTGGGATTCTATGAGCTGTCCCAGGCCGAAGGTGTAGATGGGGAAGAGTAGGGGTCCTAGAACTGAGCCTTGAGGAACACCGACAGGCAGGGGGCGAGGTGAGGAGGTGGTGTGTGAGAGGGAGACACTAAATGTTCGGTCTGTTAGGTATGATGAGATCCAGGATAGGGCCAAGTCTGTGATGCCAAGAGATGAGAGAATCTGTAGCAGGAGGGAATGGTCCACAGTGTCGAAGGCAGAAGACAGGTCCAGGAGAAGGAGGACAGAGTAGTGTCGCTTGCTCTTGGCGGTTAGTAGGTCGTTAGTGACTTTAGTTAGGGTAGTTTCAGTTGAGTGATGCGGTTGGAAGCCTGATTGTAACCTGTCAAAGAGGGAGCAGGAGGAGAGGTGGGAGGACAGTTCAAGATGGACATGCTGTTCCAGTAGTTTTGAGGCATAAGGGAGAAGAGATATCGGGCGACAAGCTAGACACAGAGGATGGGTCAAGGGAGGTCTTTTTGAGGATGGGTGTGATTGAGGCATGTTTGAGGGATGAGGGAAAGACACCATTTGTAAGTGAAAGGTTGAAGAGGTGTGTTAGAGTTGGGATGAAGACTGTGGCAAAGTTAGGGATGAGGTGGGACGGGAGCGGGTCAAGCGCACAAGTGGTTAGGTGTGATCTTGACAGGAGGGTGGAGAGCTGATCTTCTGTCATGGTGGAGAAGCTGGTTTTGGAAGAACAGGGCTGAGCGGCTAAGAGGGGCATTGGGGGGTGCGGGACAAAGCTTTCTATGATCGTATCGATCTTCTGCTTAAAGAAGGAGGCAAAGTCTTCAGCAGAAATGAGAGGAGAGGTAGAATGTGCTGTGGGACGGAGTAGAGAATTGAAAGTGTTGAAGAGCTGTTTAGGGTTGTGAGACAGGGAGGATATGAGAGATGCAAAGTAAGTTTGTTTTGCGGCAGAGAGCGTGGACTTGAAGCTGGCGAGGGACTGCTTGTATGCGTTGAAGTGCTCGGTAGAATGAGTTCTCTTCCATCTCCGCTCAGCGGCCCTGGAACCTGTCTCAGTTATTTGGTCAGGCCGGTCAGCCAGGGCTGCCTGTTGATTGTACGAGTTTTGCTCTGCGTGAGGGGGGCGGCCGAATCAAGTGTTGCTGTTATTGTGGTGTTATAAAAAGTGGCAGCAGCATCTGTGACATGAAGGGAAGCTATATCTGTAAGAGGGAGAAGGGACTCAGAGAGGTGTTTGAGATTCCTGCGAGGGTGGGTGAGTTTGTGGAGTGGGGGATGCGTACTGACAGAGGAGAGGGAAGAGAATGTCAGTAGATTGTGGTCAGACAGGGGGAGGGGTGAGTTAGTGAGATTAGTGAGGGAACAGAGGCGGGTGAAGATAAGGTCCAGCGTGTGACCATCTTTGTGAGTGGCCGCAGAGGACCATTGAGTGAGGCTGAGGGAAGCCGTGAGCGATAGAAGTTTAGAGGCAGCCGGGGTGGAAGTGTTAATGGGGATGTTGAAATCACCCATGATGATGGTGGGGATGTCAGCAGAGAGGAAATGGAGTAGCCAGGTGGTGAAGTGGTCGAGAAAGGTGGAGATGGCTAGTTCTGGGGGGCGGTAGATGACAGCCAGTTGGAGGTTGGAGGGGGAATAGATGCGGACAGAGTGCACCTCGAACGAGGGGAGAGTAGAGGAGGGTGGTAGCGGAATTGGGGTAAAGGAGTAGGCATTGGACATGAACAAGCCAACTCCTCCACCACGTTTGTAGCTGGGGCGAGGGGTGTGAGAGAGATGGAATCCACCATAGGAAAGTGCAGCTGGAGAGGCTGTCAGAGGGGGTGAGCCAGGTTTCAGTGATGGCAAGGAAGGAGAGTTTGTTGGTGATAAAGAGGTCATGGATGAACGACAGTTTGTTGCAGACGGAGCGTGCGTTCCATAGTGCTCCAGGTAGGGGGACCGGGGGAGTGGGGTCTGGATGAATAGGTATGAGGTTGTCATGGTTGTGAAACCATGTAGAGGATCGTTGCCGGGTGTTAAAAATGAGCATGGGGATGCATTGAGGAGGGCCAGGATTTGGGGATACGTCGTCAGCAATGAGGAGTAGCAGACAGAGCGTTTGAAGGTGGGAGCAGGATAGGACATAATGTGGCCGTGTGTGTCTGGAGAAGAAGGATTATATGTGGCGGAACAGTTCTGAGGAAGAGGTGAGATGGCTGGGGAGGATGGAGGGGGAAATGACTAGTTCCTTACTAGGTGGGCGATTACAGGAGTTAGGGAAAAATAAAGTAGTATGGGGGTGATAGTGAAAAGAAGTTGAAACATTGTAGAGGTGTTATATTCCGTTACCTTACAGTCAAATTCTAGTCTAATTCAGAGTAGTGTAATTAGAAATCTGTAATTTGAAAGATGGAATTTGAAATAGATGAGACAATGACTTTTGGGTTTTCATTGGCTGTAAGCCATAATCATCAACATTAACAGAAATAAACACGTGAAATAGATCACTCTGTGTGTAATGACTCTATAGAATAGATCACTCTGTGTGTAATGTCTCTATAGAATAGATCACTCTGTGTGTAATGACTCTATAGAATAGATCACTCTGTGTGTAATGTCTCTATAGAATAGATCACTCTGTGTGTAATGTCTCTATAGAATAGATCACTCTGTGTGTAATGACTATAGAATAGATCACTCTGTGTGTAATGTCTCTATAGAATAGATCACTCTGTGTGTAATGACTCTATAGATAGATCACTCTGTGTGTAATGTATCTATAGAATAGATCACTCTGTGTGTAATGACTCATAGAATAGCTCATCTGTGTGTAATGTCTCTATAGAATAGATCACTCTGTGTGTAATGACTCTATAGAATAGATCACTCTGTGTGTAATGTCTCTATAGATAGATCACTCTGTGTGTAATGACTATAGAATAGATCACTCTGTGTGTAATGACTATAGAATAGATCACTGTGTGTAATGGCTCTATAGAATAGATCACTCTGTGTGTAATGACTCTATAGAATAGATCACTCTGTGTGTAATGACTATAGAATAGATCACTCTGTGTGTAATGACTCTATAGAATAGATCACTCTGTGTGTAATGACTCTATAGAATAGATCACTGTGTGTAATGTCTCTATAGAATAGATCACTCTGTGTGTAATGACTCTATAGAATAGATCACTGTTTTGTAATGACTCTATAGAATAGATCACTCTGTGTGTAATGTCTCTATAGAATAGATCACTCTGTGTGTAATGTCTCTATAGAATAGATCACTCTGTGTGTAATGACTCTATAGAATAGATCACTCTGTGTGTAATGACTCTATAGAATAGATCACTCTGTGTGTAATGACTATAGAATAGATCACTCTGTGTGTAATGACTCTATAGAATAGATCACTCTGTGTGTAATGACTCTATGGAATAGATCACTCTGTGTGTAATGTCTCTATAGAATAGATCACTCTGTGTGTAATGACTCTATAGAATATAGGAGATTCACTTTTTGTATTGAGGAACTGAAATAAATTAACTTTTTGATGATATTCTAATTTTGTGAGAAGCACCTGTATGTGTGTATATATATATATATATATATATATATATATATGTATATATACAGTATATATATATATATATATTGTGAGGCAGTGACCGGTGTCACATGTAGGGGTCGCTGTGTGTTCCCCCCAGGATGTGCATGGAGGCGTATTGAGGCCATGAGAGGGCATTGCAGTCACAGGCGTAGCTGTAGTTGCAATGCAGATTAAAGTGAGTATAGGTCTTGGACATGCTAGTTGTCCAAGGCAGATTTAGGGAAAACCTGCTCTGGGTTTTGGTGATATGAAATAGACTGCAGATAGTAGTGTTGCAGTCCGTTTCATTCCTGGCCCTGGTTTTCCATGTAGCTGAAGGCCACAGATTGCTAGTTAAAAACCCTGCAGTATAGGGTTTGAGTGTGTCAGGTTCAGAATCAGTGTCAGTCTGGTGTTGGCAGGAGTACAGAGCAGAAGGCTCTGCATAGCTCCACCTGTGTGAGGGAACACAGGCCAGTGGAGCCAAACAGCCAAGGCAGCTGAATAGCCTGGCACCCACAGCGCACACAGTGGTGCAGTCGCCCATGGCAACTAGTCTCGGAGGTGGACTGTCTTGTGCATGGCGGTGAACCGGAGGTAGACTTTCCTGTGCCCGAAGCAGGACTGGCGTGTTTAGTGACTGTAAGCTGGAGGATATGGTTCCCGGCTGTGGATATAAAGTCTACACACCCCTGGTAAAAATCCTACCAAGAAGAATAATTTCAAAACATTTTCCATCTTTAGGCTATGTGCCCACGTTCAGTATTGTTAGCAGAAATTTCCTGAGAAAAACCAGACTTTTTCCCAGGAAATCCAGATGTGTTTTTATCGCGTTTTTTGGGCTTTTTTTTGAGGATTTTTCGTGTTTTTTTCCTGAACATCCAAAGTCAATAATATAGCGGTAAATCCACAGATTTACTGAAAAATTAATGAACATGCTGCTTTTTTACCATGATGCGCTTTTTTCGCAGAAAAAAAATGCACCATGTGCACAAAAATTGCAGAATGCATTTTAATAATAGGATGCTTAATGCATGCGTTTTTTAAGCATTTTTGCATCGGAAAACCGCTGCAAAAACGCGAAAAAAATGCGAAAAAATCCTGAACGTGTGCACACAGCCTAAATGTCACCCTTAATCCATTGAGAAACAAACTGAAATCATTTTGAGGGGAAAAATAAAAATAATAAAACCAAATAATGTGCTTGTGTTCAGAATAAGTCAATTACGTTTACACTCAAGTAGCATTGTAGTCAGTGCATGGCCGCCATCATTTTTAGGAATTGTGATTAACCCCATGGATAGTGCCACTGTTCTTAGAGGATTTTCCGGACATTTTGTTAGTTGCATTATACAAAAGCCATGGTCCATAAACAGCTGACAACACAGCAAAGGAATCTCATTGTTGAAAGCTATCAGTCAGGAGAACAGTACAAAAACATTTCCAAGAAATAAGATCTACTATGGCCTCTGAAGATGTAATGAAGTGGCTTAAATTTGGCACAACTGTGACATTACTGAACATCCCTCAAAACTTGATAAAAAGACAAGAAGAAAATTGGTGTGGGAACCTGCCAAGAGCAACATTAAAGGAGCTGCAGGAATTTCAGGCAGGTGCTGGTTGTGTCCTGCAGGTTTTAACAATCTCCCATATTCTCCATATGCCCAGTCTGTAGGGCAGGGTGGAAAGACAGAAGCCTCTTTTTACAAAGGAAAACATCCAAGCCTGGCTATATTTTGCCAAAACCTTCATCAAGTCTGCCAAGAGCATGTGGGAAACGTGTTCTGATGAGACCAAGGTGGAACTTAAGCCACCATTGATCAATTCACCACCAAAGGTCACCATCCCCACAGTGAGGCATGGTGGGTGCATCATTATATTTTGGGTCTGTTTTTCAGCAGCTGGAACTGGGGCTTTGTCAATATCAAGGGACTTATGAACAGTTACAAATATCACTCAATTTTGTATCAAAACCTTCAGTTAAAAAGTTGAATATGAAGAGGAATTTTATCTTTCAGCACAGCAATGACCCTAAACGACTTGCAAATCACCAAAAGAATGTCTTGACCAGAAAGATATGAAAGTTCTGCAACGGCCCAGCCTGAGCCCAGACCTAAATCCAAGGGTCAATTTGTGGTGACCTGCAGAGGGCGCTGTACACACGAGATGCCCATGCAATCTGACAGATGTGGAGCTGCTGCAAGGAAGAGCGGGCAAATATGGCCAATTCTAGATGTGTCAGACTTAAAGACTCCGTCCCAAAAAGACTGAATGCTTTCAAATTCAATGGGTTCTTCAACAAAGTATTAATTTAACCCCTCCTGACCTTTGACCTACATTTACATAATATGTCGTGCCATTGCCTTGAGTGCGGGGCTTGCACACCGAGCTCACATATTTCCACCCCACATATTGACAGATTTAATCATCCATCATGTGCCTATAACAGCCGCGGGTGGAGTGCCCATCGGCGCCCCTGTCACATGATTGCAAGGTGCCGATGGGTTGTCATGACAGCTTGGGGTCTGCTGATGACCCCCGTGCCTGTCATTATGACCCTCCTGTGAACACAGTCCCGTGGCTGGCATTCATATCAAATTGTAATTCACTGCTATGTATAGCACAAGCGATCAGACAACTGCAGCTTTAAGTCCCCTAAGGGGACTATTACATCAGTGAAAAGTGAGAAAAAAAGTTCAAAAATATGAAAAAAAAATGAAAAAAAAAACAAAACACAAAAGTTCAAATCACCCCCCTTTGCACCATCATTCTGCATTCGTAAAATTCCGATTACCGTATATACTCATGTATAAGCCGACCCGTGTATAAGCCGACCCCCCTAATTTTGCCACAAAAAACTTGGAAAACTTATTGACTCGCGTATAAGCCGGGTGTATAAGTTGCCGTCCTGCTCTGTGCTCCCCCATCCAGCTCTGCACTCCCCTATTCTCCTCTGTGCCCACCCCGGTCCTGCTCCATGCTCTCCGTCCTCCCCCCGTTCTGCTACGTGCTATCCGTCCTCCCCCGTTCTGCTCCGTGCTCTCCGTCCTCCCCCGTTCTGCTCCGTGCTCTCCGTCCTCCCCCCGTTCTGCTCCGTGCTCTCCGTCCTCCCCCCGTTCTGCTCCGTGCTCTCCGTCCTCCCCCGTTCTGCTCCGTGCTCCCCCATCCAGCTCTGCACTCCCCTATTCTCCTCTGTGCCCACCCCGGTCCTGCTCCATGCTCTCCGTCCTCCCCCCGTTCTGCTACGTGCTCTCCGTCCTCCCCCCGTTCTGCTCCGTGCTCTCCGTCCTCACCCCGGTCCTGCTCCATGCTCTCCGTCCTCCCCCCGTCCTGCTCCGTGCTCTCCGTCCTCCCCCCCGTCCTGCTCCATGCTCTCCGTCCTCACCCCGGTCCTGCTCCATGCTCTCCGTCCTCCCCCCGTTCTGCTCCGTGCTCTCCGTCCTCCCCCCGTTCTGCTACGTGCTCTCCGTCCTCCCCCCGTTCTGCTCCGTGCTCTCCGTCCTCACCCCGGTCCTGCTCCATGCTCTCCGTCTGTCACGCTGTATAGCAGATATATATATATGTGATGTCAGTAATCTATATCAAAAGGGCAACATACTATATAACATGCGCATAGATATATGATAACATAGAATTACCTGACAGAATGTCCAGTGGGTCAATACGGAATCCGTTATACGCTGTCTCCGGCTAGAGGGTGACCGGGGTCTATGCTGACCCTAAACTGGGGTCCTAACTAATCCCTCTACCTGGAGGTACTGTTAAAGGTACAGAGGTCCAGGCCACCAGCGTAAACCCTGTCTCCTATCAATCCCTGCCAACTGTAATCTAGTCCTAAGAAGGACCCTGATTACCACCAAAGGGAATGAACAGGTAACGGTTAATGAACAGAAAGACATACAAAAAAGACAAGAAATAAAGTAAATAAAGTCTTACATACAACACTCACACACAGTAGGAACACCTAAGGTCTCAGAGATAAACTATAAGCTGTAAGAGTAAAAACAACTAAGGAACTCTTAGCTTAAATATTCTCAGAACCGATCCAGTCTGCTAGACTACATGAATGCTTTCACCGGCATCTAACAAGCAGACTGGCAGGTATATGAAGGAATCTAATTAGAACATAATCAAAAGCAGCCGGGCGAGGCTGGACCTAGTCTTAGCAAAGAGCTAGGTAAAATTAACTCCCTCATTACCAAACACAAAGAAACAGCAACTCAGCTGTGAGAAGTCAGAGTGTGTAATCGCGACGATCCTCGTGGCGATACACCCATGACAGTACCCCCCCCTCTACGAGGGGACTCCGGACCCTCAGGGCCAGGTCTGCCCGGGTGAGTTGTGTGAAAGGTCCGAACCAATCGATCTGCGTTAACATCAGACGCAGGGACCCACGTCCTCTCCTCAGGACCATACCCCCTCCAATGAACCAAGTACTGAAGGGATCGGCGACTGAGACGTGAGTCAATGATTTTCGACCCATGAAATTCCACGTTATCATTGACCACCACTGAAGGAGGAGGTAGAGGTGACGGTATGACTGGTGCCACATACTTTTTAAGTAATGACTTGTGAAACACATTATGAATTTTAAACGTAGGAGGGAGGTCCAGACGAAATGTCACAGGATTAATTATGGAACTGATCCTGTATGGCCCGATGAATCTGGGACCCAACCTCCAGGAGGAAACTTTAAGTTTTATATTCCTGGTAGACAACCAAACTAGATCGTTCACCTTCAGATCTAGACCAGAAACTCTCCCCCTATCAGCCATCCGTTTGTAACGGTTCCCCGTAACCTTCAGTCTTAACCGATCTGGAACTATCAGTCTCCCTGGAAGTCCCACAGGGGCGTCCCCCTGAGCCCCCAATACCTCCCCTCAAGCTCAGAGCATACAGCTGACACTACAACTCCCTCCTGAGGAATAGGAACCGGATCATCCGTCTTCCCGGCCCCTGGGAAAGTACGAGATAAGGCATCAGGAAGCAACTTTATTGAGCAGTCATATGCGCGATGAGGAGGTAACTCTTTACACCCCTCCTCTGAGAACATCTCCCCAAAGTCCTCCAGAAAAGGAGACAAAGTTCTAGGCACAACCGCACCGATGACCGTGCTCATGCAGTTATTCCTGCAAAATTCACCCCACTGGCTTATCTTTCTGGATTGCCAATCAATCACTGGGTTATGTTTAGCCAACCAAGGAAGTCCCAACACAATAGGAGTAGGTAGATCCTCCAACACATAACAAGACAATTGCTCTTTATGTATTGCCCCTACTCGAAGATCTATGTTATGAACAGCTTGTACCAAGCTACCTTGACCGAGAGGTCTAGAATCAATAGAGACTATAGGGACCGGTTTGGCCAATACACTCAGTTGCATACCATGCGCCTGGGCAAACCGAGCGTCCACCAGATTAGCCCCGGACCCACTATCAAGAAAAACAGAAATCCTCTCAGTTCTAGTACCAATCACCACCTCCGCAGGCACGAGAAACTGAGAGGGATTTGGGGACGAAATACACACTCCCAGGTTAACTCCTTTGCTCAAAGAGGCCCGGGATGGACACCCCCCAACAAAATGTCCCTCTCTCCCGCAAAAGAAACACCTTCTAGTATTGCGGCGCACCGCCGATTCCCTCCTACAAAAAGATGTCCCTCCCAACTGCATAGGTTCCTCAGAACAGACCAGGGGAACCTCAGTATAAGGGACTTTAGTAGTAGGCGGAGTCATCATGGGAGGCGGAGTTACCTCGCGTCTTCCCCGAATTCGTCTATCAATGCGAATAGCGAGGGCCATAGCAGCCTCCAGTGATGGAGGAGAATCATACTGAGCCAACACATCTTTTAATTTGTCAGACAACCCTTGACAAAACTGGCTCCTAAGAGCTGGGTCATTCCACTGAGTATCTGTTGCCCATCTACGGAACTCAGAAGAATATTCCTCCGCTGGACGATTTCCTTGCCATATTTTACGTAACTTTGTTTCAGCAAGGGAAACTCGATCCGGATCATCATATACCAGACCCAGGGCAGTAAAAAATTGATCCACTGACTGGAGATCTGGGGAGCCTGGAGGAATAGAGAACGCCCAAGATTGAGGGTCCCCTTGTAAGAGTGAGATAACAATTCCCACCCTCTGCTCTTCACTCCCAGATGACCGAGGCCGCAGCCGAAAGTACAATTTACATGCCTCCCGGAAAGTAAAAAATTTGTCCCGCCCACCAGTGAACCTGTCCGGGAGAGCAACCTTAGGTTCAGATCTGGTTTGCTCCGGGGGAGACAAAACCTTGGACTTAATGTCTGCAAACTCCATGGACAACCCCTGCAACTGCCGGGCCAGCTGGGCTACTGGATCCATGACAGCTGGAGAGAATCTTTAGTATGGCCGGTGAAAATGTCACGCTGTATAGCAGATATATATATATGTGATGACAGTAATCTATATCAAAAGGGCAACATACAATATAACATGTGCATAGATATATGATAACATAGAATTACCTGACAGAATGTCCAGTGGGTCAATACGGAATCCGTTATACGCTGTCTCCGGCTAGAGGGTGACCGGGGTCTATGCTGACCCTAAACTGGGGTCCTAACTAATCCCTCTACCTGGAGGTACTGTTAAAGGTACAGAGGTCCAGGCCACCAGCGTAAACCCTGTCTCCTATCAATCCCTGCCAACTGTAATCTAGTCCTAAGAAGGACCCTGATTACCACCAAAGGGAATGAACAGGTAACGGTTAATGAACAGAAAGACATACAAAAAAGACAAGAAATAAAGTAAATAAAGTCTTACATACAACACTCACACACAGTAGGAACACCTAAGGTCTCAGAGATAAACTATAAGCTGTAAGAGTAAAAACAACTAAGGAGCTCTTAGCTTAAGTATTCTCAGAACCGATCCAGTCTGCTAGACTACATGAATGCTTTCACCGGCATCTAACAAGCAGACTGGCAGGTATATGAAGGAATCTAATTAGAACATAATCAAAAGCAGCCGGGCGAGGCTGGACCTAGTCTTAGCAAAGAGCTAGGTAAAATTAACTCCCTCATTACCAAACACAAAGAAACAGCAACACAGCTGTGAGAAGTCAGAGTGTGTAATCGCGACGATCCTCGTGGCGATACACCCATGACACCGTTCTCCCCCCGTCCTGCTCCGTGCTCTCCGTCCTCCCCCCCGTCCTGCTCCGTGCTCTCCGTCCTCACCCCGGTCCTGCTCCATGCTCTCCGTCCTCCCCCCGTTTTGCTACGTGCTCTCCGTCCTCCCCCCGTTCTGCTCCGTGCTCTCCGTCCTTCCCCCATTCTGCTCCGTGCTCTCCGTCCTCCCCCCGTCCTGCTCCGTGCTCTCCGTCCTCCCCCCCGTCCTGCTCCGTGCTCTCCGTCCTCCCCCGTTCTGCTCCGTCCTCTCCGTCCTCCCCCCGTTCTGCTCCGTGCTCTCCGTCCTCCCCCCAGTCCTGCTCCGTGCTCCTTGTCCTCCTCCATGCTCCCCCCATCCTCCTCCATCATACTCACCCTCCCCGTGCCATCGCTGAACGTCCCGGCTGGCAATCCTGCGTTGTACCCGGCTTCCTGCAGCTCTTCAGCGCTGAGCGGTGACGTAATACCGCTCATTAAGGCCATGAATATGGAGGCCACGCCCATGGGAGTGGCGTCGCGTCCATATTACATGACCTTAATGAGCGGGTATTACGTCACCGCTCAGCGCTGAAGAGCTGCAGGAAGCCGGGTACAACGCAGGATTGCAGGGACGTTCAGCGATGGCACGGAGAGGGTGAGTATGATGTCCCAGCCACCGGCTCCTGCCGCCGCATCCCCTCCCCCGCTGGTTTCTGCCCTATGACTCGTGTATAAGCCGAGGGGGCATTTTCAGCACAAAAAAAGGTGCTGAAAATCTCGGCTTATACACGAGTATATACGGTAATCAAAATATAAAATAAATTAATCCGCTCAGTAAACAGAGCAACAAGAAAAAAAAATCAAAACACCAGAATTACGGTTTCTTGGTCTTTGCAGCATTGCAATAAAATGCAATAAGAGGCGATCAAAACATCAATATCCCGAAAAGTGAAAACATCACAGGTCTCGGAAAATGGCGGCATAAGCGAAAAAAATCTGACCTGGAGAATCGTACTTTCAGGTCAAATTCACCATATAGTGAACATAGTAAAAAAAAAAAAAATTGTGGAAGTACAAGTTGTCCCACAGAAAGCAAGTCCTCGTATGGCTGTGAGGACGTAAAGATAGAAAAGTTATGGCGCTTGGAAGATGGAGAGGAAAAGACAAAAGCACAAGAACGGAAAGTCGCAAGGTCGTGAAGATTTTGAAGGATGTGTATATTTATGCAACTGCATCATTTTAGTTCTTTTTCCACTGGAAAGGATTTTAGCTCTCTCTTGTAATTGCTGAATGTTGAAGCTTTTGCTGCAGATGGACGCCTGGTTCATGCTTCTGGAGATACGTAAACCTCTCATGTAACATGGCAGACAGCGGAGGACAAGACCACAGGAAGTGAAAATGATCTAGGGCGGATGTTTTATGGTCCCTAAGGACAATCATCATTGATGACAGAAACCAAGACATGGCTGGTATGACTGACGCAGTTTATGACTAATGTACTGTATACCGGGAAGGATTGGGGGGGACTTGCACAAAGAGTGGAAAATTCTGCTGGTCACGTACGAAGCATAGAGTGGCAAATGAAGGAAGAAGTGTCCTGTCATAGAACTGCAGCCAAGTAAGAGAGAAGAAGGGGTTTCCTCTTTCTGCAAGAAGGGATGTCAGATAGTGCTGCTCTAGGCTGTAGTAAAGGCTCATCCACGTGCCCACATCATGGCTCAGTGCAACTATAGATCCATAATACGCTGCTAAAATTATCTCATAGAATGTTAGAATTGGAAGGGACCTCCAGGGTCATCGTGTCCAGCCCCCTGCTCAATGCAGGAGTCACTAAACCATCTCAGACAGATGACTGTCCAGCCTCTATATGAAGACTTCCATTGAAGGAGAACTCACTACCAATCATGGCTGCCTGTTCAACTCATTGATCACCCTCACTCCCTTTCAGTTTTGTCGCATTGCTTCTAGTCTTTTCTTGTGCAAATGAGAATAATGATGATCCTTCTACAATGTGACAGCCCTTGAGATATTTGTAGACAGCTATTAAGTCTCCTCTTAGCCTTCTTTTTTGCAAGCTAAACATTACCAGATCCTTTAACCGTTCCTCGTAGGACATACTTTGCAGTTCGCTCACCATCCTGGTCGCTCCTCTCTGGAGGATTCCAGATGAGGTCTCACCAAGAAGGAGTAGAGGGGGTAATTACTTCATGTGATCTGGACTCTATGCTTCTCTTAATACATCCTAGAACTGTGTTTGCCTTTTTTTGCTGCTGCATCACACTGTTGACTCATGAGCAGTTTGTGATCTATTACTATACCCAAGTCTTTGACACGTGCTGTTGCTTAGTTCTATTCCTCCCATTCTGTAGGTGTAATTTTCGTTTTTCTTGCCAGTTGTAGAATCTTGCATTTCTCCCTGTTAAATACCATTCTATTAGTCGCTGCCCATTGTTCAAGCTTATCTAGATCCTTCTGAATCCTATCTCAGTCTTCTCTAGTGTTAAGGGTATGCCACACTAAACAACATCGCTAACGGGATCGCTAAAAAACGTCACTATTTAGCGATCCCGTTAGCGATGTTGTTGTGTGCGGCAGCTGCCAGCGACGAGCTTCCTGCTGTGATCTCGCTCGTTGCTGGAATCGTTCCGGACCCTATTTTATCGCCGGCGCTTTCGCTGGGTAAGTATAATCGCTAAGTGTAGCACCTTTTCTTAGCGATTTAGCGGTACTTTTGTACCGCTAAAGTTATTAAGGAGATCGCTAACCGCGATAGCGTCCTTAACGACATCGCTAAGTTAGGTAGCTACTAGCGATATAGAAACAATCCCGCTAGTTCATAGTTAGTATGCGACGCTAACGAGATCGCTAGCGGGATTGTGTAGTGTGGCAGTACCTTTAGCTATCCCTCCTACCTTTGTATGGTCTGTAAATTTGATCAGTTTACCTTCAGTTCTCTTATCTAGATCATTTATAAGAATGTTCAACAACACTGGGGCCAGGACGGAGCATGGTGGCACCCCACTTAAAACGCTATTCCATTTGGATGTGCAGCCATTTTTCACCACTTATTGTGTACGATCACTGAGCAAGTAATCTAAGAGTCAAAACTGAATCTCCTTAGACCGGCCATCACAAATGGAAGTTCTTCTTTCCTTCCGAAATCGCATGAAGTGATATTTTGAAGCAGAACCCTAGAACCATAGGGATGCAATATGATGGCACCACGTGGCGGCACAGCACAAAGCAACATAAGTTTTTCACAGAATAAGCCATTGCGTTCTGATCTTGGAGGTAAACACTTTCTCTGCACAGCAAGAATATAAAAATTGCCTGATTTACATTTTGCCCCAGACTTTATTGGTGCAATTTGTTTTCGGAAACATCCTGAAACCTGTCCTGTAGACAGATCTTCCAATATTTCGGCAGATACACAGAGAAATTATTCTTCCAATATTTATGGATTTACTGGTTAACAATAGTTTAATTTTTTACTTTTATGTTAAATGCAATTTTATTTAATGAAAATTAGGTCTTATGAAAAATGTCATATTCAGCCTGCTTCAAAGAATTACTTATATAACTAGCAGTGTGGATGAGGGACAGAATCAACTGCTCAGAGGACTGTGACCAGTACACCATGTCTGTGCCACACACCACAATCTCCAACAAAAGCTATAAATACCCTAAAATTCCCAGGGACAATAATTCTACATATATCCATGGACAGTAGTATATAGTAGTTACAGTATATTCTTGTACATAGGGGCAGTATTATAGTAGTTATATTCTTGTACATAGGAGCAGTATTATAGTAGTTATATTCTTGTACATAGGAGCAGTATTATAGTAGATATATTCTTGTACATAGGGGCAGTATTATAGTAGTTATATTCTTGTACATAGGGGCAGTATCATAGTAGTTATATTCTTGTACATAGGAGCAGTATTATAGTAGTTATATTCTTGTACATAGGGGGCAGTATTATAGTAGTTATATTCTTGTACATAGGGGGCAGTATTATAGTAGTTATATTCTTGTACATAGGGGGCAGTATTATAGTAGTTATATTCCTCTACATAGGAGCAGTATTATAGTAGTTATATTCTTGTACATAGGGGCAGTATTATAGTAGTTATATTCTTGTACATAGAAGCAGTATTATAGTAGTTATATTCTTGTACATAGGGGCAGTATTATAGTAGTTATATTCTTGTACACAGGAGCAGTATTATAGTAGTTATATTCTTGTACATAGGAGCAGTATTATAGTAGTTATATTCTTGTACATAGGAGCAGTATTATAGTAGTTATATTCTTGTACATAGGAGCAGTATTATAGTAGTTATATTCTTGTACATAGGAGCAGTATTATAGTAGTTATATTCTTGTACATAGGGGGCAGTATTATAGTAGTTATATTCTTGTACATAGGGGACAGTATTATAGTAGTTATATTCTTGTACATAGGGGGCAGTATTATAGTAGTTATATTCCTCTACATAGGAGCAGTATTATAGTAGTTATATTCTTGTACATAGGGGCAGTATTATAGTAGTTATATTCTTGTACATAGGAGCAGTATTATAGTAGTTATATTCTTGTACATAGGGGCAGTATTATAGTAGTTATATTCTTGTACATAGGAGCAGTATTATAGTAGTTATATTCTTGTACATAGGAGCAGTATTATAGTAGTTATATTCTTGTACATAGGGGCAGTATTATAGTAGTTATATTCTTGTACATAGGAGCAGTATTATAGTAGTTATATTCTTGTACATAGGGGCAGTATTATAGTAGTTATATTCTTGTACATAGGAGCAGTATTATAGTAGTTATATTCTTGTACATAGGAGCAGTATTATAGTAGTTATATTCTTGTACATAGGGGCAGTATTATAGTAGTTATATTCTTGTACATAGGGGCAGTATTATAGTAGTTATATTCTTGTACATAGGAGCAGTATTATAGTAGTTATATTCTTGTATATAGGAGCAGTATTATAGTAGTTATATTCTTGTACATAGGAGCAGTATTATAGTAGTTATATTCTTGTACATAGGAGCAGTATTATAGTAGTTATATTCTTGTACATAGGGGGCAGTATTATAGTAGTTATATTCTTGTACATAGGGGGCAGTATTATAGTAGTTATATTCTTGTACATAGGGGGCAGTATTATAGTAGTTATATTCCTTTACATAGGAGCATGTTGTGAATGTGTTAGAAATGAATTCTGAGCAGAATCTCCCTCTGGTGGTTACAAACAGTACTGAACTATTCAATGAAGATTGTGAAGATTGGCAATCAGGTGTTACAGACTGGTCTTATATAAGGGAGGTTCCCTCCCATCAGGGTTGCCGGTGATCAATTGTTCTTGTCTCAACTTTTGTTCCTAGTTCACTTGGAAGCCTGCTGTGTCTTGCCTGCATCTTCTGCTAACAGATAAGATTTTTTCTGCTTTTATTTTTGTGCTTGCTTTTTGCATTTTGTCCTGCACTTCTGTGGAGGTAAGCCAGGTCCCCTCCGGGGGCTTGTGCTCCTCTCAGTTTATCTGAGCCACTGTTATTTGTTCATTTGCCTTTTCCAGTTTTTTCAGTGGCTGCTGCTTAGTTTTGTTACACCAGAGAACTAATTTAGGTGGTAGAGGTCGTGTGATCTCAGGTGTTTTTGCAATTAGTGAGTTGGTATTTTTTTAGGGTTTTTTGGATTGCAGTAAGTGTCCTTCCTATCCTTTTCTTTCTAGGAAGATTGGGCCCCAACGTTTGCTCATACTATTTTCTGTCTGTGTCTGTATTTCCTCTTGTCTAATCACCATTACATGTTTGGGGGCTTCCTATGTTCTTTGGGGATCTGCTCCGGGGCAGATAGTTTTCCTCTTTCTATCTTTAGGTGTAGTTAGCTTCTCAGGCTGTGACGAGGCGTCTAGGACCAACGTAGGTACGCTCCACGGCTGCCTTTAGTTGTGGTGGTCAGTCAGGGTACTGCAATCCAGTAGATTCCAACCTCTCTGGTGTATTGCCTTTTTTTCCTGCTCTCCTCAGCTACCAAATCATAACAGGAGCAGTATTATAGTAGTTATATTCTTGTACATAGGGGGCAGTATTATAGTAGTTATATTCTTGTACATAGGGGCAGTATTATAGTAGTTATATTCTTGTACATAGGGGGCAGTATTATAGTAGTTATATTCTTGTACATAGGGGGCAGTATTATAGTAGTTATATTCTTGTACATAAGAGCAGTATTATAGTAGTTATATTTTTTGTATATAGGGGCAGTATTATAGTAGTTATATTTTTTGTACATAGGGGCAGTATTATAGTAGTTATATTCTTGTACATAGGGGGCAGTATTATAGTAGTTATATTCTTGTACATAGGAGCAGTATTATAGTAGTTATGGTCTTGTACATAGGAGCAGTATTATAGTAGTTATATTCTTGTACATAGGAGCAGTATTATAGTAGTTATGGTCTTGTACATAGGAGCAGTATTATAGTAGTTATATTCTTGTACATAGGGAGCAGTATTATAGTAAATATAGTCTTGCACATAGGAGCAGTATTATAGTAGCTATAGTCTTGCACATAGGGGCAGTATTACAGTAGTTATAATCTTGTATATAGGAGCAGTATTATAGTAGTTATATTCTTGTACATAGCAGTATTATAGTAGTTATATTCTTGTACATAAGGGAAGTATTATAGTAGTTATATTCTTGTACATAGGAGCAGTATTATAGTAGTTATATTCTTGTACAAAGGGGGCAGTACTATAGTAGTTATATTTTTGTACATAGGGGCAGTATTATAGTAGTTATATTCTTGTACATAGGGGCAGTATTATAGTAGTTATATTCTTGTACATAGGAGCAGTATTATAGTAGTTATATTCTTGTACATTGGGCAGTATTATAGTAGTTATATTCTTGTATATAGGGGCAGTATTATAGTAGTTATATTCTTGTACATAGGAGCAGTATTATAGTAGTTATATTCTTGTACATAGGAGCAGTATTATAGTAGTTATGGTCTTGTACATAGGAGCAGTATTATAGTAGTTATATTCTTGTACATAGGAGCAGTATTATAGTAGTTATGGTCTTGTACATAGGAGCAGTATTATAGAAGTTATATTCTTGTACATAGGGAGCAGTATTATAGTAAATATAGTCTTGCACATAGGAGCAGTATTATAGTAGCTATAGTCTTGCACATAGGGGCAGTATTACAGTAGTTATAATCTTGTATATAGGAGCAGTATTATAGTAGTTATATTCTTGTACATAGCAGTATTAGTAGTTTTTTCTTGTACATAAGGGAAGTATTATAGTAGTTATATTCTTGTACATAGGAGCAGTATTATAGTAGTTATTCTTGTACATAGGAGCAGTATTATAGTAGTTATAGTCTTGTACAAGGGGCAGTACTATAGTAGTTATATTTTTGTACATAGGGGCAGTATTATAGTAGTTATATTCCTGTACATAGGGGTAGTATTATAGTAGTTATATTCTTGTACATAGGAGCAGTAGTATAGTAGTTATATTCTTGTACATAGGAGCAGTATTATAGTAGTTATATTCTTGTATATAGGAGCAGTATTATAGTAGTTATATTCTTGTACATAGGAGCAGTATTATAGTAGTTATATTCTTGAACATAGGGGCAGTATTATAGTAGTTATATTCTTGTACATTAGGAGCAGTATTATAGTAGTTATATTCTTGTATATAGGGGCAGTATTATAGTAGTTATATTCTTGTACATAGGAGCAGTATTATAGTAGTTATATTCTTGAACATAGGGGCAGTATTATAGTAGTTATATTCTTGTACATTAGGAGCAGTATTATAGTAGTTATATTCTTGTATATAGGGGCAGTATTATAGTAGTTATATTCTTGTACATAGGGGCAGTATTATAGTAGTTATATTCTTGTACATAGGGGCAGTATTATAGTAGTTATATTCTTGCACATAGGGGCAGTATTATAGTAAGTATATTCTTGTACATAGGAACAGCGTCTGATGAGTGGCATGCGCCTACGTGTGCCATGCCAGAAATCTTACTTCTGGCATAAGGAATGCCTCAGCTTGTCATGAATTAGGCAAGATATAGTGTGACATTATTGTGACACCCTTCTGCTGCCCCAGTTCAGCCCATTTTGTTAAAGTTTGGAGAAACTGGCTTAAATTTTGAAATGTCACAACATTTTTGCTCACTGCACTAGAATTTAGCGACTTCAGAATCCTTGGGTCTTTGTGTTTTTCTTCTCTTATTATTTAGTTTATCAAATGTTGTCCATAGAATCAATAGCTGTCACTTCATACCATAGTATACACACAAATTCAGACTTACATACAGACAGCTGATGAAGCGGACCAAAAATTAAATGTAAAACCAAATTTTATTAGTAAAGATTAAAATAACACATTTAAAATAAGAATTTCAAAAGCAGAGTGCCCAGAAGGGGGAAGAACACACCATCCTGCATAGTAAGAGATAGTTGTATAATATATGTGTGCCCAAGCCTCATCAGGTATAAATCAAGCCTGCTTGCACAATCTATGGGGTCCGTCAAGATTTCAAAGATACCAGAAAGCCAACATAGCTAATCCAAATATCAAAAAATGTGCAATAAATGTAAGTTAAAGGATTATATAAATGTTATATGGCCTGCTAGTGTATCATAGAATCATAGAATCATAGAATGGTCGAGTTGGAAGGGACCTCCTGGGCCTTCTGGTCCAACCCCCTGCTCAAAGCAGGATTCTCTAAATCATCCCAGACAGATGTCTGTCCAGCCTCTGTTTGAAGACTTCCATTGAAGGAGAACTCACCACCTCTTGTGGCAGCCTGTTCCACTCATTGATCACCCTAACTGTCAAAAAGTTTTTTCTAATATCTAATCTGTGTCTCCTCCCATTCAGTTTCATCCCATTGCTTCTAGTCTTTCCTTGTGCAAATGAGAATAAAGATGATCCTTCTACAATGTGACAGCCCTTGAGATATTTGTAGACAGCTATTAAGTCTCCTCTCAGTCTTCTTTTTTGCAAGCTAAACATTCCCAAATCCTGCAACCGTTCCTCATAGGACATGGTTTGCAGACCGGTCACCATTCTGGTGGCTCTTCTCTGAACTTGCTCCAGTTTGTTGATGTCTTTTTTAAAATGTGGTGCCCAAAACTGGACACAGTATTCCAGATGAGGTCTGACCAAAGAGGAGTAGAGGGCAATAATGACCTCACGTGATCTAGACTGTATGCTTCTGTTGATACATCCTAGAATTGCATTTGCCTTTTTTGCTGCTGCATCACACTGTTGACTCATGTTAAGTCTGTGATCAATTAGTATACCCAAGTCTTTTTCACATGTGCTGTTACTTAGCCCTATTCCTCCCATTTTGTATATGCTTTTTTCATTTTGTATCAGAGAATATGACGAAAGGTTTCCCAGGCAAGATCAGAGAGGAGTCTATACAGATAAGTATATGATTAGAGTACATGATAAGAAAAGCAGCGAGTACAATACCTAAAGTAGGAGCAGGAGCAAACCCTGAGGTTGAATGGCGCTTCTCTCTTACCCCAACGCATGTTTCGCCGTCACGTCTTCCCCTGGACACGTTCCCGGAAGAAGCGACTGCGAAACGTACGTTGGGGTGAGGGGGAAGCTCCATTCATCCTCACAGTGTGCTCCTGCTCCTTCATCGGCTATCTGTATGTAAGTCCGAATTTGTGAGTAGTCTCTTATTATTTGTACACTTGTCCATTAATCTGCGCCGCTCAGATTGCCCCAGCAGCTACTGTAAGTTCACTTTGAAGAGTGGGATAGTCGGGTGATGAGGAAACACGGACGTTCTGCAATGCAATGAGGTTTACAAAAAGGAAGAGAACGATGAGCTAAGAGGAAGCCTGCAGTATGTATGACAAAATCTGGAAAGAACATCCCTGAAATGTTCTCAATGGTAAATGCTTCCGAAAGCCGACTAAAACTTTGCAACCCATGGGTTAACTCTGAAGATGTCTATAGTCTTCCTAAACATTGTTCCAAATCGGCACTTTGCAGATGAAACAGCTCCCACTACAAGACTTTGGAGGTGTCTGTAGGAATTATTTCCCTTTATCCAGTAGAGCATTTGTGAAATGAGACACTGTAGGATGGGGTCCGGGCTCTGTGCGGCCACTCATGTTCTTCCACCAAACTCTCCCATGTCTGTATGGACCTTGTGCACTGGGCGCAGTCATGGGGAACAGAAAAGGGTCTTCCCTACACTGTTCCGACAAAGCTGAAGCTACAAATGTCCACATTGTCTTGTGCTGAACCATTAAAATTTTCTTCCACTGGAACTAAGGGGCCCATGATGACCCTAATAACAGCCTAGAGCGTTATCAGCCACCATCTGCACAGGGGGCACAATACAGTCAGGGAGTAACATTCTAGAGTCACCAAACCCAGACTCCTCCATCAGACGCCGATAGAAAAGTGTGATCGGTCACTGCATAGAACATGTCTCCTACAGAGTCCAGTAGTGGCGGCTTTACACCACTGTATCTGACACTTGGCATTGTGCTTGGTGATGTACGGCTGCATGCAGCTGCTCGGCCATGAAGCTGCCGGCGGGAAAGCATCATTTATGCTGATGTTATAACAGATGAGGTCTGAACTCTGCAGTTATGGGGTTCAGCAGTGTGGTGGTGACTCTTCTGCCCTTTGCTACGCAACACTCGGCTCCCCGCTCTGTAACATTATGGGGTCTCCACTTCATCGCTGAGTTGCAGTTCCTTCCGCTTCTCAATAATATCACTCACAGGTGTTGGGGGAAGATTCAGTAGGAGGAATTGTCATGGACAGACTTGTTACTGGTATCAGTGAACTTTGCACCACCGGCCGTGCTGTCACATATTAAAGGCAGACAGCATGGTGGGGGATCATATGCTATATACCAGTGGTGAGGGGCTGGATGTTATACACCGGCTGTGAGGGGCCAGATATTATATACTGGGGGTGAGGGGCCGGATGTTATACACTGCGTGTCAGGGGCCAGATGTTATACACTGGGCGTCAGGGGCCAGATGTTATACCTGGGGGTGAGGGGACAGATGTTATACATCGGGGGTGAGGGGACAGATGTTATACATCGGGGGTGAGGGGACGGATGCTATACACTGGGGGTGAGGGGCCAGATGTTATACACTGGGGGTGAGGGGCCAGATGTTATACACTGGGAGTGAGGGGCCGGACGTCATAGACTGGGGGTGAGGGGCCAGATATTATACACTGGGGGTGAGGGGCCGGATGTTATTGAGTCGCCCGCCTGGGCTGTGGGGTACTCGGACCCGAGCCCGTTGATCTCTATGGGGAATGTCACGGCGGCCACGGCTCGGTTTGTGGCCCTGGGCGCTCACCAAAAAGGGGATATTTACAGGGGATAATGTTCGTATAGTGATTCGTGACGCCACCTGTAGTATCTGGTCAGGGTGACCAGCATTGCTGTGCAGGTCCTCTGGAAGTGATGGTGTTGTGCAGCTTCATGGTAAACCTCCTACAGGTGAGGCTGTGTCCTTCCAGGGCAGGTAGATGTGATAGTGAGGGGATGGTGCTGAGGAGTGTAGCAGGGAGATGTGCAGCGCTGGAATAATCAGGGAAACAGTCCAAGTGTAGTTTCAGGGATTTTACTCACAGTCTGATGGGCGCCATACAGATGCCCGCTTGGCACTGTGTCCTCCGGGCGAGTGGTCCAGCAACCCCCAGGTAGATTGGTCGCACTTCCCAGGACTCCTGTTGTGAATATGCTGGAGGCGGCTTCTGAGCTGGGGCTCCCTCCGGTGGTTGCTGAGGGTAATGAACTGATTACTGAATGGCCTTCAGCTGGCGCTGAATGGTAGGATATAAGTGGCCTGAGTTCCCAGCAGCCTTGCCGGTTATCAATTGTTCTTCTGGTCTTGCTTGAAGCACTGCTAGTTTCCTGCTCTCCTTCAGATAAGTGTTTGCTGTTTTTTTTTTCCTCTGTTTGATTTTCTCTCAGGCTGTGACGAGGCGTCTAGGATCACCGTAGGAACGCTCCACGACTACTTCTAGTTGTGTGGTTAGTTTAGGTTACTGCAATCCAATAGGTTCCAGCCTCTCTGGTGTATTACCGCTTTTGCTATTTTTTGTTATTTCTCCTCAGTTACCGAAGGATAACAGACTCCCTTTCAGTATGTTCCTTTCTGGTCTTCATTCTCTGCTCTTTACTCCTTTCTTCCTAGCACCTCATCACGCAAACTCTCAGTCCCGAAGCTGTGGGCCCTTTCGGTTAACAGATCAATTCTGTGGGTACTTGACCCCGTAGTGCTATCTGACTTGAAGGAGATGCTGGTGATTGGTGGCAGTGACCCATAAAGTGAACACCGCCGTCGGCTTACTAGCAGGGCCTGAAGCTTTCCCGCTAGCCTAGGGGCCGTGCCCTGATGGCCTTGGTCCTTCCTTCTTCAGGATGGGGGCCATGAAGGGATGAACCAACGTCCATGCCTTTTCGGACCCTTGCGCTAACTTCAGCAGTTTCTTCCTGAGGTGTACTCAGACGAAGACTCAGTCAGTGACTGACTGCTCTCTATTCTACCACGCAGCCTAAGTGCTGCAGCTAGCTCCACCCACCCATCTAGACACCCTTTGCTAACCAGTCTGAGTCGGACCAGCCTCCCTAAGGGTACGTCTGTATGCTCAGCTGGCATGGTGTGTTGGATGCAGTGTTAGAGTCCTAGGAGTGCTCCCTCCTTACCTGAGAGTCAGGTGTCACACCTCTGGGTGAGATGCAACACCTCTGTGGCGACTGAACCCTCAGGGGCACCACATTATACACTGGGGGTGAGGGGCCGGACGTTATAGACTGGGGGTGAGGGGCTGGATGTTATACACCGGTGGTGAGGGGCAGTGATGAGCTGGATGTTATATACTGGGGTGAGGGGTCAGATGTTATACACTGGGGGTGAGGGGCCAGATATTATACACTGGGGGTGAGGGGCCAGATATTATACACTGGGGCTGAAGGGCCAGATGTTATACACTGGGGGTGAGGGGCCGGATGTAATACACTGGGGGTGAGGGGCCGGATGTAATACACTGGGGGTCAGGGGCCGGATGTTATACACTGGGGGTGAGGGGCCGGATGTTATACACTGGGGGTGAGGGGCCGGATGTTATACACTGGGAGTGAGGAGCCAGATGTTACACACCGGTGGTGAGGGACGGTGGTGAGGGGCTGGATGTTATACACTGGTGGTGAGGGATGGTGGTGAGGGGCTGGATGTTATATACTGGGGGTGAAGGGCTGGATGTTATACACTGGTGGTGAGGGGCTGGATGTTATATACTGGGGGTGAAGGGCTGGATGTTATACACTGGTAGTGAGGGGCTGGATGTTATATATTGGGGTGAGAGGCTGGATGTTATACACTGGAGATGAGGGGCTGGATGTTATACACTGGTGGTGAAGGGCTGGATGTTATCCACTGGTGGTGATGGGCTGGATGTTATACACTGGTGGTGAGGGGCTGGATGTTATATACTGGGGGGTGAAGGGCTGGATGTTATACACTGGTGGTGAGGGGCTGGATGCTATATACTGGGGGTGAGAGGCTGGATGTTATACACTGGAGATGAGGGGCTGGATGTTATACACTGGGAGTGTAGGGCTGGATGTTATACACTGGGGGGAGAGGGGCTGGATGTTATATACTGGGGGTGAGAGACTGGATGTTATACACTGGTGGTGAGGGGCTGGATGTTATCCACTGGTGGTGAGGGGCTGGATGTTGAACACTGGAGGCAATGGGAGTGAAAGGCCACATGTCTTAATAAAATGATTTATTTCAAACAATGTTTGAAATACTGCTCTCCCTATAGTATACACATATCCTGCACATGGGCCCTTTGCTGTCATTGTCTACCCCTGCATGCCATTATCCTGCCTAGCCGAAGGGTGGGATAAAGCTATTTTTTCTGGGGGTTAATAGGTTCGTCTATCCTGAATAATAACTAATAATGTGAATTAGTTGTATTTTCCTTTTTGCTTTCTAAATCAGAATTTATGCAGCAGTGATAAACATGCCCATGGCAGTTCCCTAAGAAATGTCATATGAATTGATGATAACTCTAGACTTTGCGCAGCCGTTCACTAAATGATATTTCATCACTGTGCATGAGTAGCTCAGAGAATGAGCATTTAATAATAATACAACAAACCAGTCTGAGTCGGACCAGCCTCCCTAAGGGTACGTCCGTATGCTCAGCTGGCATGGTGTGTTGGATGCAGTGTTAGAGTCCTAGGAGTGCTCCTTCCTTACCTGAGAGTCAGGTGTCACACTTCTGGGTGAGATGCAACACCTCTGTGGCGACTGAACCCTCAGGGGCACCACATTATACACTGGGGGTGAGGGGCCGGACGTTATAGACTGGGGGTGAGGGGCTGGATGTTATACACCGGTGGTGAGGGGCAGTGATGAGCTGGATGTTATATACTGGGGTGAGGGGTCAGATGTTATACACTGGGGGTGAGGGGCCAGATATTATACACTGAGGGTGAGGGGCCGGATGTTATACACTGGGGTGAGGCAGGGGTGGGATTCAAATTTTTAACAACAGGTTCTGTGTTTGTGCGTCGGTAAACCACACCCATTTTTAAACCACACCCTTTTTAAGCCACACCCATTTTTGAAGCCACACCCCCGAAGCCTGCGGAATGGGATTCCCTCAAGAGGTTCTGCAGCAGCATGCGTTTTGCACACTTAGTCATGTACCCACGAGCTGCTCTCCCTAATTCTCTCAATGTTCAGTGAAAAACTGAGAGAAGCAGGAGGAGAAGCTCGTTGTCACAGGACCATAAGTATGAAAATGGCATGAGTGAAGTGTCCATGTGATGACTACTGGGACCTGCAGAGCTGAATCCTGACATTGCAGCTTCTGAATTCTCACAACGAATGCTCTGCACACTTTTAGGATTCTCCCTTACCGGTGGCGAGAGTACACGGTCATGTCAGCACAAGCATGTGATTTATATACTTCTGGCCACATTCCGACTAGACGTGCCCGGCCTCGCTCCGTTCATTTTCATTGAGCGAGGCCACACATGTCTAGTCAGCATGTGACCGCATGTATGTAAATCACCGGCACGAGAGAATCCTGACAGCGTGCAGTGTGCACTGTGAGAATTCAGAAATTGACTAATTCTCATGTTTTTATTTATGTTAGGAGCATTAAAGGGGTTGTCCAGGTCTGTAATGAGTCTGCAGTCATTCTATGTGACACAGACCTGGAGAACCCCTTTAATGCTCCTAACAAATAAAGACATGAGAATTAGTCAATTTCACAAATAATATTTACATCCAGGTACCTTATAGATGACGCTGTCTCTGGAGTCGTTCTCCTTTTCTTCATCTTGTCCAGATCCTATGATGAGTTTTCTCATCCACAGCCGTCTCTGCAGACCTCCATCTTCTCCGCTCTTCTGCACCAACTCTCCACACGATGCCCTTAAAGACAGAGGAGTCATTATAATGCCCCTAAATAAAAATATCTGCAATATACTGTCACCTCACACTATTCCCCTCCCTCCTCACACTGTCTCCTCTCACATCCCCCCTGTTCAGCATACTGTCTCCTCATATATTTACCCCCTCACTATACTGTCTGCTCATGTGTAGCCCTGGTACACAATACCAGGAGGATGAGTGGAGAGGTAACAGTTAAGGTCTCTTCATGACATCATGGACACTTCTGACACACCCAGCAGGGGTGTGGAAGGGAGTGATTTAGTCAGTCAGTTTCCTGTCCTTGGACAGAGTAGACGTGTCCAGTTTGAGCCTGTCAGCAGTTCAGAACGTGGAGGCTGGTACAGGTGGTCTAATTCACCTTAGTCTAGTCAGAGCTGTGCCCCACTGGAAGAAAGACTGAACTAGCTATTAAGAGTTGAGCAAATCGAAGGGCAAAGTGGAAGGAAGATTATTGGAAAAGTGCGTTTGGCTTGGAAGAGTCCTGCACATTGCTACCGGTTACTGGGGACCGAAGGATCACTATTGTTACAAGCATAGTGAGGAGAAAACCAGAGATTTACCGGACCCTAGGTCGCGGCAAACAAGCCCCTTATAGTCAGTACGTAACTGGGGTCAGGGGAAGTGAAGACTTTGAGTCTCTGCAGGACAAAATAAGGATTCAGCTCCCTCATAGAAAGGCTCCTAACACTAAACTGACTGGGAAGCACAGCTTTGGATAAGCTGGAATCATAGAGGGGACTACGCTTCAGGCTGGTCGTACTCATCTTCATTGGACAGTAAAGGAGGCCCCTAACTTGCTTAGCTGTTGCCTCAAAGCTCATCCTCCACCAACCCCATCAGCCTCCCTGGGACCTGCCTTACCATCTTACAAGTAAAGGTATGGAAAGACGCTGACCGTGTGAGACTGAGTTATTATTGCATGCCTGCACAATCCCTACCTAACTCTCGATCTGAGGGACCAGTCCCACCTGTAGGGGACCCGACATCTAGCTGCATCACCATCCCCTCAGAGATCTACAGCAGCGCTGGTATAAATTACCAGAATACTACAGGTGGCGTCACGAACTGTACATAAATCAATCCCCTGTAAATATATCCCCAACATACGCCAGACCGCCCGGGCCACAGACCGAGCCACAGCTACCTGTGACAAAATCCCCATAGACTTCTACGGGCTCGGCTCTGAGTACCCCATTGCCCTGGTAACCCACAATTGTGGTGGCGGGTCGACACAAAAACTTTGGCGTCACGAACAGGATACGAAACTTGCAGCATTGCGAGCCCTGTGTGCCTGTAGAGTGTTTTTGTGAAAAAGGACTGTTTGCACTTTTGGCGCCAAAATCGCCATTTTTGTCGCCATATCGCGCCCTCAGGCGCTGGAGAAGAAGGTGGGCGTACCTGAGAGAGCGCGCAGAGTCTTGGACACGCCCCCGGCTCTGACTCAGCGGCAGGTCCTGCAACAGGAAGTGAACGCTCTGACATCAGAGCGCCTGCGACGAAGGTCCTGTTCCCACTGCGGTGCCTGTGAAGTAGCAGCGTCTGAAACCGGTAGGCTCCGTTTAACCAAGGGGGCGCTAAGATGTCACAACAACCGGCTGACAGTGCGGCCCCAGCCGGAGTCCCCAATCCCGCACCGTCTGGTATTGTAGCGCCAGATGGGGGCGCAGGCCCTGCACCCAGTCCGGTAGTCCCGATCATGCCACTAACGCTCCCATATATGCCTGGGGCGAAATGGCTTCCCCAATACAGCGGTGGGCCAGGCACATTAGCAGGCTTCAAGCGGAAGTTATGCAGCATCCTAGAAATGTACTCCATGCCTGAGAGACAAAAAGCTGCTGTGCTAATAGGGCAGCTAACTGGCGCTGCTGAGAGGGAAGTGGAGACTTGGGATACCGTTGATCAGGAGTCGGTACCTGCGATCTTCCTTAAGCTGCATGCCATATTTGAAGACCGCACAGAAACGGATCTCCGGATGGCCTTCTATCACTGTTCACAACAGCCAGGTGACAGCATCCGGGACTATGCTTGCCGACTACAGGGAGCCCTGAGAGCCCTCAAACAAATTAACAATTTAAATGCTATCGACGAGAATAGAATGTTGAAAGAACAATTTATACAGGGATTGAGATCCCCAGAGGAACGCAGAACTGTGAATTGGTGGTCCTTAGATCATCCTGATGCTACCTTTGATGCCCTAAAGGACATGGCAATAAAAGGGCTGCGGCCCCTGGGCAAACCCGAGGTGGCAACCCAACATCATCAGGCTGAAGTCACTCCGGAACCGGCAGTAACCCCCTTTTCCCCGCTAGTGGCTGAAGCCAAAGCGCAGGTGACACCTCCTAGTGAATTGGACTGTCTGCGCTCAGAGGTGCGCCAGCTGACTAAAAATCTGGCTGCTGTAATGAGTGCCCTGCAGCTGCGGAAAGAGGAGGAAGGAAAGATCTTGTTAGCTGACTGCCCAGAAGACGTCCCGTGGATGCACCGGAGAAGAAAGAAGACGTCGCCCCCCCGGAGGAGGACAACGCCACCCCCAGGAGCAACCTCTGATCAACACCCTTCTCGTCGAGAGATCATCTGTTACCGCTGCAACCGGAAAGGTCATCTGTCTACACAGTGTCCTTTAAACGGGCAGAACCTGGGTCCAAGTGCCAACACCCAGGAGAATACCCGTCAGGCCCCCTAGACTGGAACCGCAGGTATGTGGGCGGGCGACCCTACCTGTCTATTATTCTAGATGGTATTGCTGTTCCAGCATTGTTAGACACGGGGTCCCAGGTGACCCTAATACCTGATGCTCTATATACCAAGTACTGGTCAATGGACAGTCTTAAACCTCCGAGCCTTGACTTTACTGTGTATGCTTCGAATGGTCTTCCTGTAGAAGTACTCGGAACAAAATGTGTAGATGTAAAGGTGGGCAGAGAGGAGTTGAAAGACCAAGGGCTTCTGGTAGTAAAGACTGTAAATGAGGAGAACGGTTTAAATATCATTTTGGGTACTAACATTATCGGTAATTGTTTGGGAGAAGTTGTGTTCTTACTCCAACAGCTCGCTGAGATTGCCCGACCAAGGCAGAGAGGAGTAATCCAAAGAGAGATCCGGGCCCTGGTGTGTCAGCAGCAAGCGAAGCTTACCGACGGCGAAATTGGTAATGTACGGGTCACTGACTCAGATCCTATTGTGATACCCCCAATGAGTGAAATGATCATTTGGTGCAGGGCGGCCATAGGTCTGAGAGGACAGAATTACCAAGCTGTAGTAGAACCCCACCATTCAGAACATAGACCTACACTTATGACTGCTAGGGGAGTAGTAGAAGTGGTGAATGGAAGAGTACCGGTACGGCTTCTCAATTGGGGAGATGATGAGGTAAATTTACCCCGTTATGCAACCATTGCTAAACTTCATGCTGTTGATAATAATTCTATTCTCCCGGCTGAGTCCTTAGACTCCTGTCAAATAGAGGAGGACAATGACCCAGCAACTCAGGTGGCGGAATGGTGTCAGCAACTCCATGTTGGGACGGACACCACTCCCGCTCACCAGAAGCAAGGGGTATTACGGGTGGTGCAAGAGTACGCCCAAGTGTTTAGCAAAAATCCACTTGATTTTGGGACAATTAAGGGAGTACAACATCATATCCCTACTGGCAGTCATCCTCCCATCAAAGAGCGGTATAGGCCCATACCTCCAGCTCACTATCAGAAAGCTAAAGAAATGTTGAATGATATGAAGAAAGCTGGGGTGATAAGGGATAGTTGTAGCCCCTGGGCAGCCCCTCTAGTTCTGGTTAAAAAGAAAGATGGTAGTATGAGAATGTGTGTGGATTACAGGCAGGTGAACCGCATAACACACAAGGATGCATACCCGCTACCACGTATAGAGGAATCATTAGCTGCTCTGAAAACGGCTAACTACTTTTCTACCCTTGATCTGACTAGTGGTTACTGGCAAGTGGCTGTGGCTGAGGAGGATCGTGAGAAAACGGCTTTCACCACCCCAATGGGGCTCTGTGAGTTCGACAGAATGCCGTTTGGGCTCAGCAGTGCCCCAGGAACATTTCAGAGAGTGATGGAAAATTGTCTGGGACATCTCAATTTTGAAACCGTGCTGCTATACCTAGACGACGTTATCGTGTATTCCAAGACATATGAGGACCATCTGAAGCACCTGGCAGAAGTATTCGAGTCCCTGTCCAGGTACGGGATGAAATTAAAACCCTCAAAATGCCATCTACTCAAGCAGAAGGTACAATACTTGGGGCACATCGTCAGTTCGGAAGGAGTAGCGCCGGACCCAAGAAAGTCACTGCCATCCAGAAGTGGCCGGAGCCGAAGAACCTTAAGGAAGTGCGACAGTTCCTGGGACTAATGGGTTACTACAGGAGATTCGTGAAAGATTACACGAAGAAGGCAGCTCCTTTACAGGACCTCCTGGTAGGACAATCTTTAAAGAGCAGAAACCCTCCCTTTAATTGGGGTAAGGAACAGGCTGAAGCATTCCAAAAGATGAAAGAGATCCTGACAGGTGATGAGATCTTAACCTATCCTGATTACAGCCAACCGTTCCTGTTGTACACCGACGCCAGTAATGAAGGGCTGGGAGCAGTTCTCAGTCAGAAGCAGAATGGCCAAGAAAAAGTCATCGCATATGCCAGCAGAAAACTCAGGCCAACTGAAAGGAATCCGGAAAATTATAGCAGCTTCAAGCTGGAGTTTCTGGCGCTGGTCTGGGCCATTACTGAAAGATTTAAGCACTATCTGGCCTCCAATAAGTTCACGGCGTACACAGACAACAACCCGTTAACGCACCTGGAAACCGCCAAGCTGGGCGCCATGGAGCAGCGATGGATGGCTCGGTTGTCCAATTACCAGTTTACTATCAAGTACCGGGCAGGTCGAAAGAATGCTAATGCTGACGCGTTGTCCCGAAGGCCGCATGACTCTGATACGGAAGAAGAATCGGACGACCTGGAAGAAATTGAGCTACCCGCGTTCCATCGAAATGGGGTAGTCCACGAGCATCGAGTCCACAGAAAGCAGTATGGTGCACACTTAAATCCTTTACCCCATCACAGCTGGAAAGAGACTCAGGACAGTGATCCAGTGGTCAGCCTTATCAAGGAGTTGTTAAAACAGGAAGGTTCCTCCTTGGAAAAGGATGCACCTATGTCAGCCAAGCTCCTGTGGAACGAGAAAAGCAGGTTGTTCCTATACCGTGAGAAGTTGTGCAGGAGGTACGTCAACCCCAGAATCCATGAGATGGTCTGGCAAATCGTGGTCCCCAAGGCAGACGTCCCAATGGTGTTGGAAGCGTACCACGATCAAGCAGGACACTTTGGCTGGAGAAAGCTGGAGACCCTGTTGAGATGCCGGTTTTACTGGGTAGGGATGCGCAGCTCCATCGAGAGGTGGTGTCGGAACTGTGGACCCTGTGGTCTCAGAAGAAAGGACTACGGAAGTCAGAAGGCCCCCCTGCAACCTATCCGGACGACTCGTCCCCTGGAGATTGTGGCCCTGGACCACGTCAAACTGTCGCCGAGTAGATCTGGATACTCATACGCCTTGACCATGGTAGACCATTACTCCAGATTTCTGGTAGTCGTTCCAGTTAAGGACCAGACCGCAGTGACGGCCGCAAAAACCTTTCAAGCAAGTTTCTGCAGACCGCATGGGTATCCGGAGCAAGTCTTAACCGATCAGGGACCTGCTTTTGAAGCCGATTTATTCAAGGAATTCTGTCATATGTACGGGTGCAAGAAAATTAGAACGACACCATACCACCCTCAAACCAACGGTCTCTGTGAAAAGATGAACCATATTGTCCTTGACTTGTTGAGATCCATACCGTTGGAAGACAGGAATCGATGGCCGGATTTACTACCTGATTTGGTTGATTTGTATAATCATATACCTGTCAGTTCCACTAACTGCACTCCAGCCTATCTTATGAGAGCAAGGCCCGGAAAACTACCAATGGATTTAGAACTTGGAGTGGTAGAACCGGAGGCAGACGACGCTGTTGAAAACTGGGACGTCAATCGGCAAGAGCAATACAGAAGAGTACAAATCTGTGTGGAGGAAAGTCTCAATAAGGCACGGGAGAAACAGGAAGATGTTTACAACCGAAATGCTCCTGCCAAGCCTCTGATGCCTGGAGAGGTAGTATTAAAAAGAAAAAGGAAGATGCACAAATTGGATAATCAGTGGGAGCAAGAACCCTACGTCATACAAGATTCTAAATACGACAACAGAAAAGTTTGTGTCGTCAGTAAGGACGGAGGAAGAACAACAACCACTGTGTCCAGAGATCATTTGAAGTTGTGTCCAGAACACTTAAAGAGTTGTGAAAAGAACCCTGTCCTCAATCAAGGAGAAAGAAAGGAAGAGGTCATACACACAGATCTGGGAGATTTTCCCGCGGATTGGCCCCGACTGGGAGATGCTGTGATAATTCCAGTGTTGCAGTTTTATCAGCCACAAGAGGAAGTTTTACCTCCAGTTGTGCCTGTGGTGCCAGTTGAGCCCGCTCAGGAGTTACCCATCCCAGCAACACCTCAACCTGTGGAACCTCAAGATGGATCATCTGAAGCAGCGCCCCATACTATGGGATCCCCTGGTGAAGCTGACTCACACCGCCCAGCCATCAGTACGCTTGCCAGATCCATAGAAAGATTAAGGCAGTTCTATAGTTTGCCGTTACGCAGTGCAGACAGATCGCAACTTGATATACCTGAAACTACACCACGTAGATCAGAGAGAATCACAAAAGGGAAATTACCCATTAGATATCAGCAGTAGTTATAACGAATTTATGTGAACATTGTAAAAGTCTATATATATAAATGTGTTTTCCCTATTATGTCTTCGTTTAACAATGGACTCAGAGGCTGAGGACTGAGCCAGCCCAAAAACTGTATCCTGTAAATAGTTGCACTTTGTGCCTTTTTAATGGTTTCACATGAAACCTTGACTTACCTCTGAACCAAAAACCCGTGTGGTGTGGCACTGAGTGAGGTCTGCATTCGGATGTCCTGCAGCCCACCCAGGACCTACGTTGAAGGTTTGGTGCGGGTCCTTCACAAGTATACTGTATATTTATTAAATGCTATTTAATACTTTTGTATTTCTATATATAATGTTTGCAACGTTCAAGATATCCTCACCTCCCGGATGGGACGCATTACTGTTTATTGTTTAATGTTTATTGCATAAACAAAATGTCTCTTTTGTATTTTACAGCCCGGGAGTGCTGTCGTTTACCATGGGGGAATGTGTAGCCCCGGTACACAATACCAGGAGGATGAGTGGAGAGGTAACAGTTAAGGTCTCTTCATGACATCATGGACACTTCTGACACACCCAGCAGGGGTGTGGAAGGGAGTGATTTAGTCAGTCAGTTTCCTGTCCTTGGACAGAGTAGACGTGTCCAGTTTGAGCCTGTCAGCAGTTCAGAACGTGGAGGCTGGTACAGGTGGTCTAATTCACCTTAGTCTAGTCAGAGCTGTGCCCCACTGGAAGAAAGACTGAACTAGCTATTAAGAGTTGAGCAAATCGAAGGGCAAAGTGGAAGGAAGATTATTGGAAAAGTGCGTTTGGCTTGGAAGAGTCCTGCACATTGCTACCGGTTACTGGGGACCGAAGGATCACTATTGTTACAAGCATAGTGAGGAGAAAACCAGAGATTTACCGGACCCTAGGTCGCGGCAAACAAGCCCCTTATAGTCAGTACGTAACTGGGGTCAGGGGAAGTGAAGACTTTGAGTCTCTGCAGGACAAAATAAGGATTCAGCTCCCTCATAGAAAGGCTCCTAACACTAAACTGACTGGGAAGCACAGCTTTGGATAAGCTGGAATCATAGAGGGGACTACGCTTCAGGCTGGTCGTACTCATCTTCATTGGACAGTAAAGGAGGCCCCTAACTTGCTTAGCTGTTGCCTCAAAGCTCATCCTCCACCAACCCCATCAGCCTCCCTGGGACCTGCCTTACCATCTTACAAGTAAAGGTATGGAAAGACGCTGACCGTGTGAGACTGAGTTATTATTGCATGCCTGCACAATCCCTACCTAACTCTCGATCTGAGGGACCAGTCCCACCTGTAGGGGACCCGACATCTAGCTGCATCACCATCCCCTCAGAGATCTACAGCAGCGCTGGTATAAATTACCAGAATACTACAGGTGGCGTCACGAACTGTACATAAATCAATCCCCTGTAAATATATCCCCAACATACGCCAGACCGCTCGGGCCACAGACCGAGCCACAGCTACCTGTGACAAAATCCCCATAGACTTCTACGGGCTCGGCTCTGAGTACCCCATTGCCCTGGTAACCCACAATTGTGGTGGCGGGTCGACACACTCACACATACCCCTGACTCCCCATACTGTGTCCACATACATTCACCCGTTCACCCATACTGTCTGCAACCATCCCCATACTGTTTCCTCATACATACATACTCTTCAGTACCCTCAAATCCCCCCACACATATTAAATACCCCCATCCCCACTCCAAATCCCCAGCCCCCATACATAAAATAGCCCCCCATCCCCACTCCAAATCCCCCCACACATAAAATAGCCCCTCATCCCCACTCCAAATCCCCAGCCCCCATACATAAAATAGCCCCCCATCCCCACTCCAAATCCCCCCACACATAAAATAGCACCCCATCCCCACTCCAAATCCCCCCACACATAAAATAGCCCCCCATCCCCACTCCAAATCCCTCCACACATAAAATAGCCCCCCATCTCCACTCCAAATCCCCCCACACGTAAAGTACCGCCACATCCCACTCCTAATCCCCCCACAAAAAATTACTCCCTCATCATTCCCACTCCTAATCCCCCCACAAAAAGTATTCCCCCATCATTCCCACTCCTAATCCCCCCACAATAAAGTACTCCCCTCATCATTCCCACTCCTAATCCCCCCACAAAAAATGACTCCCCCATCATTTCCACTCCTAAACCCCCCACAATAAAGTATTACCCCATCATTCCCACTCCTAATCCCCCCACAATAAAGTACTCCCCCCATCATTCCCACTCCTAATCCCCCCACAAAAAGTATTCCCCCATCATTCCCACTCCAAATCCCCCACACATAAAGTACCCCCATCTCCACTCCAAATCCCCCCACACGTAAAGTACCGCCACATCCCACTCCTAATCCCCCCACAAAAAATTACTCCCCCATCATTTTCACTCCTAATCCCCCCACAAAAAAGTACTCCCCCATCATTCCCATTCCTAATCCCCCCACAATAAAGTACTCCCCCCCATCATTCCCACTCCTAATCCCCCACAAAAAGTATTCCCCCATCATTCCCACTCCTAATCCCCCCACAATAAAGTACTCCCCCCATCATTCCCACTCCTAATCCCCCCACAAAAAGTATTCCCCCATCATTCCCACTCCTAATCCCCCCACAATAAAGTACTCCCCCATCATTCCCACTCCTAATCCCCCCACAATAAAGTACTCCCCCATCATTCCCACTCCTAATCCCCCCACAATAAAGTACTCCCCCCATCATTCCTACTCCTAATCCCCCCACAATAAAGTACTCCCCCATCATTCCCACTCCTAATCCCCCCACAATAAAGTACTCCCCCATGCCACCCCACATTATGTATCCCCATCTTCAGTGGTTTCTTCAGCTCCTCTGGAGCACACTCACCACCAGAGCAGGTCCCCCTTCTGGGCGCCGCCGGCGAGTGACGTCAGCAGCGTGATCACATGACCTGATCACGCTGCTGGCGTCGCTCTGACCCGCAGTCAGAGCTTCAATTGTACTGGCGTCTGTATAGACGCCAGTGCAATTGATCCCTGGGAGCCGGCACGCAGCAGCTTCTCTGCGCCGGCTGTCAGCTTGACAGCCGGCACAGGGAACCGCCGACTCTCAGGTGCAAAATAGTTCCGGATCGCCGCTCTCATTCTCCCCGGTTCGGGGAACCGGCTGCTTTTTGAACAACCGGTTCCATCGAACCGGGGAGAACCGGCTGAATCCCACCCCTGGGGTGAGGGGCCGTCTGTTATACACTGGGGCTGAAGGGCCAGATGTTATACACTGGGGGTGAGGGGCCGGATGTTATACACTGGGGCTGAAGGGACAGATGTTATACACTGGGGGTGAGGGGCCGGATGTTATACACTGGGGGTGAGGGGCCGGATGTTATACACTGGGGGTCAGGGGCCGGATGTTATACACTGGGGGTGAGGAGCCGGATGTTATACACCCGTGGTGAGGGATGGTTGTGAGGGGCTGGATGTTATATACTGGGGGTGAAGGGCTGGATGTTATACACTGGTGGTGAGGGGCTGGATGCTATATACTGGGGGTGAGAGGCTGGATGTTATACACTGGAGATGAGGGGATGGATGTTATACACTGGTGGTGAGGGGCTGGATGTTATCCACTGGTGGAGAGGGCCTGGATTTTATATACTGGGGGTGAGAGACTGGATGTTATACACTGGAGATGAGGGGCTGGATGTTATCCACTGGTGGTGAGGGGCTGGATGTTGAACACTGGAGGCAATGGGAGTGAAAGGCCACATGTCTTAATAAAATGATTTATTTCAAACAATGTTTGAAATACTGCTCTCCCTATAGTATACACATATCCTGCACATGGGCCCTTTGCTGTCATTGTCTACCCCTGCATGCCATTATCCTGTCTAGCCAAAGGGTGGGATAAAGCTATTTTTTCTGGGGGTTAATAGGTTCGTCTATCCTGAATAATAACTAATAATGTGAATTAGTTGTATTTTCCTTTTTGCTTTCTAAATCAGAATTTATGCAGCAGTGATAAACATGCCCATGGCAGTTCCCTAAGAAATGTCATATGAATTGATGATAACTCTAGACTTTGCGCAGCCGTTCACTAAATGATATTTCATCACTGTGCATGAGTAGCTCAGAGAAAAAGCATTTAGTAATAATACAACAAACCAGTCTGAGTCGGACCAGCCTCCCTAAGGGTACGTCCGTATGCTCAGCTGGCATGGTGTGTTGGATGCAGTGTTAGAGTCCTAGGAGTGCTCCTTCCTTACCTGAGAGTCAGGTGTCACACCTCTGGGTGAGATGCAACACCTCTGTGGTGACTGAACCCTCAGGGGCGCCACATTATACACTGGGGGTGAGGAGCCGGACGTTATAGACTGGGGGTGAGGGGCTGGATGTTATACACCGGTGGTGAGGGGTAGTGATGAGCTGGATGTTATATAAGGGGGTGAGGGGTCAGATGTTATACACTGGGGGTGAGGGGCCAGATATTATACACTGGGGGTGAGGGGCCGGATGTTATACACTGGGGCTGAAGGGCCAGATGTTATACACTGGGGTGAGGGGCCGGATGTTATACACTGGGGCTGAAGGGCCAGATGTTATACACTGGGGGTGAGGGGCCGGATGTTATACACTGGGGCTGAAGGGCCAGATGTTATACACTGGGGGTGAGGGGCCGGATGTTATACACTGGGGGTGAGGGGCCGGATGTTATACACTGGGGGTCAGGGGCCGGATGTTATACACTGGGGGTGAGGGGCCGGATGTTATATACTGGGAGTGAGGAGCCGGATGTTATACACCGGTGGTGAGGGACGGTGGTGAGGGACTGGATGTTATACACTGGTGGTGAGGGATGGTGGTAAGGGGCTGGATGTTATATACTGGGGGTGATGGGCTGGATGTTATACACTGGTGGTGAGGGGCTGGATGCTATATACTGGGGGTGAGAGGCTGGATGTTATACACTGGAGATGAGGGGCTGGATGTTATACACGTGGTGTGAAGGGCTGGATGTTATACACTGGTGTTGAGGGGCTGGATGTTATATATTGGGTGAGGGGCTGGATGTTATACACTGGAGATGAGAGGCTGGATGTTATACACTGGTGGTGAGGGGCTGGATGTTATCCACTGGTGGTGAGGGGCTGGATGTTATACACTGGTGGTGAGGGGCTGGATGCTGTATACTTGGGGGTGAGAGGCTGGATGTTATAGACTGGGGATGAGGGGCTGGATGTTATACACTGGGGGTGAAGGGCTGGATGTTATACACTGGGGGGAGAGGGGCTGGATATTATGTGCTGGGGGTGAGAGGCTGGATGTTATACACTGGAGATGAGGGGCTGGATGTTATACACTGGTGGTGAGGGGCTGGATGTTATCCACTGGTGGTGAGGGGCTGGATGTTATCCACTGGTGGTGAGGGGCTGGATGTTATCCACTGGTGGTGAGGGGCTGGATGTTATCCACTGGTGGTGAGGGGCTGGATGTTGAACACTGGAGGCAATGGGAGTGAAAGGCCACATGTCTTAATAAAATGATTTATTTCAAACAATGTTTGAAATACTGCTCTCCCTATAGTATACACATATCCTGCACATGGGCCCTTTGCTGTCATTGTCTACCCCTACATGCACTTATCCTGCCTAGCCGAAGGGTGGGATAAAGCTATTTTTTCTGGGGGTTAATAGGTTTGTCTATCCTGAATAATAACTAATAATGTGAATTAGTTGTATTTTCCTTTTTGCTTTCTAAATCAGAATTTATGCAGCAGTGATGAACGTGCCCATGGCAGTTCCCTAAGAAATGTCATATGAGTTGATGATAACTCTAGACTTTGCGCAGCCGTTCACTAAATTATATTTCATCACTGTGCATGAGTAGCTCAGAGAATGAGCATTTAGTAATAATACAACAAACCCAGCCCTCAAAACCTATATATACACACCCTCTCATATATTCAGAGAGTGGAAGTTAAGCAGCTCATACAGCGGTGACCCTGGGAACGTCTGCACTACGGCAGACAGGACACAACTTGCTAAATTTGGCATGGTCCTTACTAGTGGTTTTGGATTTAACCCTACAAGGAGCAAAAAATCTGCAAGATGGAGCCTAAAAAGGTGCGTTATTGCCTTTTTTTTTACTGCATATATTAGGGGTAACAGCTGCCGTTAGATAACGTCAGCGGCACTGTAGATCTGACTGTATAGTTTAAATAATATACTATTATGTAAGGGAATCTAGATGCTGCTGATGTGAAGGACTTTTGCAGGAAAGTCATTACTGCAGCACGAGTCTTACGTGGAGAGAAGAGCTGTTTACTTGCAGAACTAGTATCTAATCCAGTGTGTGCCACAGGGGCAATCGTGTCCTGCTGCTTTCTACTAGCTGAACACTTGCGCTACAAATGTTGAACATGTATTTACGTATTACAGCAACTTATTCATTAGAATCCCTCATAGCCTGGAGCTCAGGACTCAGCAATGTGCCGCTCTCTCCAGGGCATTTATTAAAAGGGCGATTCCAGCTCTGATATGTGGTCCGTTCAGTGAGACGATGGGCCCATTTTGTGCTGTTGAGGTCGTGTGCCCGACATCAAATGTGTATTTTTACAACTACAACTTCCTTTAAATATCTGTAGGAAGCAGAAAAGGTTCAATGCTTCCACGTAATGATGATAATATGGGGGTAGGTGCATGTTCCCACCCTGTGGGCATCAGCGCTCCTGGTCTGGCTGATATTACATGGCTTCCTGTGCTTATCCACTTCCATCTCTCAATCTCTCCGTCTCTTGATCTCACGAGTCTTGTTTTTTTCTTGTATCTTCTTTTATTCCGCTTCATTTTTTCACGTTCTTCTGTTGCTTCTTCATTTTTTGCTCTCTCAAATTCTCTGTCTCTTGTTGTTCCCTCTGTCTCTTATCCTCTGTCTTTTCGTGCAATTCTCTTTCAATCTGTCTGTCTCTTCTCTCTCTAGAACTCTATTATTTAATCACTTTCATTCTCTTTCTCACATTCTCTCTCATCCTTCCTTTACAACGCTCTAATTCTCTGTTGCATTTTTCATTCTGTCTCAGAGCTCTGCCTCTTTCTTCCTGTCTCTCCTTCACTCTTTTATTCCCTCTCTCTGCCACTCTGTTTCTTATATTCCCTCTTTTTCTCCTGCCTCTCATTCTCTTTGTAGCGCTCTGATTCTTAGTTTTTGTTTTCTCATCTCTCATTCCTTCTCACTCTTTTCTCCTCTTTCTGTCTCTCATTCTCTCTGTAGCACTCTATCATCCTCTTTTTCTGACCTTTTCATTCACTCTCTCTTATACTCCCTGTCTCTTTCTCTTACTCTCTGCTGCATTTTTCATTCTCCCCCTTTTCACTCTCCTTTTGTTGCTTTCTCATTCTTTCGCTCTCTCTCTTTTATTATCGCTCGCTCTTTATCCCATCCGCCCTCGTTCTCCTTTTTCGCTCGAGTCTTGATGCAAGGTGCACATGAGTAATAAACCCTAATTAATAAATTTGGTGCATTTTTTCGGCTGACGTGCACCACCATGGACTGGAGTACATTTCTGTTGTAATTTTGAGTGGTAAATTGTGATCACTTTCTTGGCGGCGCTTACTCACTTCCATTCTTGCTCTCTTTTGCCCATTTTAGAAAAGTTAGGCAGAACTGTCCAAAGCAAGTGTAACAGCAAAGTTTTTTGTACAATTTCAACTTACTAAAACATTTTGCAACATTTCAAACAGTTTTACAATAGAATTCTGGCGAAAACTGATGAATTCAGAACCTAGTGTTTGACTCGGGACATACCTGTCAAAAGTTTAGTAAGATTGGCCCTCCCATATTTATAGGACAAATCCTTTACCTATGTATAGTACATATGAACTCGCCAGACCATTACACAAATACCGAGTATACGCCAGATCAGAATCCCATACATAGAGACAGACAAAACCTTCCCATTAACAGATCCCAATAAAGTCTTTCACCCATTCACCTCTTCCTGCTCCTACTCTTTCCTCCGCTCCCGGCATTATTGCAGACAACATCGTTCTACTGCCTGGAGGGAAATGAAGGGACAGCGGGAAATCAGTATGTTTGGTATCAGGAAATCTGATGGCTCCTTCAGGAGTCCGGGAGATCTTTTTTTTTTGGAAGAGTTGTTGAACAAGGTTCTCCTGGAAGGAATTCTCCTGCTTTTCTCTCAGCGAGGGATCTGTGATATAAAAACATAATACATGAAACTCATATTTCCCATATAAAGGTCATTCAGACACCACATTCTGTGTGGACAGTTATGTAGATGATGAGAATGAGAAATGGCTGCAACGTGGAGGACCTAACAAACTCATCCACTCTAATATGAATTGTGGAATTATATAGAATTCCAAAAATAATAAAAGTATCAAAAATAAATTCCAGTAACGTACTGAAGTATTGCTAAAGTACAAACAAGAGAATGGAAATCACCGTCCACCACCATAAGAGGAGAGCGGCCAAGGATAAGGCCAGGTTTCATGAAGGGAGTGGACTCAAAAGACAAGTCCCACAAACCTCGAAGAAGCCTATAAGAATGGCCACACCAAGGAATTATTTGCCCTAGTGAAACAAGTGAAAAAGTCTTTCTTAGTATGCCAAGCAACCATCAAAGACCAGTATGGCAGTGAAATTAGCGACCAGCAGGACATCAATCAGAGATGGGAGGAACTATGCTCAGCATTGACCATCATGAGGAGCGCGAGGGACAAGTGGAACCACAACCAAACCTTTTGGAAAATGAAGCGGACTGGAGGCTGAGGCAGCTGCCAAACAGAAAAAGCAGTCGACATTGAGGGTAACCCTGTAGAGCTGTTGAAATTGTTCCCAAGAGCTGCACTGGCAGCACAATGCCAGAAGATCTCTAGGACCTGCACTTGGTCAAAGAACAGGAAAAGAATCATAGAATGGTAGAGTTGGAAGGGACCTCCTGGGCCATCTGGTCCAATCCCCTGCTCAAAGCAGGATTCTCGAAATCATCCTAGACAGATGTCTGTCCGGCCTCTGTTTGAAGACTTCCATTGAAGGAGAACTCACCACTTCTCGCGTTCCACTCATTGATCACCCTAACTGTCAAAAAGTTTTTTCTAATATCTAATCTGTGTCTCCTCCCATTCAGTTTCATCCCATTGCTTCTAGTCTTTCCTTGTGCAAATGAGAATAAAGATGATCCTTCTACAATGTGACAGCCCTTGAGATATTTGTAGACAGCTATTAAGTCTCCTCTCAGTTTTCTTTTTTGCAAGCTAAACATTCCCAAATCCTGCAACCGTTCCTCATAGGACATGTTTTGCAGACCGGTCACCATTCTGGTGGCTCTTCTCTGAACTTGCTCCAATTTGTTGATGTCTTTTTTAAAATGTGGTGCCCAAAACTGGACACAGTATTCCAGATGAGGTCTGACCAAAGAGGAGTAGAGGGCAATAATGACTTCACGTGATCTGGACTGTATGCTTCTGTTGATACATCCTAGAATTGTATTCGCCTTTTTTGCTGCTGCATCACACTGTTGACTCATGTTCAGTCTGTGATCAATTAGTATACCCAAGTCTTCATCTCAAGAATAGTTTTCATCTCATTGTTGAAGAAAGGTGACGCCAGGGATGAAGTCAACTACAGAACAATCGCCCTGATCCCCCATGTCCGTAAGGTGCTTCAGAAGGTCATCCTGAAGCAGCTTGGGCAACATCCTTGTAACTTTCTGATAACCAAGCTGGGTTCTGTAAGGATAGAGGAACCCGTGAGCACATTGCAAACCACAAGGGTATCATAGGGATTGTCAAAAGAAGCTCTACCTGAACTTCACTGATTATACCAAGGCTTTTGCCAATGCTGAGTATGACAAGCTGTGGGAAACCCTGAGCGAGGTAGGAGTGCCGACGCGTCTGATTAGGTTAATCAGGTCACTCTATGATGGTTGAGAAGCTGCAAAGTGAACCAGCTATGGAGATACAGAATGTTTGAATTGAAGATCAAAAAGGGCACAAGACAAGGTTGCATCCACTCTACATTTTCTTGTCAACCTCTAGAAGATGGACTTAGATGATTGAAGTGTTGTGAACATAGGTTGAAGAACAATTAGCAATCAGAGGTATGCAGATGATACAACCCTGTAAGCAGAAAGTGAGGAGGACCTGAAGAAACTGATTCTGAAAGTAGAAAGAGAGAACATGGGACTTTACTTGAACATGGAGGACAACAAAATCCTGACTACCACCAACGAAGAGATCCATGTAAAGATCAACATTGAAGAAATAGAAATGGTCAACAGCTTAGTTTTTCTTGGGTCCCTAATTAACTATAATGGGGGCACGACGGCAGAGATCAAGCGTCAATTTGGACTGGGGTGTGCAGCTATGATGAAAATGGACTGAATATGGAAGTGCAAAGACTTCTCAATAATCATCAAGCAAAAAACGATCACGGCCATTGTGTCCCTAATTGTGACATACGGCCATGAGACGAGGATACTCACGAAAGCAGATAGAAGGAAAATTGATGCCTTTGAGTTGTGGAACTGGAGAAGACTTCCTCAATTCCCATGGACAGCGAGGATCAGGAACAAAGATGTTCTTGATCATATAAACCCAGAGATGTCCCCGGAAGGCGAGATTACCAGAAACTGACCTATTCTGGACATGTGAGGAAGGCAGATCCATGATAAAGAAGATGCTAATGGTCAGTGGTAAATGGAAACATGGGAGACTGAAGGCCCGCTGGTTGGACGCTATCAAGAATGACTCTGAAATGAACATCAAGCAGTTGGAAGAAGCTGTGGAAAACAGAGAAGCAAGGCGAGATGTGGCCAAGGGTCGGACACGACTGAGCGGATAGAATCACAATCATTACTAAAGATCAGTCAACAGCAATAACCCTGATTGCTGATAGTCTACAGAGTACAGCAGTTTTTATTTCTAAACTATAGAGACTAAAAAGGAAAAGTAAAAAACAAGCAATGAAGATATAGTAAAAATGTGCGGGAAACATGTTTCACCATGAAAGTTCCAAATTAATTCTTGTGTTAGCAAATTCCTCTGTTGTCAGCAAGAAGCGTCCTCCTCCATCTATCTCATCTTCCCATGCAATGTGGCATCTAGAGTCCCGGCCATTAGTGAGGAATTATAACATCTGCATATCACATAGAACATATAATTACCGGCAATTTACAGGCCAATTCCACCCGAATCATAAATTGGCACGTCGGTGTGAACACCAGGAGGGAAACTAAATCATAGTCTATAAACTGCTTGAGGTGGCTGCAAGCAGCTCCCCATATCCCAACATCCCAGGTAAATAGGACATAAATAGGTTATCAGCAGTCACATGTAAATATTCAGGCTTTGATTGCAGCAAGTCTTTTAGATAATTAATGCAAATATTTCCCACCCCTTTAAATATGTTGTGTACATTTCTGCAGATTCCTGATCGTGGTTACGGGATTTTATATTCTGTGTCCGTCACTGCCTTAAAGTAATTCCGAGATATGTGGAAATCGCATCTGAGAACCAAAAGCCTATTTAATGATACATACAGAGCGCCGCCTACAGGCAGAGACAGGGAAGTGCAGAAAAGTTTTTTTGCACCAGAAATTCCCTGAGGGTTACCACAGCTACAAGAGGAGCTGCATAGTATACCGCAAATTATAAGGCCAATCATGGGTCTAGCTTTACTTGGAAACTGACATTAGCACAAGATTTGCCATAAAAATATATTTATTTTTTTACCTGGTGTAAATGTTGCTGTTCTCCTGAATCCGGCGTTGTTTTTCTCATGTTCCTGCTGTTCTCTGTTCCTGAGATATGGCCCTTTCTTCTCTGTTTATAAATCTGATCTTATTAGCCAAGTGGGAGTGGTCCTTAACCCTTCTCTGTGGGTGTGTTTTTGAGTGCCACACCCACTTGGCTGAAAAAGGCTAGAATTCTATAAAGGGTAGAGGGCGATATATCTCGGGAATGGAGAGGCGCAGGGAAAAAAGGAAAACAATGCTGGATACAGGAGAACAGCAACAAACATATTTATGACAAATGACACCCCCGTCCTATATATTTGGCATAGTCAGAGGTGTCAGCAGGAATTTATGAGATACTCGGCTTATTCTGGATACTGGGTTGCTCAACCGATCGGATGCTGGTGATCAGTCTTATTGTTTCTGCAGCTCCCCTAGAGGGAAAACAAGGTATTACACTGTGTCGATAGAAAGTAAAAGGGGATAATGAATTTTACATGGGGCTAGTTGACTACTGTAATAGCTATATACAGTCAGAAATCTCCTAATGAGAAATGTATGATCACTGGGGTCTGAAAGTTTGAATTAATTGGTTGTGAGCATACTTGATCACTGGCAACTCCTTTATGCACCCTCTCTTTTAAAGGGAATCTGTCACTAGGTTTAAGCCGCCTAATCTGAGAGCAGCATGATGTAGAAACAGAGACTCTGATTCCGGCAATGTGTCATTTACTGGGCTTCTTGCTGTAGTTTTGATAAAAAAAGAATCACTGTAATATTAGCAGAATATTATCACTAGATGAAGAGTAAACCTGCTGCCATGAGAACTGTATAGCCTCGTCTGTTGTGAACGCGCTGTATTCTGAGTTAGGGCTCCCTCTGGTGGCTGCTGATAGTATTGAAGCTGCCTTGACTGACAGAGGCCCTTCAGCTGAGGATTCAGCTGTGGACGATTGGCAATCTGGGAGTGATGACTGGGGAGATTTAAAGGAGTAGCTTTCCCATGATCCTCGTCAGTGATTAGTTGTCTCTTCCTGGTTCAGTTTGGAATTCAGCTTGTTTTCTGCTGTCTCTTGCAACTTTCAGATAAGTTATTTTCTGCTCTTTTCTGTGGTTTTGTTTTCCTTTGTTTTTTGCTCTTCTGGGTGTGGTCAGCCAGGTCCCGTGCTGGGGCCTGTGCTGGTCTCTGTTTCTCATTTATCTCTGTTTATTTGTCAGTCCCTGTTATTTCAGTGGCTGCTGGGTAGCTACTTGTTCACACCAGAGTTCTGATCTAGCGGGGGAGAAATCGTGTGGTCTCAGTATTTTTTGGAATCAGAAGTGTTGGAATTTTTCCTAGGGTTTTGCTGGATTGCAGACAGTATTCTTTCCTGTCCTGTCCTATCTAGATAGTTTTGCGCCCCAGCGTTTGCTTACTCTATTTTCTGCCTGCGTTTGTATTTCATCTTGTGCCACCGCCAATATATGTGTGGGGGCTACCTATTCCTTTGGGGCGCTACTCCGGGGCAGTTAGCTTTCCTCTTTCTATCTTTAGGCTTAGTTAACTCTCCGGCTGTGCCGAGGCGTCTAGGTCATTGTAGGTACGTCCCACGGCTGCTTCTAGTTGTGCGGTTAGTTTAGGGGTCTGCAATCCATTAGTTACCAACCTCTCTTGGTGTCTGGCTACCTTGGCTATTATTGTTACTGTCCTCCTCAGCTACCAAATCATAACACTCGTCCCCATCACTGAATCGCAACTTTCTGCCTATGCACAGTGTACACAGAAAGTGGCCAATCAGTGGTGTGGGCGAGGTTATACAGAGCTCAGCATTGAGAAGACTGCTAGATTTGCAGCAGACAAAAGAGTAACTTTATCAAAACTGCAGCAAGAAGCCCAATAAGTGACAAATCCCTGGAATCAGGGTCTCTGCCCCTACTTCTTGCTGCTTTCAGATGGGGTAGCAAAAACCTGGTGACATATTCCCTTCAACGAATATAAAGAAATATGGTTGATCAAATAACTGCAAAAAGAAATAGGAAAAAATATATTTTTCCTTATTAAATTAGGTAAAGTATGTATAATATATTTCCTTTGTCTCTCTGCAGGGAGGCCTGACGTGTTTCCTGGCTTTCGCTGTAATTGTGGCATCACTTGGTTCGCTGCAGTTTGGATATAACACAGGAGTCATCAACGCCCCCGAAGAGGTAAAGGGAACAAGTCCAGCACAAACAATAATGATGCTGTCAACATGTAGGATCCGATAAACTTGTATCACTAAAAATGTCCTCCTAATATCAATCAAAGAAGATTTCACATTCTCTTGTAGAAGCTTTCTCATCAGCTCAATGTTAACCCATTCTGAGCTACAACCCAGGATGAGGGACCCCCCATGAGGAATAACATTAAAAGTGACTACAAAACACTACTACAACCATCACAAAATAATAAAGTATTGCCACATATTGTACCTTATAACTACTATAATACTGCCCCCTATGTACAAGAATATAACTACTATAATACTGCCCCCTATGTACAAGAATATAACTACTATAATACTGCCCCCTATGTACAAGAATATAACTACTATAATACTGCCCCCTATGTACAAGAATATAACTACTATAATACTGCCCCTATGTACAAGAATATAACTACTATAATACTGCCCCCTATGTATAGGAATATAAATACTATAATACTGCTCCTATGTACAATAATATAACTACTATAATACTGCCCCCTATGTACAAGAATATAACTACTATAATACTGCCCCTATGTACAAGAATATAACTACTATAATACTGCTCCTATATACAAGAATATAACTACTATAATACTGCCCCTATGTACAGGAATATAACTACTATAATACTGCTATGTGCAAGAATATAACTACTATAATACTGCCCCTATGTACAAGAATATAACTACTATAATACTGCCCCTATGTACAAGAATATAACTACTATAATACTACTCCTATGTACAAGAATATAACTACTATAATACTGCTCCTATGTACAAGAATATAACTACTATAATACTGCTCCTATGTACAAGAATATAACTACTATAATACTGCCCCTATGTACAAGAATATAACTACTATAATACTGCCCCTATGTACAAGAATATAACTACTATAATACTGCTCCTATATACAAGAATATAACTACTATAATACTGCCCCTATGTACAGGAATATAACTACTATAATACTGCTCCTATGTACAAGAATATAACTACTATAATACTGCTCCTATGTACAAGAATATAACTACTATAATACTGCTCCTATGTACAGGAATATAACTACTATAATACTGCTCCTATGTGCAAGAATATAACTACTATAATACTGCTCCTATGTACAAGAATATAACTACTATAATACTGCCCCCTATGTACAAGAATATAACTACTATAATACTGCCCCTATGTACAAGAATATAAACTACTATAATACTGCTCCTATATACAAGAATATAACTACTATAATACTGCCCCTATGTACAGGAATATAACTACTATAATACTGCTCCTATGTGCAAGAATATAACTACTATAATACTGCTCCTATGTACAAGAATATAACTACTATAATACTGCCCTCTATGTACAAGAATATGACTACTATAATACTGCTCCTATGTACAAGAATATAACTACTATAATACTGCTCCTATGTACAAGAATATAACTACTATAATACTGCTCCTATGTACAGGAATATAACTACTATAATACTGCTCCTATGTGCAAGAATATAACTACTATAATACTGCTCCTATGTACAAGATATAACTACTATAATACTGCCCCCTATGTAAAGGAATATAAATACTATAATACTGCTCCTATGTACAAGAATATAACTACTATAATACTGCTCCTATGTACAAGAATATAACTACTATAATACTGCTCCTATGTACAAGAATATAACTACTATAATACTGCTCCTATGTACAAGAATATAACTACTATAATACTGCTCCTATGTAAAGAATATAACTACTATAATACTGCCCCTATGTACAAGAATATAGCTACTATAATACTGCCCCTATGTACAAGAATATAACTACTATAATACTGCCCCTATGTACAAGAATATAGCTACTATAATACTGCTCCTATGTACAAGAATATAGCTACTATAATACTGCCCCTATGTACAATAATATAACTACTATAATACTGCCCCTATGTACAAGAATATAGCTACTATAATACTGCTCCTATGTACAAGAATATAACTACTATAATACTGCTCCTATGTACAAGAATATAACTGCTATAATACTGCCCCTATGTACAAGAATATAGCTACTATAATACTGCTCCTATGTACAAGAATATAGCTACTATAATACTGCCCCTATGATCAAGAATATAACTACTATAATACTGCTCCGTATGTACAAGAGTATAACTACTATAATACTGCCCCCATGTACAAGAATATAACTACTATAATACTGCTCCTATGTACAAGAATATAACTACTATAATACTGCCCCTATGTACAAGAATATACCTACTATAATACTGCTCCTATGTACAAGAATATAACTGCTATAATACTGCCCCTATGTACAAGAATATAGCTACTATAATACTGCTCCTATGTACAAGAATATAGCTACTATAATACTGCTCCTATGTACAAGAATATAGCTACTATAATACTGCCCCTATGTACAAGAATATAACTACTATAATACTGCTCCTATGTACAAGAATATAACTGCTGTAATACTGCCCCTATGTACAAGAATATAGCTACTATAATACTGCTCCTATGTACAAGAATATAACTACTATAATACTGCTCCTATGTACAAGAATATAACTGCTAATACTGCCCATATGTACAAGAATATAGCTACTATAATACTGCTCCTATGTACAAGAATATAGCTACTATAATACTGCTCCTATGTACAAGAATATAGCTACTATAATACTGCCCCTATGTAACGGAATATAACTACTATAATACTGCCCCCTATGTACAAGAATATAACTACTATAATACTGCACCCTATATACAAGAATATAACCACTATAATACTGCCCCTATGTACAGGAATATAACTACTATAATACTGCACCCTATGTACAAGAATATAACTACTATAATACTGCACCCTATGTACAAGAATATAACTGCTGTAATACTGTACAAGCATATAATTACATCATACGGCTAGCTATACAATAATATTACTGTATATGATACTGTATATGATACTGGTCCTGTATGATTCCTGTGACCATTCCGGACCTGACGGTAAGATGTCTGTCTGGCTCCTCTTCCTGACCCGCTGCCGGCTGCCTGTATATGGAATGAATGGGTTTCGTGCTCCAACATGTTCCAGTTGCATTTCTGTTTGGATTCTTGATCAGTACTGACCTAAAATCACAGAATGTCCCGGAATTTACCAACACAGGAAAACTACTGACACTGGATAAAAGCATAAACCTTTGGAGATATCTCGCAAAAGGAGGTTTAGACATGATGGCTTGTGAACAGTGTCTGAGTTGACGTTTTCTCCCCATGATTAGTGCAGATTCTCTTACGTGCTATGAACTCATTGGTTTTATTGGTTTGCCCCCGGGCTGCTGAGTGTTTGCACATAGTTCTGTACAGTGGTATGAGAACACACCGCAAATACACGGCTCACAATTCGTTCGGGATATTCGGCTTTCGGTTGAAATTTCTGTAAAACGTAAAAAGTTCCCGCTACAACAATATTTTATCATGACAGTCGGGCATTAAGTACAAGCATGTAATGGTGATTTCTTCCTCATCTCAAAAAAATGCATTGAAACAAAAGCCAACACCAGTGGTGGGTGAACCACTGGCCTTGAGCATCAATTGCAGGTGAAAACGACGTCTCCTGCTGTTCACAAGTGGAGCTGTTGTCTGCTGAGGCATGGCATCCCACTCTTCTTGAAGGGCAGTCTTCAGGTCATTGAGGTTCTGGCAGGGGTGAACCTAGCCTTTCTGCTGCCTGAGGCGAACTGCAAAATGGCGCCCCCCCTGTAGTAAAATAAGCACAAATAACTCTGGTTTACTCTTTACTAGCCTAACCTGACGCACATGCATATGTACATACACTTTTAAATAGGAATATATTTGAAACATCGATCTTTACACTTCTTCAGGGACTCAATGCCGCCGGAGGCGAAGTGATCAACTTGCTTCAGTTTAGGTGCGCCCCTGGCCGGGAAACAGAGCTTACTGTAGCGCTTCTTCCCCGGCGGCCGTCCATGTGGTACTAATGCGGCACACAGTTGCCACACGTATTACACACACGGACACGGATATCTCCACTAATGGTTTTTCCAGTAACGGAAATATCAGGATGTGTGAAACCAGCCTAAAGCCACATTCACACGTTCAGTATTTGGTCAGTATTTTACCTCAGTATTCGTAAGGCCAAATCGGTAGTGGGTAAAAAACCCAGAAGTGGTGATGTTTTTCTATTATAATTTTCCTCTGATTGTTCCACTCCTGGTTTTGGCCTACAAATACTGAGGTAAAATACTAAACGTGTGAACGTGGCCTGATAGAGGGTTTCTGCTACTTCTGACTTCCCACAGACAGAAGTTGCAGTCACAAGATGGCGCCGATAAAAGGTGGAGACAGTGACATTATACACAGGAGCTCTGTATATAGTGTATAGTGTACAGGAAGTTCAGTGATCACCAGTGACATTATACACAGGAGCTCTGTATAAAGTGTCAGTGCACAGGTAATACAGTGATCAATGGTGACATTATACACAGGAGCTCTGTATGTAGTGTCAGTGTACAGGTAATACAGTGATCACCGGTGACATTATACACAGGAGCTCTGTATGTAGTGTCAGTGTACAGGTAATAGAGTGATAACCGGTGACATTATACACAGGATCTCTGTATACAATGTCAGTGTACAGGTAATACAGTGATCACCAGTGACATTATACACAGGAGCTCCATGCTCCATTCTGGCCCCCGTGCTCCATTCTGCCCCGCGGCAAATTTTAGGCAACAGAGAGAGAAAGAAAGAGAGGAAAGAAAGAACAGAGAGCGAAAGAAAGGAGAGGGAGAGAAAGAAAGAGGGGAAAGAAAGAAAGAACAGAGAGAGAAAGAAAGAACAGAGAGAGAGAAAGAAAGAACAGAGGGAGAGAAAGAAAGAGGGGAAAGAAAGAAAGAAGAGAAACAGAAAGAAAGAACAGAGAGAGTGAAAGGAAGAACAGAGAGAGAAAGAAAGCACAGAGAGAGAAAGGAAGAACAGAGAAAGAAAGCACAGAGCGAGAGAAAGAACAGAGAGAGAAAGAAAGAACAGAGAGAGAGAAAAAAGAAAGAACAGAGAGTGAAAAAAAAGAACAGAGAAAGAAAGAACAGAGAGAGAAAGAAAGAACAGAGAGAGAAAGAAAGAGCAGAGAGAAAGAAAGAACAGAGAGAGAGAAAGAAAGAGGGGGAAGAAAGGGGAAAGAAAGAAAGATTAGAGAGGGAGAGAGAGAAAGAAACAGAGAGAGAAAGAAAGATTAGAGAGGGAAAGCAAGAACAGAGAGAGAAATAAACAGAGAAAGAAAGAACAGAGAGAAAGAAAGAAAGAAAGAAAGAGGGGAAAGAAAGAACAGAGAGAGAAAAAAAAATATTAGCAAGGGAAATAAAGAAAAGAGAGAAAGAAAAAACAGAGAAATTTAGAACAGAGAAAGACTGAAAGGGGAAAGAAAGAAAGAACAGAGAGAGAAAGAAATATTAGAGAGGGAAAGAAAGAACAGAGAGAGAGAAAGAAACAGAGAGAGAGAAAGAAAGATTAGAGAGGGAAAGAAAGAACAAAGAGAGAGAGAAAGAAACAGAGAGAGAAAGAAAGATTCTATAAAGATACTATAGCAGCCCGGCTCCCATTGTAATGCCCACCTGAGCCTCCCAATGCAGGACATATCATGATCTGCTCACATGGCCGACATCCCCGATTCCAAGGCGATCCCGCTGTCCGTGCTGTCGGAGAAGGACACGGTGATGGATCTGAAACATTCCCTGAAGTGCCTCCATGGTTCCGTCACAATCTCCTTCCGAAATTACCTCATTTACGGTCATCTTCCAGCACATCACTTACAGTGGAACGTCACGTGCGAGTTTTAAAGTGCTCCTCAGGGCTCCGCTGTGTACTCCTGTGTCCACGGGAAAAGTAAGCTCCCGGCCAGGACAGCGGGGCAGACTCTCTCTCAAAATCAGGACTGTCCTGCTGGATCTGGGACGGTTGGGAGGTATGAATCCTCCCCACCATACACCGACTTCGTACACGCACGGCTCCGCACACCTCATACACACACTGCTCTGCACACCTTATACATACATGGTTCCGCTTTGTATGCCTCGTACACGCTCCGCTCCACACACCTCGTACACTCACGGCTCCGCTCTGCACACCTCGTACACACGCGGCTCCGCTCCACTCACCTCGTACACACGCGGCTCCGCTCCGCTCACCTCGTACACACGCGGCTCCGCTCCGCACGCCTCGTACACACACGGCTCTGCTCCGTACACCTCATACATGTGGCTCCGCTCACCTCGTACACACGCGGCTCTGCTCCACACACCTCGTACACACACGGCTCCGCTCAACACACCTCGTACACACACGGCTCTGCTCCGCACACCTCGCACACATGCGGCTCCGATCCACACACCTTGTACACACGCGGCGCCGCACATCTCGTACACACGCGGCTCCGCTCCGTACACCTCGTACACACTCGGCTCCGCTCCGCACACCTCGTAGACACACGGCTCCGCTCCGCACACCTCGTACACACACGGCTCTGCACATCTCGTACACACGTGGCTCCGCTCCGCACACCTCGTACACACACGGCTCCACTCCGCACACCTCGTACACACGTGGCTCCGCTCCACACACCTCGTACACACACGGCTCCGCTCCGCACACCTCGTACACACACGGCTCTGCTCCACACACCTCGTACACACGCGGCTCTGCTCCACACACCTCGTACACACACGGTTCTGCTCCGCACACCTCCTACACACGCGGCTCCGCTCCGCACACCTTGTACACACGCGGCTCCGCTCTGCACACCTCGTACACAAACGGCTCCGCTCTGTACACCTCGTACACACGCGGCTCCGCACACCTCGTACACACGCGGCTCCGCTTTGCACACCTCGTACACATACGGCTACACTCCGCACACCTCGTACACACACGGCTCCGCTCCGTACACCTCGTACACACACGGCTCCGCTCCGTACACCTCGTACACACACGACTCTGCTCTGTACACCTCGTACACACACAGCTCTGCTCCGTACACCTCGTACGCACGCGGCTCCGCTCCGCACACCTCGTACACACACGGCTCTGCTCTGTACATCTTGTACACACACGGTTCTGCTCTGCACACCCCATACACACGCAGCTCCGATCCGTACACCTCGTACACACACAGCTCTGCTACATCCACCCTGTAAACCCCTCCTGACCCCATACATAAACTTCCCCTCATCCAGCACCATGAAACCAGCACAGCAGAGTCCTGCATACACTGAGGGCGGCCCCTGATCATGTGACACCTGACTCCTCCCCTCCTGTGACCTCATCACAGGTCCTGTGCGCACATAACAGCAATATCAATAGCAACAGGAGCAGATGCAGTAGATAAGAATCTGCCACGTTCAGGGAGGGACCGCCGCCTGAGGCAGAGTACTCAACTCGCCTCATGATAGGTGCGCTCCTGGGTTCTGGGGTACAGAGTTACATGCCTCTACACGGCATGGGTTTTTCTATGGGATTCAGGTCTGGAGAAAGCGAGCCTCACCATGTGAGGTTCCTCAGTCTCCAGCAGCCGTTCCCTAATGATGTCACCTCGATGAGTTGGAGCATTGTCATCCATGAAGATGAAATTAGGCCAATGTTGTTCATGCAGAGGCACTATGACTGGATTAATGATGATATTCAGTAGTAGGGGCTTGTCACAAAGCGTAGGGCAGTTCCGTTTTGACTAGACACCTCTGCCCACACTATAACACCACCAAAGTCTGCTCTGGTGACATCAGCGGCTGATACATAGTGCTCTCCTTGACGTCTACAACATCGTTGGCGGCCATTATATCTGCTCAGCGTGAATAGGCTTTCATCAGTGAAGAGCACTGAGTCCATTGGTCCGACGTCCAGTGTAGATGACACCTGTGCTGGGTGGTGTGGTCAGGTACCTTACAGGTCATCAAGAACACAGACCACCCTGATGTAAACCGTTTCGAATAGTCTGAGGTGACACTTGGATGCCTCTCACCTCACTTAAATTTGCCTGGAGTTGTGTGGCATTCATCATCCAGTTCCTAAGGACATTCATCACAATGAAGCTTCATCAATGTGGGATGCAGCCATAGGACGTCCACTTCTCTGCCTTTCTGTGACTCTTCCAGTCTGTCTGTACAGTTGTACTCAAAAATTTACATACCCCGGCTGAATTTTTGCTTTCTTGGCCTTTTTTCAGAGTATATGAATGATTACACCAAACCTTTTTCTCCACTCATGGTTAGTGGTTGGTTGAAGCCATTTACTTTCAAACTACTGTGTTTTCTTTTTTTAAATCATAATGACAAACCAAAACATCCAACTGACCCTGATCAAAAGTTTGCATACCCTGGTGATTTTGGCCTGATAACATGCATTGAAGTTGACACAAATGGGTTTGAATGTCTACTAAAGGTAAAATCCTCACCTGTGACCTGTTTGCTTGTAATCAGTGTGTGCATAAAAGCTGAGTGAGATTCTGGGATCCAGACAGACCATTGCGTCTTTCATCCAGTCACTGACGTTTCTGGATTGTGAGAAAGCAAAAGAATTGTCAACGGATCTACGGGAAAAGGTAGTTGAACTGTATAAAACAGGAAAGGAATGCAAAAAGATATCCAAGGAATAGATACTGCCAGTCAGCAGCGTTCAAACTGTGATTAACAAATGGAAAATTAGGAGCTCTATAAAAACAAAACCATGGTCTGGTAGACCAACAAAAATGCCGTCCAGAACAGCCAGGAAAATTGTTCGGGATGCAAAGAAAAAACGCAAATAACATCAGCTGAAATACAGTCATGGCCAAAAGTTTTGAGAATGACACAAATATTAATTTTTACAAAGTCTACTGCTTCACTTTTTCTAATGGCAATTTGCATATACTCCAGAATGTTCTAAAGAGTGATCAGCTTAACAGCAATTACTTGCAAAGTCAATATTTGGCTAGAAAATGAACTTTATCCCCAAAACACATTTCAACATCATTGCAGCCCTGCCTTAAAAGGACCAGCTAACCTCTTTTCAGTGATTGCTCCATTAACACAGGTGTGGGTGTTGATGAGGACATGGCTGGAGATCAATCTGTCATGATTAAGTAAGAATGACACCACTGGACACTTTAACCCCTTCACCCCCAAGGGTGGTTTGCACGTTAATGACCGGGACAATTTTTACAATTCTGACCACTGTCTCTTTATGAGGTTATAACTCTGGAACGCTTCAACGGATCTTCGCGATTCTGAGATTGTTTTCTCGTGACATATTGTACTTCACGTTAGTGGTAAAATTTCTTCCATATAACTCGCGTTTATTTTTGAAAAAAACGCAAATATGGCGAAAATTTTGAAAATTTAGCAATTTTCAAACTTTGAATTTTTATTCCCTTAAAACAGAGAAATATGTAACACAAAATAGTTAAGAAATAACATTTCCCACATGTCTACTTTACATCAGCACAATTTTGGAATCAAAATTTTTTTTTGTTAGGAAGTTATAAGGGTTAAAAGTTGACCAGCAATTTCTCATTTTTACAACAAAATTTACAAAGCCATTTTTTTTAGGGACCACCTCACATTTGAAGTCACTTTGAGGGGTCTACATGACAGAAAATACCCAAAAGTGACACCATTCTAAAAACTGCACCCCTCAAGGTACTCAAAACCACATTCAAGAAGTTTATTAACCCGTCAGGTGCTTCACAGGAACTAAAGCAACGTGGAAGGAAAAAATGAATATTTAACTTTTTAGCCACAAAAATGATCTTTTACAAACTTTTTTTTTATTTTCACAAGGGTAAAAGGAGAAAAATGGACAGATAAGGTTGTTATGCAATTTCTCCTGAGTACGCCAATACCCCATATGTGGGGGAAAACCACTGTTTGGGCACACGGCAGAGCTCGTAAGGGAAGGAGCGCCGTTTGACTTTTTCAAACTAAAATTGGCTGGAGTTGAGATTGGACGCCATGTCGCGCTTGGAGAACCTCTGATGCGCCTAAACAGTGGAAACCCCCCACAAGTGACACCATTTTGGAAACTAGACCCCTAAGGTACTTATCTAGATCTGTTGTGAGCACTTTGAACCCCAAGTGTTTCACAAAAGTTTATAATGCCTGGGTGTGAAAGAAAAAAAAAAAAATTCCACAAAAATGATTTTTTAGTCCTAAATTTTTGAATTTTCCAAAGGAAATTGGACCCCAAAAGTTGTTGTCCAATTTGTCCTGAGTACGCTGATACCCCATATGTGGGGGTGGAAAACTGTTTGGGCGCACGGCAGGGCTTGGAAAGGAAGTAGTAACGTTTTGGAATGCAGACGTTGATGGGGGTCATGTTCCGTTTGCAGTGCCCCAGATGAGCCTAAACAGTGGAAATCCCCCACAAGTGACCCCATTTTGGAAACTAAACCCCCTAAGGAACTTATCTAGATCTTTGGTGAGCACTTTGAACCCCCAAGTGCTTCACACAAGTTTATAATGCCCGGGCATGAAAATAAAAAATCCTATTTTTTTCCCACAAAAATTATCTTTTAGTCACTAATTTTTTATTTTCCCAAGGGTATCAGGAGAAATTGGACCACATAAGTTGTTGTCCAATTTGTCCTGAGTACGCTGATGCCCCATATGTGGGGGGAACTACTGTTTGGGCGCACGGCAGAGCTCGGAAGGGAAGGAGCACCATTTGACTTTTTCCAACCAAAATTGGCTGGAATTGAGATTGGATGCCATGTTGCATTTGGAGAGCCCCTGATGTGCCTAAACAGTGGAAACCCCCCACAAATGACCCAATTTGGGAAACTAGACCCCCTAAGGAACTTATCTAGATCTTTGGTGAGCAATTTGAACCCTCAAGTGCTTCACACAAGTTTATAACGTAGAGCCGTAAAATTTAAAAATCATATTTTTTCCACAAAAATGATCTTTTCACCCGAATTTTTATTTTTCCAAGGGTAACAAGACTCCAAAAGTTATTGTGCAATTTGTCCTGAGTACACTGATACCCCATATGTGGGGGTATACCACTGTTTGGGTGCATGGCAGAGTTTGGAAGGGAAGGAGCGCCGTCTCACTTTTTCAACGCAGAATTGGCTGGACGCCATGTGGTGTTTGGAGAGCTCCTGATCAGCCTAAACAGTGGAAACCCCCACAAATGACACCATTTTGGAAACTAGACCCCTCAAGGAACTTCAGCAAATCCAAGAAAGAAAAATAGGAAGCTCAATCGCCATAAAAGTACAAAATTTTATTAAAGATATTTAAAATGCATATACGGATATAAGAATCCAGAAAAATGGGGACACAATATACAGAAAAAATGGCCAAAAGGCAGGTACAAACAATATGAAGATATTCCAATAGCACATATATCTGTGTTTTCACATTTAGAAGCTATGTAAGCTAATTGGCAGTAAAAGTGCCAGATGGGTTGAAGATGCTGCTGGACGTATATTCATGACTACATTTATCATATGAAGACATCTCTCAAACAGATATATATATGTGCATTAAACAAAAGAGTCATCAATTTTGCCCCCCATTAATGATGCTAGCATTATAGATTCCAATGTGAAAATGCAGAGTCTGCAGCGAGTGCTATATAGTATGCAAAAATTGCATTCAAATGCACAGAGCGATGTAAAACATATACAGCAAATAAAGCTGCTAATGGGAGACCATACCTGTCAGTAGCCTGGGCACCCCTGACGCGCGTTTCGCGTTAGCTTGTTCACAAGGGAGCGTCATATGAATGCAATTTTTGCATACTATATAGCACTCGCTGCAGACTCTGCATTTGCACATTGGAATCTATAATGCTAGCATCATTAATGGGGGGCAAAATTGATGACTCTTTTGTTTAATGCACATATATATATCTGTTTGAGAGATGTCTTCATATGATATATGTAGTCATGAATATACGTCCAGCAGCATCTTCAACCCATCTGGCACTTTTACTGCCAATTAGCTTACATAGCTTCTAAATGTGAAAACACAGATATATGTGCTATTGGAATATCTTCATATTGTTTGTACCTGCCTTTTGGCCATTTTTTCTGTATATTGTGTCCCCATTTTTCTGGATTCTTATATCCGTATATGCATTTTAAATATCTTTAATAAAATTTTGTACTTTTATGGCGATTGAGCTTCCTATTTTTCTTTCTTGGATTTGCTGATGTTTTGGAAGTGCTACAGTAAAGATGTATATCTTTGTACCGTGTTAGCCAGTAGATAGAAAAATATTTAGAGTTGAGAGTCCTCAGTGGTTGATACCTTTTAATGGCTAACTGAAAAGATGGTAACAAATTGCAAGCTTTCGAGACTACTCAGGTCTCTTCATCAGGCTGAACTAATACAAAATCTGAAGAATCACATATTTATACACAAAAACACAGAAAAAATGCAATAGGTAAGACAAGTGACGTGAAGCAGAATAGTCATTATGGCAGAGGAATGAGCATAAATATTGGAACAATTCATAGATAAGGAGAGAAAGTTTTATTACCCTCTGATTGGGGTCTGGTAATGTTTTGTGATGTTTTCACAGGGTATTTGGAGTAAATTCCTTAATTGATGTAATAGGCCATAAAACCATGTGACAGGTTCATTCCAGCATTAAGAGTGTCAAAGGTCACCATCAATTTGTATTCGCAAATTCTTCTCTGCCTTTGAGATGTGAATCTGCTTCTTAGTACCAGTATTTTCATATCTGACATGCTATGATCAGGGGAGCAAAAATGTTTTGCCACAGGTAGATCCATTCTTTTTTCTCTTATTGCGTGGCGATGAGAATTCATCCTTGTTCTCAGTTTTTGCCCGGTCTCCCCCACATACAGACCCCCAGTTGGACATTTAGTACATATAATTAGGTACACCACATTAGATGTGATGCAGCTGAAAGTACCTGGTATCTTGTAGTCCTGATGTGAGTTGGGGATCTTTATCTTGTCCGTGGTCATTATAAATGGACAGGTTTTGCATTTCTTCTGATTGCAAGGCAAGGTTCCTGCAGCTGTTGGGGAGGACAGGGAACTTCTGACAATGATGCTTCTTAGATTTGGGGGCTGCCTAAAACACAGTAGTGGGGGGTCTGGAAATATGGATTGTAACCGGGCATCTTTTTGTAGTAAAGGTTGTAGTTTCCGTGCAGCTCCCCTTAGCACCTCCAGATTTGGATTGTAGGTGACCACTAAAGGCACCCGGTTATTTTCTTGCAATTTGTTACCATCTTTTCAGTTAGCCATTAAAAGGTATCAACCACTGAGGACTCTCAACTCTAAATATTTTGGAAGTGCTAGGAATTCTAGGCAATACATTTATTGTGATGTACCCTCAAGGAACTTATCTAGATGTGTGGTGAGAACTTTGAACCCCCAGGTGTTTCACTAAAGTTTATAACGTACAGCCTTAAAATAAAAAATCCTTTTTTTTTTTACAAAAATGATTTTTTCACCCCCAATATTTTATTTTCACAAGGGTAACAGAAGAAATTGGAACCCAAAAGTTGTTGTCCAATTTGTCCTGAGTACGCTGATACCTAATATGTAGGAGAAAACTACTGTATGGGTGCACGTCAGGGCTCGGAAGGGAAGTAGTGACGCTTTGGATTGCAGACTTTGATGGAATGGTCTGGGGGCGTCATGTCGCATTTGGAGAGCCCCTGATGCGCCTAAACAGTGAAAACCCCCACAAGTGACCCCATTTTGGAAAATAGACCCCACAAGGAACTTATCTAGATGTGTGGTGAGCACTTTGAACCCCGAAGTGCTTCACAGAAGTTTATAACGCACAGCCGTAAAAATAAAAAATCCTTTTTTTTTTTACAAAAATAATATTTTCGCCCCCAGTTTTTTATTTTCCCAAGGGTAACAGAAGAAATAGGACAAATTTCACAATAACTCTTGGGGTCCAGAGTACGCTGATACCCCATATGTGGGGATAAACTACTGTTTGGACGCATGGCAGAGCTCAGAAGTGAAGGAACACCGTTTGACTTTTTCAACGCAGAATTGACTGGAATTGAGATCAGACACCATGTCACATTTGGAGAGCCCCTGATGTGCCTAAACAGCGGAAACCCCCCAATTCTAACTCCAACCCTAACCCCAACACATCCCTAACCCTAGTCCCAACCCTAATCCCAACCCTAACCCTAATCCTAACTCTAACCCTAATCCTAACTTTAGCGCCAACCCTAACCCTAACTTTAGCCGAAACCCTAACCCTAAACCTAATGGGAAAATGGAAATAAATACATTTTTTTTATTTTATTATTTTTCCCTAACTAAGGGGGTGATAAAGGGGGGTTTGATTTACTATTTATAGCGGGTTTTTATGATTGGCAGCTGTCACGCTAAAAGACGCTTTTTATTGCAAAAAGTAGTTTTTTGCATCGCCACATTTTGAGAGCTATAATTTTTGCATATTTTGGCCCACAGAGTCATGTGAGGTCTTAATTTTTGCGGGACGAGGTGACGCTTTTATTGGTACCATTTTTGAGCACGTGACATTTTTTGATCGCTTTTTATTTCGATTTTTGGGAGGTTAGAATGAACAAAAATCAGCAATTCATGAATTTCTTTTGGGTGAGGCGTTTTTATTGTTCCGCGTGTGGTAAAATCGATAAAGCAGATTTATTCTTCGGGTCAGTACGATAATGGCGATACCTCATTTATATCATTTTTTTATGTTTTGGCGCTTTTATAGAATAAAAACAATTTTATATAAAAAATAATTATTTTTGCATCGCTTTATTCTGCGAGCTATAACTTTTTTACTTTTTTGCTGATGATGCTGTGTGATGGCTCATTTTTTGCGGGACAAGATGACGTTTTCAGCGGTACCATGTTTATTTATATCGGTCTTTTTGATCGCGTGTTATTCCACTTTTTGTTCAGCAGTATGATGATAAAGCACTGATTTTTTGCTTCGTTTTTATTTATTTTTTTTTAAGGGGTTCACAAAAGGGGTTAAATAGTGGGACAGTTTTATAGGGGGGGTCGTTACGGACGCGGCGATACCATATATGTGTACTTTTATTGTTTTATTTTTTTTATTTACAATAAGTAATGAATTTATTGGGGAATATTTTTTTTTTTTTTTTTTTATTTATTTGAATTTTTTTTTACACATGTTTATTTTAACTTTTTTACTTTGTCCCAGGGTGGGACATCACTGTATTTCATCAGATCGCTGGTGTGACAGTGTGCACAGCACTCTGTCACACCAGCGATGTGACAGGCAGTGCAGGACGCTTCCTCATGCCTGCTCTCGGCAGGCACTGAGGAAGCCGCCTCCCTCCAGGACCCCAGCGCCATCTTGGATCCGGGTCCTGGGAGGGAGGAAGCCCTCAGAGCAGCGCGATCACATCGCGCTGCTCTGAGGGTCTCAGGGGGACGCGCAGGGAGCCCCCACCCTGCGCGATCCTCCCCTGTGCCCCCAGTACACCGCGATCATGTTTGATCGCGGTGTTCAAGGGGTTAATGTGCCGGGAGCGGTCCGTGACCGCTCCTGACACACAGTCACGGGTGTCAGCTGTGATAATCAGCTGACACCCGGCGGCGATTAGCTGCGCTCCCTCTGGAAGCGCAGCTAATCGCCTATGACGTACTATCCCGTCCATGGTCAGAATGGCACGGGTTTTATGGACGGGATAGTACGTCTAATGTCAGAGAGGGGTTAAAAGGAGGCTGGTGCTTGGCATCATTGTTTCCCTTCTGTTAACCATGGTTATCTCTAAAGAAACACGTGCAGTCATCATTGCAATGCACAAAAATGGCCTAACAGGGAAGAGTATCGCAGCTAGAAAGATTGCACCTCAGTCAACAATCTATCGCATCATCAAGAACTTCAAGGAGAGAGGTTCCATTGTTGCCAAAAAGGCTTCAGGGCGCCCAAGGAAGACCAGCAAGCGCCAGGACCGTCTCTTAAAAGTGTTCCAGCTGCGGGATCGGGCTACCAGCAGTGCAGAACTTGCTCAGGAATGGCAGCAGGCAGGTGTGAGTGCATCTGCACGCACTGTGAGGCGGAGACTCTTGGAGCAAGGCCTGGTCTCAAGGAGGGCAGCAAAGAAGCCACTTCTCTCCAGAAAAAACATCATGGATAGACTGATATTCTGCAAAAGGTACAGGCAGTGGACTGCTGAGGACTGGGGTAAAGTTATTTTCTCTGATGAATCCCCTTTTCGATTGTTTGGGACATCAGGAAAACGCCTCATTCGGAGAAGACAAGGTGAGCGCTACCACCAGTCTTGTCTCATGCCAACTGTTAAGCATCCTGAAACCATTCATGTGTGGGGTTGCTTCTCAGCCAAGGGAATCGGCTCTCTCACAGTCTTGCCTAAAAACACAGCCATGAATAAAGAATGGTACCAGAATGTCCTCCAAGAGCAACTTCTCCCAACCCTCCAAGAGCAGTTTGGCGATCAACAATGCCTTTTCCAGCATGATGGAGCACCTTGCCATAAAGCAAAGGTGATAACTAAATGGCTCAGGGAACAAAACATAGAGATTTTGGGTCCATGGCCTGGAAACTCCCCAGATCTTAATCCCATTGAGAACTTGTGGTCAATCATCAAGAGACGGGTGGACAAACAAAAACCTAAAAATTCTGACAAAATGAAAGCATTGATTGTGCAAGAATAGACTGCTATCAGTCAGGATTTCGTCCAGAAGTTGATTGAGAGCATGCCAGGGAGAATTGCAGAGGTCCTGAAGAAGAAGGGTCAACACTGCAAATATTGACTTGCTGCATTAACTCATTCTAACTGTCAATATAAGCTTTTCTTACTCATATGTTTAAATTATTATATTTCTGTCTGTGATAAAAACATCTGTCAAACACACATAAAACCCAGAGGGCAGCAGATCATGTGAAAATATAATATTTGTGTCATTCTCAAAACTTTTGGCCATGACTGTACAGGACTCTCTCAAAACTAGCGGTGTGGCTATTTCAAGATGCACAATAAGGAGGCACTTGAAGAAAAATGGGCTGCATGGTCGAGTCGCCAGAAGAAAGCCATTACTGAGCAAATGCCACAAACTATCTTGCCTATAATACACAAAACAGCACAGAGACAAGCCTAAAAACTTCTGGAACAAGGTAATAAGGTAATTTGAAGTGATGAGACCAAAATTGAACTTTTTGTTTACAACCGTAAACTTTACATTTGAAAAGAGGTCAACAAGGCCTATGATGAAAGGAACACCATTCCTACTGTAAAGCAAGGAGGTGGATCGTTGATGTTTTGAGGATGTGTGAGCTAAAAAGGCACAGGAAACTTGGTCAAAGTTGAAAGAAAGATGAATGCAGCACGTTATCAGCAAATACTGCTGCGCATTGGACGTATTTGGACGTTCCAACATGACAATGATCCAAAACACAAGGCCCAGTCGACCTGTCATTGGCTACAGCAGAACAAAGTGAAGGTTCTGGAGTGGCCATCTCAGTCTCCTGACCTCAATATCATTGAGCCACTCTGGGGAGATCTCAAGCAAGCAGTTCATGCTAGACAGCCCAGGTGTCATGACCCAGGACGGGGTTTTGTCTTTGCCCCGTCCTGGTCAGACTGGGGTTAATGGTTTCAGCCTCTCTCTGGCAGAGGGCGGCTATTTAGTTGCCAATTGACCTAGGTCTGGTGTCAGTTATACTCCTGCCCTCGGCTGAGTTAGTTGACTTCCTGTGTGCCTGTGCCTTGTGCCTGATCTTGTTGCTTGTTTGGTTTTGACCCGGTCCGTCTCTTCGTTGTGAGTTTGTCTACTGTCTTGGTACTGTGTATTTGCCCGTTCTGGTTTTCTGATCCCTTGGCTACGTTCTGGTTATTCTCTGCCTGCTCCACTTGTACTGCTTTGCTCCCTCTGTGTATGACCTGGCTATCCTGACTATCCGTTTTGTCTATGCCCCTTTGTAACTCTGTCCCGTAGTTACCCTTCTAGGAGTTTTCCTTCTGCTCATAGCTCTCTGGAGCTTAGGCCACGCCCATCAGCAGTCACGTGCTTAAGGTCCTCTGGCCTGAAACAATCTCTGTCTGTTACTGCCTTCTCTGAGAGACCTGTGGCCGGCGCCGCCCCTTGGCAGTCACGTGCTTAGGGTCCTGTTAGTCTGAAGCACGCATCTTCACCGCTACTGCCCCGCTCCACAGGTATCTTTGAGTGCAGTCTGTCTTATTCAGGACACGCGCACTGGCTCAGTGAGCAAGTGCAGTGCGGTGTTCGTGATACCAGGAATTTACAGGAACTGGAGGCTTTTTGCCAAGAAGGGTGGGCAGCTTTACCATCAGAGAAAATAAAGAACCTCATCCACAACGATCAGAAAAGACTTCAAGCTGTCATTGATGTTAGAGGGGGCAAAACACGATATTAAGAAATGGGGCATGTAAACGTAAAAAATCAAAACAAACAGAAAAAGTAGTGAGGGTTCTGCAGCATCGAGAGCCTGTAATAAGATCGACAAGATGCTATATTTATAAGGAATAAAATGCAAAATATTGTTCGTTAAGTGACCAGATATATGTGTATTTTGTGTCTATTGTAAATGTGTGTAGTGTGTATACCATGATGTGTATTGTATACATGTGTGTAATGTGTGTGTACTGTTTATATTGTATGTATTTTATATATGTGTGTGTGTAATGTTTATATGTTTATTGTCTGTATTTTGTATATGTGTGCACTATGTTTTTGGTTTGAAACATTTAAGTGTGACAAACATACAAAAGAAGAGGAAATCAGGAAGGGTGTGCGTGTATATATTTTCTGAAAATAATTTTCTTAAATTGTTCCACAAACAGTAGATGCAGTCATTCACACACTGGTGACCTCCGACCATCTTTGCTACTGTGAGACTCTGCCTCTCTAACATGCTCTTTTTATATAGCCATGTGACTTAATAGCACAAAAACACCTCCCAAATATATGTCAGAAAGGGTCAAGAGTTTTTTCTTAATTAAAATAGAATTTTATTAAACACAATAAAAATAAAAAAATAGTACAGAGTAACAACACCGAGCAGATAGAGAGAAGGGAACAATTTTTCTTTCACATATGTAAATTGATTACACAAAAGGTATGAATATATCAACTAAAAAGTTAATTGAAAATTATATACATATAGGATAATAATAAATTAATAAATTACTAAATCTGAATACATGCTATTAAATCCATATAGTAAAAAGTGCTAATGTGCAGTTGATCTTATTAATAATAGCAGCATAGAGATAATAGTGTTCCAATATGAATATAAATAAATACAAAAACAAATTTATTTAGTTGATATCCCAATAAATAACATACCATAAAGTGTTATTGTGCAATTCTGAATACCAGCAAAGATAAGTCAATTAATCAAGAAAAAACTCTTGACTCTTTCTGACATATATTTGGGAGGTGTTTTTGTGCTTGATCAAACAGAGTTGTCTACATTGATTGTGTGCCGAATTGGGATTTAGGCCTCATACTCACTGGCGCCGAAAACGGATGATATTCAGCCGAAAAAAAATCGGATTCAAATCTGACCAATGTTATTCAATAGGTGAGTTCTCATTTGCGATTTTTTCTCATCAGAAATTGGTGTGAGAAAAAAATCGCAGCATGCTGCGATTTGATGCGATTTTGGGATGATAATCGCCAATGCAAGTCAATGGGTGCGAGAAATCATCGCACAGCACTCGCACCATGCAAGTGCTGTCCGATTTATACGCACCAGTCTCCTTTGAAAAGCCGGCAATTCATCCCCGGCTACTGTAAAATCACACTGACAGCTCACAAAACACTAGATATATACACATAGAATACATATATATATATATATATATATACAGTACATGTCATTGTGACACATACATATATATATATATTTATAGTTCATACACTTCTACATACTGTAATAGCCGCTAATTCAATTGCCGGCTTTTGTGAAATCACAGAAGCCAACATGAAATGATACATTGTTTACACCAGGGGTCTCAAACTCGCGGCCCGCGGGACAACTGCGGCCCTCGGGACAATAGTTTGCGGCCCTCACCTCATGGGCCCTCTGGACAATAGTTTGCGGCCCTCACCTCGGCCGGGATCACACATGCGAGAAACACAGCCGAGTCTCGCATGTGAAATCCCAGTCACACGTAGTACTGCTCATTAAGGTCATGAATATGGACGCCACTCCACTCTCATAGGCGTGGCACCCATATTCATGACATGAGCTTAATGAGCGGTACCACAGAAAGAAGATGTCGGCGCTCCGGGCGCTGGACCATCGGAGCTGCAGCAGGAGGAGGTGAGGCGAGTATGATGATGGCTAGAGTCTAGCCATCATGTGCGGTGGGCAGGGAGTGATCCCGACAGCTCCGCTGCCTGCAAGACAAAATAAGCAGGAGCAGAGTTGCAAGGATCCTTCCTGCCCGGCCCGCACTTCCTGTCTCTGACCAAGAGAGCAGCGTCGCTGGATGACGTCATCATTCAGCGGCCAGCTGTGCCAGAGCGAGGAAGCGCGGGCACCTGTAATGCTGCGGACAGGTGAAAGGTAGTGTGTGTGGACAGGTGAGAGGTGGTGTGTGTGTGTGTAGGTGGAGGAGAGTGATGGGAAAAGCAATGGGGAAAAACAATGATGGGAGTGATGGGGAAAAGCAATGATGGGATTGATGGGGAAAAGCAATGATGGGAGTGATGGGGAAAAAGCAATGATGGGAGTGATGGGAAAAACAATGATGAGAGTGATGGAGGAAAAAGCAATAATGGCAGTGATGGGGAAAAGCAATGATGGGGAAAAACAATGATGGGAGTGATGGGGAAAAGCAATGATGGAGTGATGGGGAAAAGCAATGATGGGAGAAAAGCAATGATGGTAGTGATGGGGGAAAAGCAATGATGGGAGTGATGGTGTAAAAGCAGTGATGGGGAAAAGCAATAATGGGTAAAAACAATGATGGGAGTGATGGGGAAAAGCAATGATGGGAGTGATGGGGAAAAGCAATGATGGGGAAAAACAATGATGGGAGTGATGGGGAAAAGCCATGTTGGAAGTGATGGGGGAAAAACAATGATGGGAGTGATGGGGAAAAGCAATGATGGGGAAAAACAATAATGGGAATGATGGGGAAAAGCAACGATGGGGAAAAAGCAATGGGAGAGAATGAGCGCTGGGGGGAATGACTTCTTGCTGTTAATCAGTTAATGTTTTCTTGTGGAAAACCTGATGCGGCCCAGCCTCACCTAGATTCTACCTCCAGCGGCCCCCGGGTAAATTGAGTTTGAGACCCCTGGTTTACACACAGTTAACCATGTCATTTCATGTATTTTGATATATGGTTTTAACTTGCAATTACATAAGTGTATGTGTGCAAAATTTCAGACATGTAGGGGTTAATTAAAGGTGTAAATTCGTTGAAAAAAATGCGTGGGCTCCCGCTGTATTTTCTCCACCAGACAGACAAAGCAAGCGAGTGGGGGCATATAATAATAGCCTAGGGAGGGTACATTTTTTTTGTGCCCCCCTGGCTACTAACATCTGCCCCCAGACACCCCAGAAAGGGCAAATCTCTAATTAGATTAGCCCTTTCTGGCACTTTGCCCGTCTATTCCCATTGCCCTGTAGCGGTGGCGAATGGGTTAATAAGGGGTTAAAACCACCTTGCAATTGAAAGGTCACTTTAAGCTAGGTTAATAATTGAGAGCTGTCAATTAGACAACTATCAATTATTAATCCTATTGTATGAAAGAAAAATCAAACACACACACTTTAATAAAAAAGAAGTTTAATGAAATAATCAAACAGTTTTTGACCATATTTTATTTTCCTGCTAAAACCATTTCCTGTAATAAAAATAAAATAAAAAAGCAAAATTATTCTTACCAATCCGATGCACAGTCAGGTCCCACGCTGTAATCCATCAGAAAGGGTTAACAGGTTACAGCTAGCAGGGAGCTAATGCTGCCTGCTGAGCTGTTACCCCCCGAATGAATAAGTTCCTCTCCCAGCGAAAGGAGAGGAAGTGATTAATGAGTGGAGCTTAATTGATTTATTGCCACTTTCACTTCAGGTCAGGTCACCCTGACCTGACCTAAAGTGAAAGTGGGACGCAATCAATTAAGCTTCATTCATTAATCACTTCCTCTCCTGTCCAGCCCGGAGATAAGCTCATTCATTCAGGAGCTTTCAGCTGAGCAGGCATTACTTGCGCTGCTTGGCTCAAAGCTAGTTAACCCTTTGTGAAGGATTACAGCGTGACAGATCGCCGGATAGGTAAGAATAATGTTGTTTTATTATTTTTTCTTTATTTTAGGAGATCAAGGGCTTCGAGGGATTAAGAGTTAAATAAAAGATGGTCAAAAAAATGCGTTTTTATTTCATAAAAATTATTTATTCTTAAAGTGTGTGTGTTTTTATTTACTTCAATAGGATTAATAATTGATAGTTGTCTAATTGACAGCTCTCAATTATTAACCTGGCTTAAAGTCACCTTTCAATTGCAAGGTGGCTTTAACCCCTTATTAACCCATTCGCCACTGCTACAGGGCAAATGGGAATAGACGAGCAAAGTGCCAGAAAGGGCGAATCTAATTAGAGATTTGCCCTTTCGGGGTGTCTGGGGGCAGATGTTAGTAGCCAGGGGGGGCACAAAAAAAATGTACCCTCCCTAGGCTATTATTATATGCCCCCACTCACTTGCTTTGTCTGTCTGGTGGAGAAAATACAGCGGGAGCCCACGCATTTTTTTTCAACGAATTTACACCTTTAATTAACCCCTACATGTCTGAAATTTTGCACACATACACTTATGTAATTGTAAGTTAAAACCATATATCAAAATACATGAAATTACATGGTTAACTGCGTGTAAACAATGTATCATTTCATGTCGGCTTCTGTGATTTCACAAAAGGCGGCAATTGAATTAGCGGCTTTTACAGTATGTAGAAGTGTATGAACTATAAATATATGTATATATATATATATATATATATGTATTCTATGTGTGTATATGTATTGTTTCTATTCTTTATTAAAGCTGTCAGTGTGATTTTACAGTATAGCCGGGGATGAATTAGCGGCTATTATACTATGTGGAAGTGTATGACATATATATTAATAATAATAATCTATAATAATAGATTATTATAGAGTGGAAGTGTATGACATATATATTATATATACACTACTGGTCAAAAGTTTAGGGTCACTTAGAAATTTCCTTATTTTTGAAAGAAAAGCAGTTTTTTTCCAATGAAGCTAACATTAAATGATTCAGAAATACACTCTATACAGTGTTAATGTGGTAAATGACTATTCTAGCGGCAAACGTCTAGTTTGTAATGCAATATCTTCATAGGTGTATAGAGGCCCATTTCCAACAACCATCACTCCAGTGTACTTATGGTATTTTGTGTTCGCTAACTGTGTAAGAAGGCTAATAGATGGTTAAAATACCCTTTAAAACCCTTGTGCAAGTATGTTAACACAGCTGAAAACAGTTTGGTTGATTAGAGAAGCTATAAACCTGACCTTCCTTTGAGCTTGTTGAGAATCTGGAGCATTACATTTGTTGGTTCCATTAAACTCTCAAAATGGCCAAAAAAAAAGAACTTTCTTGTGAAACTCGACAGTCTATTCTTGTTCTTAGAAATGAAGGCTATTCCATGCGAAAAATTACCAAGAAACTGAAGAATTCATACAATGGTGTGTAGTACTCCCTTTAGAGGAGTGCACAAACAAGCTCTAACCAGAGAAGAAAGACAAGTGGGAGGCCCCGCTGCACAACTGAGCAACAAGACAAGTACATTAGAGTCTTTAGTTTGAAAAATTGACGCCTCACAGGTCCTCAACTGGCAGCTTCATTAAACAGTACACATTAAACGCCAGTGTCAACATCTACAGTGAAGAGGCGATTTGGGGATGCTGGCCTTCAGGGCAGATTGGCAAAACAAAAGCCATATTTAAGACTGGCTTAAATGAAAGGAAAAGATTAATATGGGCAAAAGAACACAGACATTGGACAGAGGAATATTGGCTTTTGTTTTGCCAATCTGCCCTGAAGGCCAGCATCCCCAAATCGCCTCTTCACTGTAGATGTTGACACTGGCGTTTAATGTGTACTGTTTAATGAAGCTGCCAGTTGAGGACCTGTGAGGCGTCAATTTTTCAAACTAAAGACTCTAATGTACTTGTCTTGTTGCTCAGTTGTGCAGCGGGGCCTCCCACTTGTCTTTCTTCTCTGGTTAGAGCTTGTTTGTGCACTCCTCTAAAGGGAGTACTACACACCATTGTATGAATTCTTCAGTTTCTTGGTAATTTTTCGCATGGAATAGCCTTCATTTCTAAGAACAAGAATAGACTGTCGAGTTTCACAAGAAAGTTCTTTTTTTTTGGCCATTTTGAGAGTTTAATGGAACCAACAAATGTAATGCTCCAGATTGTCAACAAGCTCAAAGGAAGGTCAGGTTTATAGCTTCTCTAATCAACCAAACGGTTTTCAGCTGTGTTAACATACTTGCACAAGGGTTTTAAAGGGTATTTTAACCATCTATTAGCCTTCTTACACAGTTAGCGAACACAAAATACCATAAGTACACTGGAGTGATGGTTGTTGGAAATGGGCCTCTATACACCTATGAAGATATTGCATTACAAACTAGACGTTTGCCGCTAGAATAGTCATTTACCACATTAACACTGTATAGAGTGTATTTCTGAATCATTTAATGTTAGCTTCATTGGAAAAAAACTGCTTTTCTTTCAAAAATAAGGAAATTTCTAAGTGACCCTAAACTTTTGACCGGTAGTGTATATATTATATATATATAATTATTTGCTTTTTGTGTACATTTTTTTTTACAATGTGATTTTTACATGACTTTTTGCATAGAGATAACTGCTCTATGTAAAACTTCATGTTAAAATCGCATTGCATACAGATGGAAAACTGATGGAAAACTGACAGAAAACGCATGGTGCGATTTAAAATCGCATGCCTTTTTACAACAATTGTACCGTTTTTTCCCTGCAGAAAACGGACCGATTTTTTTCCAGCCAGTGAGTATGAGCCCTTAGTGTGTAAATAATAGCCATGTGACTTAGTTATAAATTGACCTTCCGACTGTTTTTCCTTAACACCGCTTACTTTTCCAACCTTTTGCTATCTCTGCGCCGACTTCTTTGAGATCTGTTGCTGTCATCAATTTGTAAATGAGTTAAGTTTTTCAAATACAATGGAAAAATGACCAACGTTCAACTACTTTATCTTTTTATCTCAACTTCGTTATCTCTGTCCTATTTTCTGAATAAAATATGGCGATAACAGATTTTCAGATCATTGCTATATTGTTTTCTTTACATTTTACACAGTGGACCAACTTTTTTGGAATTGAATTTGTACATGAAATGGAGACCTTTAACACATGTGAATACTGTATGTGTTACTTTGCATTTTGCACACTATACTGTATTTGATCTTATAAAGCGTAATAAATTCATGTTATATTGCAGTATAATTTATGTGCACTATATAGTAGTATTATTTATATGCACACACTATATAGTATAGTATTGCACCTGAAGACTTTCTTTGTGAACAGTATATACACATGTGGTCAAAATTGTTGGTGCCCCTCATTTAATGACAGAAAAATCCACAATGGTGACAGAAGTGACTTGAATCTGACAAGGGTAATAAATCAAAAATCTATGAAAATGAAGAAATGAGAGTCAGACATTGCTTTTCAGCTGCCACAGAATTTAAAAAAAAATAAAACTCATGAAATCGGTCTGGACAGAAATGATGGTTCCTTAACTTAATATTTTGTTGCACAACCTTTTGAGGCAATCACTGCAATCAAACGATTCCTGTAACTGTCAATGAGGCCTCTGCTCCTCTCGACAGGTATTTTGGCCACTCATCAAGAGCAAACTGCCCCAGTTGTCTGGTGTTTGAAGGTTGCCTTTTCCAGACGGCATGTTTCAGCTCTTTCCAAAGATGCTCAATAGGATTTAGGTCAGGGCTCATAGAAGCCACTACAGAATAGTCCAATGTTTTCCTCTTAGCCATTCTTGGGTGTTTTTAGCTGTGTGTTTTGGGTCATTATCCTGTTGCAAGCCCCATGACCTGCGACTGAGACCAAGCTTTCTGACACTGGGCAGCACATTTCTCTCTAAAATCTCTTAATAGTCTTCAGATTTCATTATACTCAGTACAGATTGTAGACACCCTGTGCCAGATGCAGCAAAGCAGCCCCAGAACATAACAGCCTCCTCCATGTTTCACAGTAGGGACAGTGTTCTTTTCTTGATATGTGTGATGAACGGGCACGCGGTCCGCCACCCGGTAGCCCGGGGTATCACGGCTTGTGATCCCTCAGTGCTGCAAATGTGACGAAAACGCGCACACACACGACGGCTGCTGCCGTCCGACCAGTAAACTGCAGGGATTTATAATTATCCCACTTCCACTTAGGAACTTGCAGCTCTCTGGCGCCCCCCTTACCCTCAGGTCAGTCAGGGAACTGCACCTAGGATAATTGGTCGCCAGACGGGTCACTTGGATGTGTGCTGGCTATTGGGCACGCTGCAGTGAGGGAATTATAATTACTCCTGGCTGCAGCCAGGCAGTACCCTTATAAACCCCGCTCCGTCACTGCCAGCATCACCCAATAGATTAACACTTTACACCCCTTCCTTTTTAGCTGCCACCAGCTACGGCTTTTGATGAACAATTTATCAAGAGGGTCCGTAGCAACCCCAAAACAGTAGCGTAGTGCTTCAGGCACGTGCAAATTCGTTTATAGAGCAGGAGAAACAAACTAATAAATTTATAGGTTTATTCCTTAAAAACAGGCAGTGCTTATATAATATAAAAAGATGTAACAAACTGAGACAATATCGTTATGTACAGATGCAGTTATAAAATAAAATGGGATTAAGAATGAAAGATAACTCACATGGTTGTTAGATCATTACAGGCAAGCCAGGCTGGGGGAAGGAGCCACACGTCATAGTTCATTGACAGATCTCTTACTCAGGACATCCCAGCAGAAAAGTGCCTAAGGAACTTCACTGCAAGACTTATGCATGTCAGCTTCTGACCTCACAAAAAGGGGCTGGTTTTCTGGCCACCTCCCCTGGCTGCAAGCTATGGTTTGAGCTCTGCAATATCATAAGGTTCATAACTCGTCCTGTGAACCTAGCAGAATAACGGCAGACCTATCAATGATCTTACTCTAAAATGATGGTTCCAATGAGCCCACACTTGGGTGGGCTAGTACATGGGGCACCCGAGAATTCCATTTCTCGGGTTCTGTTGGAGTTACGGGTTTACCAGTACCACGGGAACGATGCCCGTCGGCGCATGGTTCAACACAGTAACTTTCGTGTTTCTAGCGAATGCTCCCACCGTGTTATTCCAAAAAAGAATGAATTCTCCAAAATGGCTGCTATAGGACTTTTGCAGGGTTTGCGAAGACAAAGGAAAATTCCTGAGGTGGGAGGGATGAGAGATCGAGTGCGCTGCAGAGAGAAGGAGGGAGGGGTACTTTGCCCTGTGCTTGCAAACAGTGGGGGTTGTAGTTCTAGCAACAGCACAAGACATGAAGCTAGCAGTATCATCACACCTCCCCCCTTTAGAGGGCGCTACGGAGGCATGACCTCTCGGTAATCCGACATGCGCACCTCAGCGGGTTCGCCACGTCGTGATAACCCATTGGCCATGGCTTGGGCCAGCATGTCCAGGAGGGGATCCTCTTCCCCGTCCTCGGGCAGATTGCAGACCGGTAGGACGCAGGCTTCACGTTCGTGATGGGCCTTCATCATGTTGACGTGAAAGGCCTTGCGCCTACCCCGAGTGTGGTCAAGCGTGACCACGTAGGTGGCTGGGTTGAGCTGTTGGTGCACGACGTACGAGCCTTCCCAGGCTGCCTGAAGCTTATCCTTTGGTACGGGGACCAGCACCCACACCTTTTGACCCACCTGGTAGGTCCGCTCCCGGGCGTTCTGGTCGTACCAGTGCTTCTGGTCAGCCTGAGCCTGCGTCATGTTGTCATGCACCAACTGCGTCAAGGTCTGCATCTTGTCGCGGAAGCGCATGACATAATCCACGATGGACACTTCCGTGGGGTTTGGCTCATCTTCCCAGGATTCTCTTATCAACCCAAGGGGTCCCCGGACTCGCCTACCATACAGGAGCTCGAAGGGGGAGAACCCCGTCGAGGCCTGCGGGACTTCTCTGTAGGCAAATAGCAGGTGTGGGAGGTACCGCTCCCAATCGCATCCCTGGGTCTCAACCAGCATGTGGAGCATCTGTTTGAGGGTACCGTTAAAGCGCTCACACAACCCATTGGTCTGTGGGTGATACGCACTCGATACCATACGCGTCACCTGCATTTTGCTGCAGAGAGCCTTCATTAGGCGAGACATAAATTGGGTCCCTTGATCGGTAAGCATCTCCCTGGGAAATCCTACCCGTGAAAAGATGGTCACCAGTGCATCCGCCACCTTATCTGCCCTAGTTGAGGACAGAGCTACTGCCTCCGGGTACCGGGTAGCGTAGTCTACCACAGTCAGGATGTATTGCTTTCCAGAGCTGCTGGGGACGGCCAGCGGGCCCACAATGTCCACCGCAATCCTCTGGAAAGGCTCCTCTATCACTGGCAACGGGATCAGGGGAGCCTTAAGAGCAGGCCCCGCCTTCCCCACTCTTTGACAGGTGATACAGGAGCGGCAGTAGTTAGTCACATCTGTCCCCATCTTGGGCCAATAGAAGTGTTGAGACAGCCGTGCCTTAGTTTTGCTGATCCCCAAGTGTCCAGCGAGTGGAATCTCATGGGCAATCCTCAACAACTCACCTCGGAACTGGTGCGGGACGACCAGCTGTTTTCCCCTCAACCACTCCTTTTGGGAATCTCCGGGTACTGTCTCCCGGTACAACCTTCCTCGTTCCCAGAACACCCTCTCCTTATCAGTCACGGAGGTGGGCGTCTCGGCGAGGTGCCTCAAGTTCTCCAGGCTCGCATCTGAGTGCAGAGCGGCCTGGAACTCCTGGCTGGAGGCAGCCAGAAGTGACGTCAGGGTTCCTTCCTCACTGGGACCCTCTGGGACCGGCTCTGGGTCCACCTCTGGTTCAGTCTCTCCTGTAGCGGAGGAGGGTCCAGATGGCAGGGCGCTACCTGCGATCCGGGCACTCTGACTGCGGGTGACAGCAGCTACATATGCAGTCTCCCTGGGGATTTCTATAGACCCATCAGCCTGCGCTGCTATGGGCTCTACCTCCCCATCCACCCCCAACACTTCAGGAGCAGTGCTACTTATGGGCCAGTTACCTTCCTCGGTGGCACTGGTCAGTGTCATGGCGTCACCTTCCTCCCGGTTCCCATGCACCTCCCCATTTCCTTGAGCACTGTCGCTTGCTCCTGCTAGGGGTTCCTCAGCCGTCTCACTCCGCAGAGCGACGGGACTGAACGCTCCTGTACCTGTGGACACATCTACCACTTCAGAGAAAGGGTTAACAGATTCAGATGGCACAGATAAATCACTATCAACATCAGTCCTAGGGAAAGAAAGGTTATCAGTTGCATCATCACTTCGCAAAGCATTAGCAGGTAACACAATCAGTTTCCCATCATCATCATGGTTAACGTTAACCTTATCATCAGATTGGGAAGGGGTGTCAGGGACATAGTACGCCACCATCCTCCCCAGATCAGTCCCCAATAAAACATCAGTGGGCAGGTTTTCGGACACCCCCACTTCCTTCACCCCGCTCCCGGTACCCCAGTCAATGAAAACTCGGGCTATCGGCAAGGGGTAGTGGACGCCCCCAATCCCTGTGACAGTTAAGGTTTTCCCCGGAATCAACTCTTCAGGGGCCGCCAGTTCGGGTCGGATGAGGGTTCGTTCAGCCCCGGTGTCCTTGAGGCCTGTAGCAAGACGGGCCCCCACGCGGACGGGCTGCACGTTGTCATCAACCCTCCCCACCACACCACCCACCAAAAGAACAGAGGCGTTGGGCCCGGAGGCCTTGGCTGGGGGGTTCTTCTGCCTCTCCGGACAGGTGGCGCTGATGTGACCAGTCCTTTTACAGGAGAAACACTGGCGGGGGTCTGATGTAGGCCTGGCGCTGGCAAAGGAAATAGTGCCTCCAGAGGGACAACTGGCAGGGGCACTGGGGTTGGTTGCAGGCTTACCCCCTCCCCAACGGGTGGTGACGGCCTTCCGCACCTCGGGTTTCCGGTTGGCCTCATAGCTGTCGGCGATCCGGGCTGTTGTGACCGCGTCCTCTGGTTCTCGGTCCAGGATGAACTGTCGGACCTCAGCTGGGCACAGATGCAGGAACTGGTCTTTGATCATCAGGTCTTTCAGCTCCTCATAGGTGTCAACTGACAGTCCATGGATCCACTGGTCAAAGTGGTTCCTGAGTCCTTGCACCACATCGCTATAACTGTCGTGTGGGCCACGTTGGAGGTTCCGGAACTTCTTTCGGTATACCTCAGGGGTTAGCTGGTACTTGGCAATCAGGGCCTGCTTGATGGCCTCATAGTCACTGTCTTGATCTGGTGCGAGGGAAGCGAACGCCTCCAAAGCTTTGCCCTTCAGCCCGGGGGTCAAGTACCTGGCCCATTGGTCGGCAGGCAGCTGGTACTGTCTGCAGACTTTCTCAAAGGCCCGCAGAAAAGTGTCCAAGTCTCCGTCCCTTTCCAGCACGGGAAAGTGCTCCGGCCGGGGCTTGGGACTCTGAGTGCTGCTGGGCACACTGCTCTGGGCTGTGGAGGGCATTGCCCCTTGTCTGAGCAGCTCCAGTTCATGGGCTCTCTGAGCTTCCGCTCGGCTCTCTCAGCCTCTCGCTATTTGGCCTCTCGCTGGTCGGCTCTCTCTTGAGCTTGCTGGATCAGCCTCAGGCGTTCTTCCCGGTTGTCAGCGGTGAGTCCCGCCAGGGCCGCCTGCAGGTAAGGGTCCACCTCTCTCTGGGCGTAAGCAGTCAGGGGTTGGGCCTCTGCTCTTGCGGCACCACCTTGGCTTGGGCCGGCTCCTGCGCCCGCCACGCTCCGATGCTCGCCCAGCTCCTTCAGGGCCTGGACCAGTCGGGCTTTGGTTTGGTTCTTGTGGTCAAGGCCGTGGTACACGCAGATTCCCACAAGAGTGTCCCTGTTCTGCTTTTCGAACCAACTTGCTCCTCTTGTAGCCATGGTTGCCAAATAAAAGATAGGATAGAAAAACAAAGAGAAGGGAGGGGTAACCGCAAGTACACACAATTGTCTCAGGACTAATAAACACTGAGTCTGTTCTCCAAAACTTTAGATGCAGGATCGCTGAAGAACCGTGCAAGTTTTTTTTTTTTTTTAGTGAATGGAATGATTGCTCAAACCAGATCACTAATGCTCTATAATCCCACCGCTTGCCACCAATATGTGATGAACGGGCACGCGGTCCGCCACCCGGTAGCCCGGGGTATCACGGCTTGTGATCCCTCCGTGCTGCAAATGTGACGAAAACGCGCACACACACGACGGCTGCTGCCGTCCGACCCAGTAAACTGCAGGGATTTATAATTATCCCACTTCCACTTAGGAACTTGCAGCTCTCTGGCGCCCCCCTTACCCTCAGGTCAGTCAGGAAACTGCACCTAGGATAATTGGTCGCCAGACGGGTCACTTGGATGTGTGCTGGCTATTGGGCACGCTGCAGTGAGGGAATTATAATTACTCCTGGCTGCAGCCAGGCAGTACCCTTATAAACCCCGCTCCGTCACTGCCAGCGTCACCCAATAGATTAACACTTTACACCCCTTCCTTTTTAGCTGCCACCAGCTACGGCTTTTGATGAACAATTTATCAAGAGGGTCCGTAGCAACCCCAAAACAGTAGCGTAGTGCTTCAGGCACGTGCAAATTCGTTTATAGAGCAGGAGAAACAAACTAATAAATTTATAGGTTTATTCCTTAACCCCTTAACGACCGCCGATACGCCTTTTAACGGCGGTCATTAAGGGTACTTAAACCACAGCGCCGTTAATTAACGGCGCTGTGGAAAAAGTGAATAGCGCCCCCCAGAGGCGCATTTTCTCCGGGGTCTCGGCTACCGGGGGTAGCCGAGACCCCAGAGAACATGAATCGGGTCGGTTTTTACCGACACCGATGTTGCGATCGCCGTTATTAACCCTATAACGGCGACCGCAACAAAAAAAAAAAAAAAAGTTGTGTCATTTAATTTCTCTGTCCCCTGATGTCATCGGACATCAGAGGACAGAGAAAAAGGGTCCCCAGGACCCCCATGTGGCCCCCGATCCAGTCCATGTGGCCCTCGGGCCCTCCGTTGTCCCCCGGTGCCGGCGCCGTTAAGACAATGGCGGGCGCATGCCCAGTGCGCCCGCCGCTATGTGCCGCTGTGCTGGTGGGGGGATGGGCAAATATTCTCTGGGGTCTCGGCTACCGGGGGTAGCCGAGACCCCAGAGAACATGATCCGGGTCGGTATTCACCGATCCCGGTGTTGCGATCGCGGCTATGCAAGCATAGCCGCAATCGCAAAAAAAAAAAAAAATCATTTCTCTCCCCTCTGATGTGATCGCACATCAGAGGGGAGAAAATGAGGGTCCCCCGATCGCCCCCCCGTATACTTACCGGTGTCCTCCGTCCTCCCGCAGGCCCCAGGATCCCGGCTTCTTCTCCCTGCAAAAAAAAAATGGCGGGCGCATGCGCAGTGCGCCCGCCGATCTGCTTTGGCGGCAGATTCAAATTTTTTTTCATTCATTCTCATAAAAGTACATTTTGATCACTGTGATAAACTATCACAGTGATCAAAATAAAAAAAAACAGTACATAACCCCCCCATTTATCACCCCCTTAGTTAGGGACATATAATAAAAAGTAGAAATTATATTTATTTTCATTTTTCTGTTAGGGTTATAATTAGGGTTAGGGTTATAATTAGGGTTAAGGTTATAATTAGGGTTAGGGTTAGCATTAGGCTGGTTTCACACATCCGGTGTGCGCCTGACGGCGCCCCCGGCATTTAGCCGCAGCGCCGCATCAGAAAATCTGATGCGCCGCATGCGTTTTTTTTTGCATTGACTTGCATTAGCGCCGGATGGCGCCGCATGTCAATGCGTTGCATGCGGTTTTGTCCGGATGCGGCGCAAATGTACATTGCGGTGGCCGGACAAAACGCTGCATGTAACGTTTTTTGTTTTTGCCGGATGGTTTCTGATGTCTCCGGGCATCAGAAACCATCCGGCAAAAAACTGCATGCGGCCGCCGGCGGTGCATCAGGTTCTCTGATGTGGCGCTGCGGCAAAATGCCGGGGGCGCCGACAGGCGCCCGCCGGAAGTGTGAAAGCAGCCTTAGGGTAAGGGTTATAATTAGCGTTAGGGTTAAGCTGGGTTCATACTGCGTTATGGCAGTCCGTTAGACGGACTGCGTTACACCGCGGTATAACGTGGTGTAACGCAGTCCGTTAACGCTGCCATTCACCCCCATTTGAGGGCGCATCGCGACGCATGCCGTAAAGCGGCTTGCGTTTGCGACGTGCCATCATTCAGTGACGGAGCCTCGGACGCGGGCTGCAGCGTTTGGGCTCCGTCACCGCTAGCGCAGATGAATCATCTGCTGATTCCTCTGCGCTAGCGGGTATAGCATAATGCGATCGCGTTATGCTATACCGTTACAAGCCCGTCAACGCTATGTGTTGAACGGGCTGGTAAAACGCAAAATGAACCTAGCCTTAGGGTTAGGGTTATAATTAGGGTTAGAATTAGGGTTAGGGTTACAATTAGGGTTAGGGTTATAATTAAGGTTATAATTAAGGTTAGGGTTACAATTAGGGTTGGAATTAGGGTTGGGATTTAGGTTAGGATTAGGGTTGGGATTAGGGTTAGGGGTGTGTTGGGATTAGGGTTGGAGCTAGAATTGAGGGATTTCCACTATTTAGGCACATCAGGGGGTCTCCAAACACGATGTGGCGTTCAAAAAGTCAAATGGCGCTCCCTCCCTTCCGAGCCCTGCCGTGCGCCCAAACAGTGGTTTACCCCAACATATGGAGTATCAGCGTACTCAGGACAAATTGCACACCAATTTTGGGGTTCTAATTTCTCCGATTACCCTTGGGAAAATAAAAAATAGCTGGCTAAAAAATCATTTTTGAGAAAAAAAATGATTTTTCATTTTCACGGCTCTGCGTTTATAAATTTCTGTGAAGCACTAGGGGGTTCAAAGTGCTCACCACACATCTAGATAAGCTCCTTAAGGGGTCTAGTTTCCAAAATGGGGTCACTGTGGGGGGTTTCCACTGTTTAGGCTCATCTGGGGCACTGCAAACGGAACATGACCCCCACCAACGTCTGCATTCCAAAACGTTATTACTTCCTTTCCAAGCCCTGCTGTGCGCCAAAACAGTTCCCCCCCCCACATATTTGGTATCAGCGTACTCAGGACAAATTGGACAACAACTTTTGGGGTCCAATTTCCTTGTGAAAAATCAAAAATTTGGGACTAAAAAATCATTTTTGTGGAAAATTGATTTTTTTTTTTCACACCCAGGCATTATAAACTTTTGTGAAACACTTGGAGGTTCAAAGTGCTCACCACAGATCTAGATAAGTTCCTTATGGGGTCTAGTTTCCAAAATGGGGTCACTTGTGGGGTTTTCCACTGTTTAGGCTCATCTGGGGCACTGCAAACGGAACATGACCCCCACCAACGTCTGCATTCCAAAACGTTATTACTTCCTTTCCAAGCCCTGCTGTGCGCCAAAACAGTTTCCCCCCCCCACATATTTGGTATCAGCGTACTCAGGACAAATTGGACAACAACTTTTGGGGTCCAATTTCCTTGGGAAAAATCAAAAATTTGGGACTAAAAAATCATTTTTGTGGAAAATTGTTTTTTTTTTTTTTTCACACCCAGGCATTATAAACTTTTGTGAAACACTTGGGGGTTCAAAGTGCTCACAGCGGATCTAGATAAGTTCCATAGGTGGTCTAGTTTCCAAAATGGTGTTACTTGTGGGGGGTTTCCACTGTTTAGGCGCATCAGGGGCTCTCCAAACGCGACATGGTGTCCAATCTCAATTCCAGCCAATTTTGGTTTGAAAAAGTCAAACGGTGCTGCTTCCATTCCAAGCCCTGCCGTGTGCCCAAACAGTGGTCCCCCCCCATATATGGGGTATCAGCATACTCAGGACAAATTGTACAACAACTTTTGTTGTTCAATTTCTCCTGTTACCCTTGTGAAAATAAAAAATTGGGGACTAAACGATCAGGTTTGTGGAAAAAATATGATTTTTTATTTTCACGCCCGGGCGTTATAAACTTCTGTGAAGCACTTGGGGCTTCAAAGTGCTCACCACACATCTAGATAAGTTCCTTAGGGGGTCTAGTTTCCAAAATGGGGTCACTTGTGGGGGGTTTCCACTGTTTAGACACATCAGGGCCTCTACAAATGCGACATGGCGTCCAGCCAATTCCGCGTTGAAAAAGTCAAACGGAGCTCCTTCCCTTGCGACCTCTGCCGTGCGCCCAAAAGTGGTTTACCCCAACATATGGGGTATCGGCATGCTCAGGACAAATTGCACAAAAACTTTTGGGTCTTGTTACCCTTGGGAAAATAAAAATTGGGGTGAAAAGATCATTTTTGTGGAAAAAATATGATTTTTTATTTTCACGGCTCTACGTTATAAACTTGTGTGAATCACTTGGAGGTTCAAAGTGCTCACCACACATCTAGATAAGTTCCTTAGGGGGTCTAGTTTCCAAAATGGGGTCACTTGTTGGGGGTTTCCACTGTTTAGGCACATCAGGGGCTCTCTAAACGCGACATGGCATCCAGCCAATTCTGCGTTGAAAAAGTCAAACAGCGCTCCTTCCCTTGCGACCTCTGCCGTGCGCCCAAAAAGTGGTTTACCCCCACATATGGGGTATCAGCATGCTCAGGACAAATTGCACAAAAACTTTTGCGGTCTTATTACCCTTGGGAAATTAAAAATTGGGGTGAAAAGATCATTTTTGTGAAAAAAATTTTTTTTTTTTTTTTCACGGCTCTAGGTTTAAACTTGTGTGAAGCACTTGGAGGTTCAAAGTTCTCACCACACATCTAGATAAGTTCCTTAAGGGGTCTTGTATCCAAAATGGGGTCACTTGTGGGGTGTTTCCACTGTTTAGGCACATCAGAGGCTATCTAAACGCGACATGGCATTCAGCCAATTCTGCGTTGAAAAAGTCAAACGGCGCTCCTTCCCTTTCGACCTCTGCCACGCGCCCAAAAAGTGGTTTACCCCCACATATGGGGTATCGAAGTATTCAGAAGAAATTGCACAACAAATTTTGTGGTTCATTTTTTCTTTTAACACTTGTGAAAATAAAAAAACTTGGTTCCGAAGTAAAGCTTTTGCAAAAAAAGTTAAATGTCAATTTTTTCCTTCCACATTGCTTCAGCTCCTGTGAAGCACTTGAAGGGTTAATAAACTTCTTGAATGTGGTTTTGAGCACCTTGAGGGGTGCAGTTTTTAGAATGGTGTCACTTTTGGGTATTTTCTATCATATAGACCCCTCAAAGTGACTTCAAATGTGATGTGGTCCCTAAAAAAAAATGGTGTTGTAAAAATGAGAAATCGCTGGTCAACTTTTAACCCTTATAACTTCGTAACAAAAAAAAATTTTGGTCCCAAAATTGTGCTGATGTAAAGTAGACATGTGGGAAATGTTATTTATTAAGAAATTTGTGTGACATATCTCTCTGATTTAAGGGCATAAAAATTTAAAGTTTGAAAATTGTTAAATTTTCAAAATTTTCGCCATATTTCCGTTTTTTTCATAAATAAACACAAGTCATATCAAAGAAATTTTACCACTAACGTGAAGTACAATATGTCACGAAAAAACAATCTCAGAATCAGCGGGATTCGTTAAAGCGTTCCAGAGTTATAACCTCATAAAGTGACAGTGGTCAGAATTGTAAAAATTGGCCCGGTCATTAAGCTGCAAAATGGCTCTGTCCTTAAGGGGTTAAAAACAGGCAGTGCTTATATAATATAAAAAGATGTAACAAACTGAGACAATATCGTTATGTACAAATGCAGTTATAAAATAAAATGGGATTAAGAATGAAAGATAACTCACATGGTTGTTAGATCATTACAGGCAAGCCAGGCTGGGGGAAGGAGCCACACGTCATAGTTCATTGACAGATCTCTTACTCAGGACATCCCAGCAGAAAAGTGCCTAAGGAACTTCACTGCAAGACTTATACATGTCAGCTTCTGACCTCACAAAAAGGGGCTGGTTTTCTGGCCACCTCCCCTGGCTGCAAGCTATAGTTTGAGCTCTGCAATATCATAAAGTTCATAACTCGTCCTGTGAACCTAGCAGAATAACGGCAGACCTATCAATGATCTTACTCTAAAATGACGGTTCCAATGAGCCCACACTTGGGTGGGCTAGTACATGGGGCACCCGAGAATTCCATTTCTCGGGTTCTGTTGGAGTTACGGGTTTACCAGTACCACGGGAACGATGCCCGTCGGCGCATGGTTCAACACAGTAACTTTCGTGTTTCTAGCGAATGCTCCCACCGTGTTATTCCAAAAAAGAATGAATTCTCCAAAATGGCTGCTATAGGACTTTTGCAGGGTTTGCGAAGACAAAGGAAAATTCCTGAGGTGGGAGGGATGAGAGATCGAGTGCGCTGCAGAGAGAAGGAGGGAGGGGTACTTTGCCCTGTGCTTGCAAACAGTGGGGGTTGTAGTTCTAGCAACAGCACAAGACATGAAGCTAGCAGTATCATCACAATATGCTTCATTTTTCCATCTGTGAACATAGAGCTGATGTGCCTTTCAAAAAAGTTCCATTTTTGTCTCATCTGTCCATAGGACATTCTCCCAGAAGCTTTGTGGCTTGTCAACAAGTAGATTGGCAAATTCCAGTCTGGCTGTTTTATGTTTTTTTTTTCAACAATGGTGTCCTCCTTGGCCATCTCCCATGAAGTCCACTTTGGCACATACGACAGATGGTGTGATCTGACACTGATGTTCCTTGAGCTTGAAGTTCACCTTTAATCTGTTTAGAAAATTTTCTGGCTCTTTTGTTACCATTCGTATTATCCGTCTCTTTGATTTGTCATCAATTTTCCTCCAGCGGCCACGTCCAGGGAGGTTGGCTGCAGTCCCATGGAGCTTACATTTCTGAATAATATGTGCAACTGTAGTCACAGTGTGTAGCCCTGGTACACAATACCAGGAGGATGAGTGGAGAGGTAACAGTTAAGGGCTCTTCATACATCATGTACACTTCTGACACACCCAGCAGGGGTGTGGAAGGGAGTGATTTTTAGTCAGTCAGTTTCCTGTCCTTGGACAGAGTAGACGTGTCCAGTTTGAGCCTGTCAGCAGTTCAGAAAGTGGAGGCTGGTACAGGTGGTCTAATTCACCTTAGCCTAGTCAGAGCTGTGCCCCACTGGAAGACAGACTGAGCTATCTATTAAGAGTCGAGCAAATCGAAGGGCAAAGTGGAAGGAAGATTATTGGAAAAGTGCTTTTGGCTTGGAAAAGTCCTGCACATTGCTACCGGTCACTGGGGACCGAAGGATCACTATTAGCTACAAGCATAGTGGTAAGAAAACCAGGGATTTACCGGACCCTAGGTCGCGGCAAACAGCCCCATATAGTCAGTACGTAACTGGAGTCAGGTGGAATAGGGACTTTGAGTCAAGCGCAGACAAAAGCAGGAACCTAGTTTCATCAATTGGAAGACTTCACCACAAATCTGACTGGGCAGAACAGCTCTGGAATAGCTGAAATTAAAGAGGGAACTACGCTGCAAGCTGGTTGTACTCATCGTTATTGGACAGTAAAGGAGGCCCCTAACTTGCTTAGCTGTTGCCTCAAAGCTCATCCTCCATCAACCCCATCAGCCTCCCTGGGACCTGCCTGAACATCTTGCAAGTAAAGGTATGGAAAGACGCTGACCGTGTGAGACTGTGTTATTTATCTGCACCCGACTTCACTGACTTCATAGACTTTAAGGGACCAGTCCCACCTGTAGGGGACCCGACATCTAGCTGCATCACCATCCCCTCAGAGATCTATAGCAGCGCTGGTACAAATTACCAGAATACTACAGGTGGCGTCACGAACTGTATATAAATCTATCCCCTGTAAATATTCCCCCAACATACGCCAGACCGCCAGGGCCACAGACCGAGCCACAGCTACCTGTGACAATCCCCATAGACTTCTACGGGCTCGGCTCTGAGTACCCCATTGCCCTGGTAACCCACAATTGTGGTGGCGGGTCGACACAAAAATTTGGCGTCACGAACAGGATCCGAAACTTGCAGCATTGCGAGCCCTGTGTGCCTGTGGATTGTTTTTGTGAAAAAGGACTGTTTGCACTTTTGGCGCCAAAAATCGCCATTTTTGTCGCCATATTCGCGCCCTAAGGCGCTGGAGAAGAAGGTGGGCGTACCTGAAAGAGCGCGCAAAGTCTTGGACACGCCCCGGCTCTGACTCATCGGCAGGTCCTGCAACAGGAAGTGAACGCTCTGACATCAGAGCGCCTGCGACGAAGGTCCTGTTCCCACTGCGGTGCCTGTGAAATAGCAGCGTCTGAAACCGGTAGGCTCCGTTTAACCAAGGGGGCGCTAAGATGTCACAACAACCGGCTGACAGTGCGGCCCCGGCCGGAGGCCCCAATCCCGCACCGTCTGGTATTGTAGCGCAAGATGGGGGCGCAGGCCCTGCACCCAGTCCGGTAGTCCCGATCATGCCACTAACGCTCCCATATATGCCTGGGGCGAAATGGCTTCCCCAATACAGCGGTGGGCCAGGCACATTAGCAGGCTTCAAGCGGAAGTTATGCAGCATCCTAGAAATGTACTCCATGCCTGAGAGACAAAAAGCTGCTGTGCTAATAGGGCAGCTAACTGGCGCTGCTGAGAGGGAAGTGGAGACTTGGGATACCGTTGATCAGGAGTCGGTACCTGCGATCTTCCTTAAGCTGCATGCCATATTTGAAGACCGCACAGAAACGGATCTCCGGATGGCCTTCTATCACTGTTCACAACAGCCAGGTGACAGCATCCGGGACTACGCTTGCCGACTACAGGGAGCCCTGAGAGCCCTCAAGCAAATTAACAATTTAAATGCTATCGACGAGAATAGAATGCTGAAAGAACAATTTATACAGGGATTGAGATCCCCAGAGGAACGCAGAACTGTAAATTGGTGGTCCTTAGATCATCCGGATGCTACCTTTGATGCCCTAAAGGACATGGCAATAAAAGGGCTGCGGCCCCTGGGCAAACCTGAGGTGGCCACCCAACATCATCAGGCTGAAGTCACTCCGGAACCGGCAGTAACCCCCTTTTCCCCGCTAGTGGCTGAAGCCAAAGCGCAGATGACACCTCCTAGTGAATTGGACTGTCTGCGCTCAGAGGTGCGCCAGCTGACTAAAAATCTGGCTGCTGTAATGAGTGCCTTGCAGCTGCGGAGAGAGGAGGAAGGAAAGATCTCGTTAGCTGACTGCCCAGAGGACGTTCCGTGGATGCACCGGAGAAGAAAGAAGACGTCGCCCCCCCGGAGGAGGACAACGCCACCCCCAGGAGCAACCTCTGATCAACACCCTCCTCGTCGAGAGATCATCTGTTACCGCTGCAACCGGAAAGGTCATCTGTCTACACAGTGTCCTTTAAACGGGCAGAACCTGGGTCCAAGGGCCAACACCCAGGAGAATACCCGTCAGGCCCCCTAGACTGGAACCGCAGGTATGTGGGCGGGCGACCCTACCTGTCTATTATTCTAGATGGTATTGCTGTTCCAGCATTGTTAGACACTGGGTCCCAAGTGACCCTAATACCTGATGCTCTATATACCAAGTACTCGTCAATGGACAGTCTTAAACCTCCGAGCCTTGACTTTACTGTGTATGCTTCTAATGGTCTTCCTGTAGAAGTACTCGGAACAAAATGTGTAGATGTAAAGGTGGGCAGAGAGGAGTTGAAAGACCAAGGGCTTCTGGTAGTAAAGACTGTAAATGAGGAGAACGGTTTAAATATAATTTTGGGTACTAACATTATCGGTAATTGTTTGGGAGAAGTTGTGTTCTTGCTCCAACAGCTCGCTGAGATTGCCCGACCAAGGCAGAAAGGAGTAATCCAAAGAGAGATCCGGGCCCTGGTGTGTCAGCAGCAAGCGAAGCTTACCGACGGCGAAATTGGTAATGTACGGGTCACTGACTCGGATCCTATTGTGATACCCCCAATGAGTGAAATGATCATTTGGTGCAGGGCAGCCATAGGTCTGAGAGGACAGAATTACCAAGCTGTAGTAGAACCCCACCATTCAGAACATAGACCTACACTTATGACTGCTAGAGGAGTAGTAGAGGTGGTGAATGGAAGAGTACCGGTACGGCTTCTCAATTGGGGAGATGATGAGGTAAATTTACCCCGTTATGCAACCATTGCTAAACTTCATGCTGTTGATAATAATTCTATTCTCCCGGCTGAGTCCTTAGACTCCTGTCAAATAGCGGAGGACAATGACCCAGCAACTCAGGTGGCGGAATGGTGTCAGCAACTCCATGTTGGGACGGACACCACTCCCGCTCACCAGAAGCAAGGGGTATTACGGGTGGTGCAAGAGTACGCCCAAGTGTTTAGCAAAAATCCACTTGATTTTGGGACAATTAAGGGAGTACAACATCATATCCCTACAGGCAGTCATCCTCCCATCAAAGAGCGGTATAGGCCCATACCTCCAGCTCATTATCAGAAGGCTAAAGAAATGTTGAATGATATGAAGAAAGCTGGGGTGATAAGGGATAGTTGTAGTCCCTGGGCAGCCCCTCTAGTTCTGGTTAAAAAGAAAGATGGTAGTATGAGAATGTGTGTGGATTACAGGCAGGTGAACCGCATAACACACAAGGATGCATACCCGTTACCACGTATAGAGGAATCATTAGCTGCTCTGAAAACGGCTAACTACTTTTCTACCCTTGATCTGACTAGTGGTTACTGGCAAGTGGCTGTGGCTGAGGAGGATCGTGAGAAAACGGCTTTCACCACCCCAATGGGGCTCTGTGAGTTCGACAGAATGCCGTTTGGGCTCAGTAGTGCCCCAGGAACATTTCAGAGAGTGATGGAAAACTGTCTGGGACATCTCAATTTTGAAACCGTGCTGCTATACCTAGACGACGTTATCGTGTATTCCAAGACATATGAGGACCATCTGAAGCACCTGGCAGAAGTATTCGAGTCCCTGTCCAGGTACGGGATGAAATTAAAACCCTCAAAATGCCATCTACTCAAACAGAAGGTACAATACTTGGGGCACATCGTCAGTTCGGAAGGAGTAGCGCTGGACCCAGAGAAAGTCACTGCCATCCAGAAGTGGCCGGAGCCGAAGAACCTTAAGGAAGTGCGACAGTTCCTGGGACTAACGGGTTACTACAGGAGATTCGTGAAAGATTACACGAAGAAGGCAGCTCCTTTACAGGACCTCCTAGTAGGACAATCCTTAAAGAGCAGAAACCCTCCCTTTAATTGGGGTAAAGAACAGGCTGAAGCATTCCAAAAGATGAAAGAGATCCTTACAGGTGATGAGATCTTAACCTATCCTGATTACAGCCAACCGTTCCTGTTGTACACCGACGCCAGTAATGAAGGGTTGGGAGCAGTTCTCAGTCAGAAGCAGAATGGCCAAGAAAAAGTCATCGCATATGCCAGCAGAAAACTCAGGCCAACTGAAAGGAATCCGGAAAATTATAGCAGCTTCAAGCTAGAGTTTCTGGCGCTGGTCTGGGCCATTACTGAAAGATTTAAGCACTATCTGGCCTCCAATAAGTTCACGGCGTACACAGACAACAACCCGTTAACGCACCTGGAAACCGCCAAGCTGGGTGCCATGGAGCAGCGTTGGATGGCTCGGTTGTCCAATTACCAGTTTACTATCAAGTACCGGGCAGGTCGAAAGAATGCTAATGCTGATGCGTTGTCCCGAATGCCGCATGACTCTGACACGGAAGAAGAATCGGACGACCTGGAAGAAATTGAGCTCCCTGCGTTTCATCGAAATGGGGTAGTCCATGAGCATCGAGTTCACAGAAAGCAGTATGGTGCAACATTAAATCCTTTACCCCATCACAGCTGGAAAGAGACTCAGGACAGTGATCCAGTGGTCAGCCGCATCAAGGAGTTGTTAAGACAGGAAGGCTCCTCTTTGGAAAAGGATGCACCTATGTCAGCAAAGCTCCTGTGGAACGAGAAAAGCAGGTTGTTCCTATACCGTGAGAAGTTGTGCAGGAGATACGTCAACCCCAGAACCCATGAGATGGTCTGGCAAATCGTGGTCCCCAAGGCAGACGTCCCAATGGTGTTGGAAGCATACCACGATCAAGCAGGACACTTTGGCTGGAGAAAGCTGGAGACCCTGTTGAGATGCCGGTTCTACTGGGTAGGGATGCGCAGCTCCATCGAGAGGTGGTGTCGGAACTGTGGACCTTGTGGTCTCAGAAGAAAGGACTACGGTAGTCAGAAGGCACCCCTGCAACCTATCCGGACGACTCGTCCCCTGGAGATTGTGGCCCTGGACCACGTCAAATTGTCGCCAAGTAGATCTGGATACTCATACGCCTTGACTATGGTGGACCATTACTCCAGATTTCTGGTGGTTGTTCCAGTTAAGGACCAGACCGCAGTGACGGCCGCAAAAACCTTTCAAGCAAGCTTCTGCAGACCGCATGGGTATCCCGAGCAAGTATTAACCGATCAGGGACCTGCTTTTGAAGCCGATTTATTCAAGGAATTCTGTCACATGTACGGGTGCAAGAAAATTAGAACAACACCATATCACCCTCAAACCAACGGTCTTTGCGAAAAAATGAACCATATTGTCCTTGACTTGTTGAGATCCATACCGTTGGAAGACAGGAATCGATGGCCGGATTTACTACCTGATTTGGTTGATTTGTATAATCATATACCTGTAAGCTCAACTAACTGCACTCCAGCTTATCTTATGCGAGCAAGGCCCGGAAAACTACCAATGGATTTAGAACTTGGAGTGGTAGAACCGGAGGCAGACGACGCTGTTGAAAACTGGGACGTCAATCGGCAAGAGCAATACAGAAGAGTACAAATCTGTGTAGAGGAAAGTCTCAATAAGGCACGGGAGAAACAGGAAGATGTTTACAACAGAAATGCTCCTGCCAAGCCTTTGATGCCTGGAGAGGTAGTATTAAAAAGAAAAAGGAAGATGCACAAACTGGATAACCAGTGGGAGCAAGAACCCTACGTCATACAAGATTCTAAATATGACAACAGAAAAGTTTGTGTCGTCAGTAAGGACGGAGGAAGAACAACAATCACTGTGTCCAGAGATCATTTGAAATTGTGTCCAGAACCCTTAAAGCGTTGTGAAAAGAACCCTGTCATCAATCAAGGAGAAAGAAAGGAAGAGGTCATACACACCGATCTGGGAGATTTTCCTGCGGATTGGCCCCGACTGGGAGATGCTGTGATAATTCCAGTGTTGCAGTTTTATCAGCCACAAGAGGAAGTTCTACCTCCAGTTGTGCCTGTGGTGCCAGTTGAGCCCGCTCAGGAGTTACCCATTCCAGCAACACCTCAACCTGTGGAATCTCAAGAAGGATCATCTGAAGCAGCGCCCCATACTATGGGATCCCCTGGTGAAGCTGACTCACACCGCCCAGCCATCAGTACGCTTGCCAGATCCATAGAAAGATTAAGGCAGTTCTATAGTTTGCCGTTACGCAGTGCAGACAGATCGCAACTTGATATACCTGAAGCTACACCACGTAGATCAGAGCGAACCACCAAAGGGAAGTTACCCATTAGATATCAGCAGTGATTATAACGAATTCATGTGAATATTGTGAAAAGTCTATATATATATATGTGTTTTTCCCTATTATGTCTTCGTTTAACAATGGACTCAGAGGCTGAGGACTGAGCCAGCCCAAAAACTGTATCCTGTAAATAGTTGCACTAAAGTGCCTTTTTAATGGTTTCACATGAAACCTTGACTTACCTCTGAACCAAAAACCCGTGTGGTGTGGCACTGAGTGAGGTCTGCATTTTGATGTCCTGCAGCCCACCCAGGACCTACGTTGAAGGTTTGGTGCGGGTCCTTCACAAGAATACTGTATATTTATTGAATGCTATTTAATATTTGTATTTTTCTCTATATAATGTTTTTGTTTTGCAACGTTCAAGATATCCTCACCTCCCGGATGGGACGAATTAATGTTATTGTTAATGTTTTCATGCATAAACAAAAATGTCTCTTTATATTTTACAGCCCGGGAGTGCTGTCGTTTACCATGGGGGAATGTGTAGCCCTGGTACACAATACCAGGAGGATGAGTGGAGAGGTAACAGTTAAGGGCTCTTCATACATCATGTACACTTCTGACACACCCAGCAGGGGTGTGGAAGGGAGTGATTTTTAGTCAGTCAGTTTCCTGTCCTTGGACAGAGTAGACGTGTCCAGTTTGAGCCTGTCAGCAGTTCAGAAAGTGGAGGCTGGTACAGGTGGTCTAATTCACCTTAGCCTAGTCAGAGCTGTGCCCCACTGGAAGACAGACTGAGCTATCTATTAAGAGTCGAGCAAATCGAAGGGCAAAGTGGAAGGAAGATTATTGGAAAAGTGCTTTTGGCTTGGAAAAGTCCTGCACATTGCTACCGGTCACTGGGGACTGAAGGATCACTATTAGCTACAAGCATAGTGGTAAGAAAACCAGGGATTTACCGGACCCTAGGTCGCGGAAAACAGCCCCATATAGTCAGTACGTAACTGGAGTCAGGTGGAATAGGGACTTTGAGTCAAGCGCAGACAAAAGCAGGAACCTAGTTTCATCAATTGGAAGACTTCACCACAAATCTGACTGGGCAGAACAGCTCTGGAATAGCTGAAATTAAAGAGGGAACTACGCTGCAAGCTGGTTGTACTCATCGTTATTGGACAGTAAAGGAGGCCCCTAACTTGCTTAGCTGTTGCCTCAAAGCTCATCCTCCATCAACCCCATCAGCCTCCCTGGGACCTGCCTGAACATCTTGCAAGTAAAGGTATGGAAAGACGCTGACCGTGTGAGACTGTGTTATTTATCTGCACCCGACTTCACTGACTTCATAGACTTTGAGGGACCAGTCCCACCTGTAGGGGACCCGACATCTAGCTGCATCACCATCCCCTCAGAGATCTATAGCAGCGCTGGTACAAATTACCAGAATACTACAGGTGGCGTCACGAACTGTATATAAATCTATCCCCTGTAAATATTCCCCCAACATACGCCAGACCGCCAGGGCCACAGACCGAGCCACAGCTACCTGTGACAATCCCCATAGACTTCTACGGGCTCGGCTCTGAGTACCCCATTGCCCTGGTAACCCACAATTGTGGTGGCGGGTCGACACAACAGGAACATCAAGCTGCTTGGAGATGGTCTTATAACTTTTACCTTTAACATGTTTGTCTATAATTTTCTTTCTAATCTCCTGAGACAACTCTTTCCTTCGCTTACTCTGGTCCATGTTGAGTGTGACACACACCATGTCACCAAACAGCACAGTGAGTATCTGTAGCCTCTATACAGGCCACTCACTGATTCCAAGACTGTAGACACCTGTGATGCTAATTAGTGGACACACCGCGATTTAATATGTCCCTTTTGTCACATTATTTTCAGGGGTCCCATCATTTCTGTCCAGGACTATTTCATGAGTTTTATTTTTTTTTTAAATTCCATGGAGCATGGCTGAAAAGCAATGTCTGACTTTCATTTGTTCATTTTCATAGATTTTTGATTTGTTATTACTTTTGTCAGATTGAAGTTATTTCTGTCACCATTGTGGGTTTTTCTGTCATTAAACGAGGGGCACCAACAATTTTGACCACGTGTGTATTAGCTTTTTATGTGCAGAGATATATTTGATTGCACGGTGTGTGTTGGTAATAATTGTGTGTGCTGTATTGTTTATGCCATTATTTATTTGTGCAGTATGGCAGCAATGTCTAATTATACTTTAGGTGACACTGTATATGGCTGTTTTTTCTCACGCTTCATCCTATGCTACATAGTCTCATTTTCATTTTTGTTCAAGAAAAACTAAGAAATGATAGAAAACTGGAAAGCGTTAGCGAGTAGACGTTGATATTTGATGACGTTTATGACGTTGATAGTATGTGGGCTACTGGCAGTTGACAAAAAGAAAGCTGTAACTGGGATTATATGATTTTTTTTCTGTAAGAGATGATTTTATCATTCCGTCTTTCTAAAAAGGGATTGTTTCTTGTTTTTGCATAGATCATCAAAGCCTTCTATAATGACGCGTACATCCATCGCTACCAGACGCCGATGTCGGATGGCATGCTGACCTCACTGTGGTCCCTATCCGTGGCTATCTTCTCCGTCGGGGGGATGTTTGGATCTCTTTCTGTTGGATATTTTGCCAACCGATTTGGGAGGTGAGAGCGGGGATACTGTCACAGTCACTGTCGCTGCATTTCGAGCCACGATCCTTTCTACACGCGCCTTGTCGAGCCAAGGTGTCTGAACCACTAAATGAATGTGGTGCGGGGCAAGTGTGTAAGTTTTGTGGAGCTATTTTGACCAAAATTCACTGAAAACAAGAAGATATCTTGAAAAATAAAAGGATTGAATCTTAGTTTATTAAAGGTCTAGTCCTAAAAATTGATAAGATATGAGACAACGTGCAGATCACTGGGGATTCGACCGCTAGGATCCTTCAGTAATTCCGGAATCTTCGAATCAGCTGATGTGCGCATGCCTGGTCTCCGCTCCATTCTAGGTTGACGGGGCTGCTGGAGAAAAGAAAAGTACATCGTCCAGCTATTTCCGGCAGTCACACAGACGAAGACTGGAGCGGAGATGAAGCATGTGCGTTTCAGCTCTCTTCCAGAAGAGGCAGCAGAGTCCGGTTCACAGGGTTCTACAGTCCCAATTAGTTGGCCCCTGAGTGATTAGTAAGTTCTCACTCATCCTATGAATAGGGGATAACATGTTATTTTTGGAATAACCCATTCGCGACTTGCATAACTTTTTATTTAACACTTTTTATATAAAACACTCACAGTTGATTGAAGCGCGTTTCGGGCGGCCAACTGGCGGGTTTTCCAGGCTTTAACCACTTTACTAGATTGCCACACATTCTGAGGATGACTTAAAGACTCTTCGGGCCTAATTACACAATTTGCTCCAGTTCCAGTTAATTGCAGCGCTTTTCGGGACTAAATTATGAAATCCTCAATCATAATTACACAATAAGGTTCTATTAGATGACAACGCATTTCGAGGCCAATTGACCTGACTCTCTGGTACAAAAACATCTCCAGTTTCAGTAGATTGTGACGTTTTGGTGTCAATGGACTCCGCGTTCATGCAGAATAACATGATTGACTCCAGTTTATTTTGAAGCCATCGATCAATCTGATCACATTCTCTTTACCAGGAGGAATTCAATGCTGTTGGGCAATGTCGCCGCCTTGGTGGGGGGAGCACTTATGGCTCTCTCGAAGCTTGCTTGGTCCTTTGAGATGCTTATTATTGGAAGATTCATCATTGGAGTATTTTCTGGATCCTGCACCGGTCTCGTACCTATGTATATCGGGGAGCTGGCACCAACTGCTTACCGAGGCGCTCTGGGCACTCTGAACCAGCTTGGCATCGTAGTGGGAATATTGATAGCACAGGTTGGTTGGCTTGAGGGTGCAATAAGATCAATGTATATCCTAATCCTAAAGAGACCGCTTCTGATCAAGTGATTGGAGGTGCTACAGTGCACCTGAAGAGCCACAGCGCCATACATTTTGTAGTGGCCATGAATGGTACTGCATGTAGAAGTGAATGAAAGAAAGTCTGCAGTACCTTTCATGACCACAACACCATAGACGGAGCTCTGCAGCACCCTCAATCAGATGATCAGTTGCAGAGTCGGGAGTTGGCTTCCCACCAATTGGTTATGGCATCTTCATAATACATCCATAGAAAATACTCCCACGCAGTTCAAGCCATAATCCATCCCTAGCTTAATGACAGTGGGTGCCAAGTGTTATGTTAGACATAGGACATGGATCAATGAGATTGCATTGTCTACTAAGTATCTCACATCCTGATTGTTATTTGCATTCCCTCTTTTAGATTTTCGGTCTGGAAGTCATCCTGGGGTCGGCTACCTTCTGGCCTCTCTTACTGGGGATCACGGTTCTCCTGTCCGTCCTTCAGTGCGGGCTGCTGCCGTTCTGCCCGGAGAGCCCCCGATATCTACTGATTGTAAAGAAGGAGCATGAACAAGCTGAGACCAGTGAGTGTCAGGAGAATATGATGGTAGTAGTGGAAGGAGAAGGACTCGTAATGGAGAATTAGTAGAAGACGTAGTAGTGATAGGAGAGGGACTAGTAATGGAGTATTAGTAGAAGAAGACGTAGTAGTGATAGGAGAGGGACTAGTAATGGAGTATTAGTAGAAGAAGACGTAGTAGTGGTAGGAGAGGGACTAGTAATGGAGTATTAGTAGAAGAAGACGTAGTAGTGGTAGGAGAGGGACTAGTAATGGAGTATTAGTAGAAGAAGACGTAGTAGTGGTAGGAGAGGGACTAGTAATGGAGAATTAGTAGAAGAAGACGTAGTAGTGGTAGGAGAGGGACTAGTAATGGAGTATTAGTAGAAGAAGACGTAGTAGTGGTAGGAGAGGGACTAGTAATGGAGTATTAGTAGAAGAAGACGTAGTAGTGGTAGGAAAAGAACTAGTAATGGAGTATTAGTAGAAGAAGACGTAGTGGTAGGAAAGGGACTAGTAATGGAGTATTAGTAGAAGAAGACGTAGTAGTGGTAGGAGAGGGACTAGTAATGGAGTATTAGTAGAAGAAGACGTAGTAGTGGTAGGAGAGGGACTAGTAATGGAGAATTAGTAGAAGAAGACGTAGTAGTGGTAGGAAAAGAACTAGTAATGGAGAATTAGAGAATTAGTAGAAGAAGACGTAGTAGTGGTAGGAGAGGGACTAGTAATGGAGTATTAGTAGACTAAGACGTAGTAGTGGTAGGACAGGAACTAGAAATGGAGTATTAGTAGAAGAAGACGTAGTGGTAGGAAAGGGACTAGTAATGGAGTATTAGTAGAAGAAGTCATAGCGGTGGTAGGAGAGGGACTAGTAATGGAGTATTAGTAGATGAAGTCATAGTGGTGGTAGGAGAGGGACTAGTAATGGAGTATTAGTAGAAGACGTAGTAGTGGCATGAAAAGAACTAGTAATGGAGAATTAGAGAATTAGTAGACAAAGACGTAGTAGTAGTAGGACAGGAACTTGAAATGGAGTATTAGTAGAAGAAGTCATAGCGGTGGTAGGAAAGGGACTAGTAATGGAGTATTAGTAGATGAAGTCATAGCAGTGGTAGGAGAGGGACTAGTAATTATTATTATTATTTATTATTATAGCGCCATTTATTCCATGCCGCTTTACATGGGAGGAGGGGTATACATAATAAATACAAGTACAGTAATCTTAGATAATACAAGTTACGACTGGTCCAGGAGGGGAGAGGACCCTGCCCGCGAGGGCTCACAATCTACAGGGATGGGTGAGGATACAGTAGGTGAGGGTAGAGCTGGTCGTGCAGCGGTTTGGTGGATCAGTGGTTACTGCAGGTTGTAGGCTTGTCGGAAGAGGTGGGTCTTCAGGTTCTTTTTGAAGGTTTTCATGGTAGGCGAGAGTCTGATATGTTGTGGTAATAGTAATAGAGTATTAGTAGAAGAAGTCATAGCAAGTAATAGTAAAAATAATGGTGGTCGTTGGAGAAGAAGTAGTGATAACAGTAGTAGTAGTGATAGTAAAAAGTAGTAAAAACAAGTAAAAGTAGAAACAAAATGAACATATACCCTGCTGTAACTAAATAGTAAGCAATAGTTCATATAAATAACATAGGATACTTGGGAAATATTGTTCTTGATCATAAAAGCGTAAAAGCCGTCCCACCGTGACAAGGTGTCCCCATCAAGATGGTCCTAACTTCTAATATTAAAACCGCACCATGTGTCAGACGACTGCAATGTAGAGGGGGCAGAGCATGACTGGGGCAAAGATAAAAAAATGTACAAAAGAAGGAGTAGTGGTCGTATCAGAGGAAGTAGTAGCTGTAATGGTGGTGGTAGTAGAAGAAAACGTAGAAGTAATGGTAGAATAAGTACCGTAGTTGTATTGGTAGAAGTAGTGGTGGCATCATAATAATAATAATTACTACTAGTACTTGTTGTAGTTGTGGAAGAACTAGTAGTAATGGAATAATAATAAAGATTACTGAGTTGTAGTAGAAGTAGTAATAATAGAAGTTATGGAAGAAGAAGTAGTAGTTGTTGAATAATAAAAATGATTAATAATAAATAAGTATTAGTAGTAGTTGTTATGTTGGTAGTTGTAGTCCTGCACCACTGTTTTCTGTGTTCTTTCCATGTAATAGACATTAGAGTTACATTTTTTTATATCAAAATATCATTGAGGAACCAGAACAATAAATGCTGTAAAAAGTAAAAAATGGAAATGACTAAAGTGTTTTTTTTCCCTTTAAAAACCTTCCGAAACAAAGCAACAAAAAGCAAAATGTCTCATGTTCCCAAAATGGTACCCATAAAACCATCAGTTCGGTATGCGAAAAAACAAGCCCTACTGAAAATATATAAAAGTTACAGGTCTCCGGAAAAAGGCGACAGAAACCGAATGTAGTTTCTTAAGTTTTCTCAAAAGTTTAGTATTGTCGTAATCGTACTGACCTGGAGAATCAAGTTTTCACTTCAGTTTTACTGCACAATAAATGCCGTAAACTAGGCATCCCCTCCAAAAATCTCCTCCCAAAAAAGAGGAATTGTTGCTTTTTTTTCACCATTTTTCTGCAGTTGGATTATTTTCCCATTTTTCAGTATTCTATTGCCCCAAGAAGTTGGCAACTGATGGCGCCATTGCCCGATCTTTGCCTTCATTCTTCGCCTTTTGCATTTTATTGACTTGATAAATTCAACATGAAGTTTGGAGAAACTTTGTCACTACTTTTTTATTTAATACTGAGTGACTTCATATGTGATTTTAGTTCTTCAGAAACTTCGGGGCACTCAGGACGTGACCTCTGACATAGAAGAGATGAAGGAAGAAGGTCACCGCATGGCACAGGAGAAACCCGTGTCCTTTATAGAACTGTTCCGCACCAGTCGGTACCGGCAGCCCATTTTTATCGCCATCGTTCTGCAGCTTTCGCAGCAGCTATCTGGCATTAATGCAGTAAGTCATCTTATTTTTCAGCCTTTGTTCTTTTATTTCATTTTTTTTTTCACTATTAGCCTCTGATTGACGGTTTTGGTTTTCTTTACAGGTCTTCTACTATTCTACGACTATCTTCAAGGCTGCAAATGTTCCGAATCCGGTTTATGCAACCATTGGTGCCGGGGTGGTGAACACTGTTTTTACGGTTGTGTCGGTGAGTATTGACCCACAGTGTGAGTTTAGTTCATCATATTAGTAATATCCCCATATTAGAGATGAGACAATCACTTTGAGACTCACTGAGTTCACTTTAAATTTCACAAAAAAATTGGATTTGCCAAAATGCGTTTTTTTTTTTGCGATTTGAGACACGTGAATCCACTAAAAAGGCAGCAGATCAGCCAACTTTTGGCTGGATAAAAAAGTGTTGGGAGAGTAAAAAAATAAATAAAAAAGTAATATTCATCTGGACTTCACTTGTCTTCCTTGGCCCAATCGCCGGTGTGGTCTGCACTGGGCCATCTTTGCCACCAAGGATGGCCCAGTGCAGACCACACCAGCGACCAGACCAAAGATGACAACTGGACACGTGAAGGCAGGTATAAAATTATTTTATTTGTTTTTACGTATTTTTATTATGGGCAGGGTTCTGGAGATCAAACCAAAATAATCTACTTTTGATTTGTATCAAACTAAATTTACTGCTGAACTTTTTTGACCAAATTGAAGCAAATTTCTCAATTCTCACTTCAGAAGATTTGCTCCTCACTACTCCATATGCTAACATATGGGCAAATGTGAATAATATTCTAATTTCTTCTAGCTCCTGGTTGTCGAGCACGCCGGACGTCGGACTCTGCACCTAGTTGGTCTTGGTGGAATGGCAGTGTTTGCAGTAATCATGACAATTTCCTTGAAACTAAATGTAAGACCATGACTCACTCCTATCTATTTATCTCCTAAGAACTGGGGCCCACACCACAGTCATGGGGCCCAACAGCAATATTTGGGATAGGCACCATTACCTGTTGCCACCACACAGGGGGAGCTCACAGCATATGGGAAAATAATTACAGGCAACAGAAAGTACAAGTGCTTCTCACTAAATTATAATATCATCAAAAAGTTAATTTATTTCAGTTCTTCAATACAAAAAGTGAATCTCCTACATTCTATAGAGTCATTACACACAGAGTGATCTATTCTATAGTCATTACACACAGAGTGATCTATTCTATAGAGACATTACACACAGAGTGATCTATTCTATAGTCATTACACACAGAGTGATCTATTCTATAGTCATTACACACAGAGTGATCTATTCTATAGAGTCATTACACACAGAGTGATCTATTCTATAGTCATTACACACAGAGTGATCTATTCTATAGTCATTACACACAGAGTGATCTATTCTATAGAGTCATTACACACAGTGATCTATTCTATAGAGTCATTACACACAGAGTGATCTATTCTATAGAGACATTACACACAGAGTGATCTATTCTATAGAGTCATTACATACAGAGTGATCTATTCTATAGAGTCATTACACACAGAGTGATCTATTCTATAGAGACATTACACACAGAGTGATCTATTCTATAGAGACATTACACACAGAGTGATCTATTCTATAGAGACATTACACACAGAGTGATCTATTCTATAGTCATTACACACAGAGTGATCTATTCTATAGAGTCATTACACACAGAGTGATCTATTCTATAGTCATTACACACAGAGTGATCTATTCTATAGAGACATTACACACAGAGTGATCTATTCTATAGAGACATTACACACAGAGTGATCTATTCTATAGAGTCATTACACACAGAGTGATCTATTCTATAGAGACATTACACACAGAGTGATCTATTCTATAGAGACATTACACAGAGTGATCTATTCTATAGAGACATTACACAGAGTGATCTATTCTATAGAGACATTACACACAGAGTGATCTATTCTATAGTCATTACACACAGAGTGATCTATTCTATAGAGACATTACACACAGAGTGATCTATTCTATAGAGACATTACACAGAGTGATCTATTCTATAGAGTCATTACACACAGAGTGATCTATTCTATAGAGTCATTACACACAGTGATCTATTCTATAGAGACATTACACACAGAGTGATCTATTCTATAGAGTCATTACACACAGAGTGATCTATTCTATAGAGACATTACACACAGTGATCTATTCTATAGAGTCATTACACACAGAGTGATCTATTCTATAGAGACATTACACAGAGTGATCTATTCTATAGAGTCATTACACACAGAGTGATCTATTCTATAGAGTCATTACACACAGTGATCTATTCTATAGAGACATTACACACAGAGTGATCTATTCTATAGAGTCATTACACACAGAGTGATCTATTCTATAGAGACATTACACACAGAGTGATCTATTCTATAGAGTCATTACACACAGAGTGATCTATTCTATAGAGACATTACACACAGAGTGATCTATTCTATAGAGACATTACACACAGAGTGATCTATTCTATAGAGACATTACACACAGAGTGATCTATTCTATAGAGTCATTACACACAGAGTGATCTATTCTATAGAGACATTACACACAGAGTGATCTATTCTATAGAGTCATTACACACAGAGTGATCTATTCTATAGAGTCATTACACACAGAGTGATCTATTCTATAGAGACATTACACACAGAGTGATCTATTCTATAGAGTCATTACACACAGAGTGATCTATTCTATAGAGTCATTACACACAGAGTGATCTATTCTATAGAGTGATTACACACAGAGTGATCTATTCTATAGAGACATTACACACAGAGTGATCTATTCTATAGAGTCATTACACACAGAGTGATCTATTCTATAGAGACATTACACACAGAGTGATCTATTCTATAGAGTCATTACACACAGAGTGATCTATTCTATAGAGTCATTACACACAGAGTGATCTATTCTATAGAGTCATTACACACAGACTGATCTATTCTATAGAGACATTACACACAGAGTGATCTATTCTATAGTCATTACACACAGAGTGATCTATTCTATAGTCATTACACACAGAGTGATCTATTCTATAGTCATTACACACAGTGTGATCTATTCTATAGAGTCATTACACACAGAGTGATCTATTCTATAGAGTCATTACACACAGAGTGATCTATTCTATAGAGTCATTACACACAGAGTGATCTATTCTATAGAGTCATTACACACAGTGATCTATTCTATAGTCATTACACACAGAGTGATCTATTCTATAGAGCCATTACACACAGTGATCTATTCTATAGAGTCATTACACACAGAGTGATCTATTCTATAGAGACATTACACACAGAGTGATCTATTCTATAGAGTCATTACACACAGAGTGATCTATTCTATAGAGACATTACACACAGAGTGATCTATTCTATAGAGTCATTACACACAGAGTGATCTATTCTATAGAGACATTACACACAGAGTGATCTATTCTATAGAGTCATTACACACAGAGTGATCTATTCTATAGAGACATTACACACAGAGTGATCTATTCTATAGAGTCATTACACACAGAGTGATCTATTCTATAGAGACATTACACACAGAGTGATCTATTCTATAGAGACATTACACACAGAGTGATCTATTCTATAGAGTCATTACACACAGAGTGATCTATTCTATAGAGTCATTACACACAGAGTGATCTATTCTATAGAGACATTACACACAGAGTGATCTATTCTATAGAGTCATTACACACAGAGTGATCTATTCTATAGAGTCATTACACACAGAGTGATCTATTCTATAGAGACATTACACACAGAGTGATCTATTCTATATAGTCATTACACACAGAGTGATCTTTCTATAGAGCATTACACACAGAGTGATCTATTCTATAGAGTCATTACACACAGTGATCTATTCTATAGAGACATTACACACAGAGTGATCTATTCTATAGAGTCATTACACACAGAGTGATCTATTCTATAGAGACATTACACACAGAGTGATCTATTCTTAAGCATTACACACAGAGTGATCTATTCTATAGAGCATTACACACAGAGTGATTTATTCTATATGAGTCATTACACACAGAGTGATCTATTCTATAGAGCATTACACACAGAGTGATCTATTCTATAGAGTCATTACACACAGAGTGATCTATTCTATAGAGTCATTACACACAGAGTGATCTATTCTATAGAGTCATTACACACAGGTGATCTATTCTATAGTCATTACACACAGAGTGATCTATTCTATAGAGCATTACACACAGATGATCATTCTATAGAGTCATTACACACAGAGTGATCTATCTATAGAGTCATTACCACAGAGTGATCTATTCTATAGAGACATTACACACAGAGTGATCTATTTATAGAGACATTACACAGAGTGATCTATTCTATAGAGATTACAACAGATGATCTATTCTATAGAGTCATTACCACAGAGTGATCTATTCTATAGAGCATTACACACAGAGTCTATTCTATAGAGTCATTACACAAGTGATCTATTCTATAGAGCTTACACACAGAGTGATCTATTCTATAAGTCATTACACACGAGTGATTATTCTAGAGCATTACACACAGATGATTATTCTATAGAGAATTACACACGAGTGATCTATTCTATAGAGCATTAACACAGAGTGATCTTTTATAGTCATTACACACAGGTGATCTATTCTATAGGTCATTACACACAGAGTGATCATCTATAGAGTCATTACACACAGAGTGATTATTTATAAGCATTACACACAGAGTGATTATTCTATAGAGCATTACACACAGAGTGATCTATCTATAAGTCATTACACACAGAGTGATCTATTCTTAGTATTCACACAGGTGATTATTCTATAGAGCATTACACACAAGTGATCTATTCTATAGAGCATTACACACAGAGTGATTATTCAGAGTGATCTATTCTATAGGACATTACACACAGAGTGATCTATTCTATAGAGTCATTACACACAGAGTGATCTATTCTATAGAGCTACACAAGAGTGATCTATTCTATAAGATCATTACACACAGATGATCTATTCTATAGAGCATTACACACAGAGTGATCTATTCTATAGATCATTACACACAGAGTGATCTATTCTATAGAGTCATTACACAAGTGATCTATTCTATAGAGTCATTACACACAGAGTGATCTATTCTATAGACATTACACACAGAGTGATCTATTCTATAAGACATTACACACAGAGTGATCTATTCTTTAGAGTCATTACACACAGAGTGATCTATTCTATAGAGTCATTACACACAGAGTGATCTATTCTATAGAGTCATTACACACAGAGTGATCTATTCTATAGAGTCATTACACACAGAGTGATCTATTTATAGACATTACACACAGATGATCTATTCATAGAACATTACACACAGAGTGATCATTCTATAAGACATTACACACAGAGTGATCTATTCTATAGAGACATTACACACAGAGTGATCTATTCTATAGAGCATTACACACAGAGTGATCTATTCTATAGAGTCATTACACACAGAGTGATCTATTCTATAGAGACATTACACACAGAGTGATTATTCTATAGAGTCATTACCACAGAGTGATCTATTCTATAGAGCATTACACACAGAGTGATCTATTCTATAGAGTCATTACACACAGAGTGATCTATTCTATAGAGTCATTACACACAGAGTGATCTATTCTATAAGAGTCATTACACAAGAGTGATCTATTCTATAGAGTCATACACACAGAGTGCTATCTATATTACACATGATTATTTAAGCATTACACACAGAGTGATCTATTCTATAAGAGTCATTACACACAGAGTGATCTATTCTATAGAGTCATTACACACAGAGTGATCTATTCTATAGACATTAACACAGAGTGATTATTCTATAAGTCATTACACACGAGTGATCTATTCTTAGATCATTACACACAGAGGATCTATTCATAGCATTAACACAGAGGATCTATTAAGCATTACACAAGGATCTTTCTATAGAGCATACACCAGGTGATCTATCTATAGATCATTACACACAGATGATATTCTATAGAGCATTACCACAGTGATCTATATAACATACACAGATGATCTATTCTATAAGTCATTACACACAGAGTGATTATCTTAGAGCATTACAACAGGTGATTATTCTATAGAGTATTACACACAGAGTGATCTTCATGATCACACGAGTGATCTATTCTATAGAGCATTACACACAGAGTGATCTATTCTATAGAGTCATTACACACAGTGATCTATTCTATAGAGTCATTACACACAGAGTGATCTATTCTATAGAGTCATTACACACAGAGTGATCTATTCTATAGAGCATTACACACAGATGATCTATTCTATAGTCATTACACACAGATGATCTATTCATAGAGCATTACACACAGAGTGATCTATTCTATAGAGCATTACACACAAGTGATCTATTCTATAGAGACATTACACACAGGTGATCTATTCTATAGAGACATTACACACAGAGTGATCTATTCTATAGAGCATTACACACAGAGTGATCTATTCTATAGAGTCTTACACACAGAGTGATCTATTCTATAGAGTACCATTATCACAAACCACAGTGATCTATTCTATAGAGTCATTACACACAGAGTGATCTATTCTATAGAGCATTACACCAGAGTGATCTATTCTATAAGCATTACACACAGAGTGATCTATTCTATAGAGTCATTACACACAGTGATCTATTCTATAGAGACATTACACACAGAGTGATCTATTCTATAGAGTCATTACACACAGAGTGATCTATTCTATAGAGACATTACACACAGTGATCTATTTTAAGCATTACACACAAGTGATCTATTCTATAGAGTCATTACACACAGAGTGATCTATTCTATAGAGCATTACACACAGGTGATCTATTCTATAGAGCATTACACACAGTGATCTATTCTATAGAGCATTACACAGAGTGATCTATTCTATAGAGCATTACACACAGTGATCTATTCTATAGTCATTACACACAGAGTGATCTATTCTATAGAGATTACACACAGATGATCTATTCTATAGAGCATTACACACAAGTGATCTATTCTATAAGACATTACACACGAGTGATCTATTCTATAGAGACATTACACAGAGTGATCTATTCTATAGAGACATTACACACAGAGTGATCTATTCTATAGAGTCATTACACACAGATGATCTATTCTATAGAGTCATTACACACAGAGTGATCTATTCTATAGAGTCATTACACACAGAGTGATCTATTCTATAGAGTCATTACACACAGAGTGATCTATTCTATAGAGCATTACACACAGTGATCTATTCTATAGAGTCATTACACACAGAGTGATCTATTCTATAGAGTCATTACACACAGAGTGATCTATTCTATAGAGTCATTACACACAGAGTGATCTATTCTATAAGAGTCATTACACACAGAGTGATCTATTCTATAGAGACATTACACAGAGTGATCTATTCTATAGAGTCATTACACACAGAGTGATCTATTCTATAGAGACATTACACACAGGTCTATTGTTACACAGTGATCTATTCTATAGAGTCTATTACACACAGATGATCTATTCTATAGAGACATTACACACAGAGTGATCTATTCTATAGAGACATTACACACAGATGATCTATTCTATAGAGCATTACACACAGAGTGATCTATTCTATAGACATTACACACAGAGTGATCTATTCTATAGAGTATTACACACAGAGTGATCTATTCTATAAGTCATTACACACAGAGTGATCTATTCTATAGAGTCATTACACACAGAGTGATCTATTCTATAGAGTCATTACACACAGAGTGATCTATTCTATAGAGACATTACACACAGGTGATCTATTCTATAGAGCATTACACAAGTGATCTATTCTATAGAGTCATTACACACAGATGATCTATTCTATAGAGCATTACACACAGAGTGATCTATTCTATAGAGCATTACACACAGTGATCTATTCTATAGAGTCATTACACACAAGTGATCTATTCTATAGAGAGTCATTACACACAGAGTGATCTATTCTATAGAGACATTACACACAGAGTGATCTATTCTATAGAGTCATTACACACAGAGTGATCTATTCTATAGAGACATTACACACAGAGTGATCTATTCTATAGAGTCATTACACACAGAGTGATCTATTCTATAGAGACATTACACACAGAGTGATCTATTCTATAGAATCATTACACACAGAGTGATCTATTCTATAGAGTCATTACACACAGAGTGATCTATTCTATAGAGTCATTACACACAGAGTGATCTATTCTATAGAGTCATTACACACAGAGTGATCTATTCTATAGAGTCATTACACACAGAGTGATCTATTCTATAGAGTCATTACACACAGAGTGATCTATTCTATAGAGTCATTACACACAGAGTGATCTATTTCTCGTGTTTATTTCTGTTAATGTTGATGATTATGGCTTACAGCCAATGAAAACCCAAAAGTTATACCACACACATCTCTGCTGAAAAAAAAAAAAGCATAAAAAAAAAGTATTGACCCAAAAAGATGGCGACACTAACCAAAATTTTAAGTTTAACTAACTTGTAATAAGTAAGTAATAAATAGCCAAAAAAAATATTGTATTGTCATTATAGTGCTGACTCGTAAAGTGAATACCGCAAAAAAAAGGCTGGCACTACGTTATATGGTCACTTAAATGGCGCCAACAAAAAATACAACTTGTCCCCCGAAAAAATAAATATGGCTATATCGATAGTAAAATGGTAAAAAGTTATGCAGAGCAAAAAAGTGAAAAGTGTCTGCGATGCCAAGGGGTTAACAAATACATAATCTCACCGTACACCGCCATATAATACTTACATAATACCACTAAAGAGTGGTAAAAACACTATAAAGAGGGTACTAATAACATAAGTAATAATAAATACATAATATTGCCATGAGATTGTAGAAGAACTCCACCATAAAGTGTCTACTTAATACCGCCATACAGTGCCCAAATGAGACCACCGTACAGTAGCCCAAAATAATAATAACCTAGATCCCAAATTTTATCACTGTATATTACCCAAAATAATATTACCAACATATGCTATAATGACAGTACCCACGTAATAATAATACCTCCTCCATCAGTCTAACACCATCCAACTATAGTGATGCCTAGGCCTCCTGAGGAAAGGTAGCGTGATCGCTAGATGACAGTGATAACATTTTTAGTTTTCCTTCTGTTGTTCCAGAATGACGGCCAGGTAATAGGATGGAGTTACGTCAGCATAGCAGCAGTCTTTGGGTTTGTGGCTTTGTTTGAGATCGGCCCAGGACCCATTCCTTGGTTCATCGTAGCTGAGCTCTTCAGTCAAGGTCCTCGACCGGCAGCCATGGCTGTATCTGGATGCTCCAACTGGACGGCAAACTTTCTAGTGGGCATGTTGTTTCCTTATGCACTGGTGAGTTGGAAAGGTGGTATAGATATCAGAAGGGGCTATTCGCCAAGAAGTGGATGGACCATATCCAATACCCCGTCCACATTTAGGACAGGATTGGATCATAGGGGTGGGCAAAAAGTCTTGCGTTACCCAGTTCCGACCTCTGGTCTGGTCCACTTGTAGCCAGTTGCACTTCTTTTGCCAGCGTCCTTGGCCTGGCATCTCCAGGGCGCCTTGGTCATTTCCTAGGCTCCAGGTCGCCATGTGATGTCTGTGTATGGAGATACTCCAGACAACATCATGACATGGAAACAACAGTGGTGACGGGAGATGTCGAGCTGGCCAAAGAAGTGAAACCTGACCTCAACAAACCAGAGATCGGAGTTGGGTTCCAGAAATCTTTTTGCTTTTCTCTACTGAATAGATTTTTTTGGTCATGGATTGTGAACACCCCGTTACTTGTCTCAGGGAAGGACCCAATTGAAAGTCTCACTTCTTGGTGGAAAACTTAAAGAATGAACTCCATAATCGTGTTCTCTCAACTTCATACGTTTCCTTTTTTCCTCCTTTACCCACCTCTTTCCATACTACAGAAAGGATGTGGTCCATTTGTCTTCCTCATATTCTTGGGCTTTTTGATCATCTTCTTCATCTTCACATTCTTCAAAGTCCCTGAAACAAAGGGTCGGACATTTGAAGACATTGCCCAGGAATTTCAGAAAAAGAGTCGTCTAGAACCTGCCGGGAAGCGCGACAGCGTAGAACTGACCGGTGTTAAGGTGCCGCATGATCCGCTGGGGTAAACAGAACATGAGGCGATGGTAGATGTCCACCATGCTCTACCTCTTCTGCTCCAAACACGATCACACCATGAACTGAAACATCTCAGGAATGTTTTTTTGTTTTGTTTTTTTGCAAGGATTACATGGAAGTTTTGGAAAAAGTTGCATCATTGTGCAGATGTGCGCGCCCTGGATCCATCAGAACCAGATTTACTGCACACGGTGTATAGTATTATAAGAATGGAGAGCCTTGTTCCTCCCGGTACAAATAATCAGGACCAGGACCATCAAGAACTTTTCATCTAGTTTATTTATTTAAAGTGTATTCAAGAAGATATTTTTATATATTTGCTATTCTATCTTGTCCGGCTCAGACGATTCTGCAGAAACGTCTCCCCCCTTCCCTTATCTCAGAGGCATGGCTACATTATATATTGATATAAAAGGGATTGTCCACTTTGAATGATCCCTGTTTGCTAGAAGGGCCCCTGTGTATCCAGCAGTAATATCTGGCAAATCTACAGCAAGTGTTATAGAGTAACCGTCGGTTTAATTTTCTTTTATATAAATCAATAATGCACATGAATATGAGAAACTGTAATAGATCTTATCAGAGAAATGTCCTTTTTTTCTCCTCTTGTGCTGATCGTTCATTCTCCATATTCTGAATTCATGGGTAAAATGTGACTACAGACTTTCCCATTACTGAGAGAGGAGATGACAGTTGGTGCTCATAAAGTTCCATGGAGAACTCTAAGTGTTGTCTCAGGAGAACTTGCAGTGGAACGTCTCTCAACTCTAGCTCCTCCGTAGAATTTTAAAAGTACCAACTGTTATCTGTTATCTCAGTCATGGGAAACTGTGCCTTCACCGAATACACATTTTACAGATCTTACCTTGAATTGAGAATGAATTATGAGTCGAGGAGGAGAAAGAAAGGAGAGAGTTCAGTTTTGCATATGTCGGGAGAAGAAGTGATGGGCATGTTGAATTTCAGCATGTTCCATCCTGTGCCTTTGAGAACAATGAGCCATCAAGCTTACTCCCCACATCCTACTGACATTGCAAGCATGTACGGCCAAACCTTAGACCCATGAAACGTAAAACGTGGTCTGCTCAACTTTGTTTTTGTCCAACCCAAAAAACATATTTTTATGGTTCATAACAAACGGGTCATCCATTACGTCATCCGTTAGTGGATCTGTTTTTAAGCAATGCACAGAACAATAAAAGTGTTCAGAGACTCGTGAAACCTGAATGAAAACGGATGCAAAATGGAAACTAACTCATCGATTTTCAAACAAATCGATTTTTTAAAGATTAATACATTAAAGAATAGATTTCATTCTGCCGCCATTTTTGCTCCATTTGTTACTTATCCATTTTTTTAGCTTTAATCCTTCTTTAGGCAATCCCTTAGAATGGTGCCTGGACTCATTGCAAGTATAACTACTCATTCTACCATTGGATCACTTTATATCCGTGTAGTTGGGCGGGCTGTGATTGCAGGCGGGGGCCTGATTCCAATAAGGGCTTATTAAGACATCCGTGCACATCGGTCCGATATTGGACTGCAATGCATGGACTGGCCACGAATCTCCTGACCCAAGAGCACAACCTCATAGAAATACATGATGCTGTCTCGCTCAGGTCGGGAGAGCCGTGGCCAGTCTGTGCATTAGCATAGAATCATAGAATGGTAGAGCTGGAAGGGACCTCCAGGGTCCTCGTGTCCAACCCCCTGCTCAATGCAGGATTCATTAAACCATCTCAGACAGATGTCTCCCCAGCCTCTCTTTGAAGACTTCCATTGGAGGAGAACTCACCACCTCTCGTGGCCGCCTGTTCCACTCATTGATCACCCTCACTGTCAAAGAGTTTTTTCTAATATCTAATGTGTATCTTCTCCCTTTCGGTTTTATTCCATTACTTCTCGTGTTTCCTTGTGCAAATGAGAATAATGATGATCCCTCTACACAGTGACAGCCCTTCAGATGTTTGTAGACAGCTATTAAGTCTCCTCTCAGTCTTCTTTTTTGCAAGCTAAACAATTCAAAATCCTGTAACCGTTTTTCATAGGACATAGCTTGCAGACCGGTCACCATTCTGGTCGCTCTTCTCTGAACTTGCTCCAGTTTTTCAATGTCTTTTTTAACCCCTCTCTGACATTAGACGTACTATCCCATCCATGAAACCCGTGCCATTCTGCCCATGGACGGGATAGTACGTCATAGGCGATCAGCTGCGCTCCTGAGGGGAGCGCAGCTAATCGCCGCCGGGTGTCAGCTGATTATCACAGCTGACACCCGTGACTGTGTGTCAGGAGCGGTCACGGACCGCTCCCGGCACATTAACCCCTGGCACACCGCGATCAAACATGATCGCGGTGTACTGGGGGCACAGGGAAGCATAGCGAAGGGAGGGGGCTCCAAGCGCGCCCCCCTGAGACCCTGAGAACAGCGCGATGTGATCGCGCTGTTCTGAGGGCTTCCTCCCTCCCAGGACCCGGACCCAAGATGGCGCCGGGGTCCTGGAGGGAGGCGGCTTTCTCAGTGCCTGCCGAGAGCAGGCACTGAGAAGCCTGCAGCTATGCCTGAGCGATCGCTGGTCTCACAGAGTGCTGTGCACACTGTCACACCAGCGATCTGATAAAATACAATGATGTCCCACCCTGGGACAAAGTAAAAAAGTAAAAAAAATAAAAATAAACATGTTTTAAAAAAAAATCCAAAATAAATAAAAAAAAAAAAAAATATTCCCCAATAAATTAATTTCTTCCTGTAAATAAAAAAAACAAAACAATAAAAGTACACATATTTGGTATCGCCGCGTCCGTAACGACCCCCCCTATAAAACTGTCCCACTAGTTAACCCCTTTAGTGAACCCCTTAAAAAAAAAAAAAAAACAAAGCAAAAAATCAATGCTTTATCATCATACTGCTGAACAAAAAGTGGAATAACACGCGATCAAAAAGACCGATATAAATAAACATGGTACCGCTGAAAACGTCATCTTGTCCCACAAAAAACGAGCCGCCATACAGCATCATCAGCGAAAAAATAAAAAAGTTATAGCTCGCAGAATAAAGCGATGCAAAAATAATTATTTTTCATATAAAATTGTTTTTATTCTATAAAAGCGCCAAAACATAAAAAAATGATATAAATGAGGTATCGCCGTAATCGTACTGACCCGAAGAATAAAACTGCTTTATCAATTTTACCACACGCGGAACGATAAAAACGCCTCCCCCAAAAGAAATTCATGAATTGCTGATTTTTGTTCATTCTAAACTCCCAAAAATTGAATTAAAAAGCGATCAAAAAATTTCACGTGGTCATAAATGGTACCAATAAAAACGTCAACTCGTACCGCAAAAAATAAGACCTCACATGACTCTGTGGGCCAAAAATATGCAATAATTATAGCTCTCAAAATGTGGTGATGCAAAAAACTATTTTTTGCAATAAAAAGCGTCTTTTAGCGTGACAGCTGCCAATCATAAAAACCCGCTATAAATAGTAAATCAAACCCCCCTTTATCAGCCCCTTAGTTAGGGAAAAATAATAAAATAAAAAAAATGTATTTATTTCCATTTTCCCATTAGGGTTAGGGTTGCGGCTAAAGTTAGGGTTAGGGTTGGCGCTAAAGTTAGGATTAGGGTTAGGGTTGGGATTAGGGTTATGGGTGTGTTTAGGGTTAGGTTTGTGGTTAGGGTTGGGACTAGGGTTAGGGGTGTGTTGGGGTTAGGGTTGGAGTTAGAATTGGGGGGTTTCCGCTGTTTAGGCACATCAGGGGCTCTCCAAATGTGACATGGCGTCTGATCTCAATTCCAGCCAATTCTGCGTTGAAAAAGTCAAACGGTGCTCCTTCTCTTCTGAGCTCTGCCATGCGTCCAAACAGTAGTTTATCCGCACATATGGGGTATCAGCGTACTCTGGACCCCAAGAGCTATTGTGCAATTTGTCCTATTTCTTCTGTTACCCTTGGGAAAATAAAAAACTGGGGGCGAAAATATCATTTTTGTAAAAAAAAAAGATTTTTTTTGTTTTTACTGCTGTACATTATAAACTTCTGTGAAGCACTTGGGGCTTCATAGCGCTCACCACACATCTAGATAAGTTCCTTGTGGGGTCTATTTTCCAAAATGGGGTCACTTGTTGGGGATTTCCACTGTTTAGGCGCATCAGGGGCTCTCCAAATGTGACATGACGCCCCCAGACCATTCCATCAAAGTGCAATCCAAAACGTCACTACTTCCCTTCCGAGCCCCAACGTGTACCCATACAGTAGTTTTCTCCCACATATTGGGTATCAGCGTACTCAGGACAAATTGGACAACAACTTTTGGGGTCCAATTTCTCCTGTTACCCTTGTGAAAATAAAATATTGGGGCGAAAAAAAATCATTTTTGTTAAAAAAAAAAAGATTTTTTATTTTATGGCTGTTTGTTATAAACTTTAGTGAAACACCTGGGGGTTCAAAGTTCTCACCACACATCTAGATAAGTTCCTTGTGGGGTCTATTTTCCAAAATGGGGTCACTTGTGGGGGGTTTCCACTGTTTAGGCGCATCAGGGGCTCTCCAAATGCGACATGACGCCCCCAGAATATTCCATCAAAGTCTGCAATCCAAAACGTCACTACTTCCCTTCCGAGCCCTGACATGCGCCCATACAGTAGTTTTCTCCCACATATTGGGTATCAGCGTACTCAGGACAAATTGGACAACAACTTTTGGGGTCCAATTTCTCCTGTTACCCTTGTGAAAATAAAATATTGGGGGTGAAAAAATCATTTTTGTAAAAAAAAAAAAAGATTTTTTATTTTTACGGCTGTACGTTATAAACTTCTGTGAAGCACTTCGGGGTTCAAAGTGCTCACCACACATCTAGATAAGTTCCTTTTAGGGTCTATTTGCCAAAATGGGGTCAATTGTGGGGGTTTCCACTGTTTAGGTGCATCAGGGGCTCTCCAAATGAGACATGACGCCCCCAGACCATTCCATCAAAGTCTGCAATCCAAAACGTCACTACTTCCCTTCCGAGCCTCGACGTGTGCCCATACAGTAGTTTTCTCCCACACATTGGGTATCAGCGTACTCAGGACAAATTGGACAACAACTTTTGGGTTCCAATTTCTTCTGTTACCCTTGTGAAACTGAAATATTGGGGGCGAAAAAATCATTTTTGTAAAAAAAAAAAAGGATTTTTTATTTTATGGCTGTTTGTTATAAACTTTAGTGAAACACCTGGGGGTTCAAAGTTCTCACCACACATCTAGATAAGTTCCTTGAGGGGTCTAGTTTCCAAAATGGTGTCATTTATGAGGGTTTCCACTGTTTAGGCAGATCAGGAGCTCTCCAAACACGACATGGCGTCCAGCCAATTCTGCGTTGAAAAAGTCAGACGGCGCTCCTTCCCTTCCAAACTCTGCCATGCACCCAAACAGTGGTTTACCCCCACATATTGGGTATCAGCGTACTCAGGACAAATTGCAAAATAACTTTTGGAGTCTTGTTACCCTTGGAAAAATAAAAATTGGGGTGAAAAGATCATTTTTGTGGAAAAAATATGATTTTTAAATTTTACGGCTCTACGTTATAAACTTGTGTGAAGCACTTGGGGGTTCAAATTGCTCACCAAAGATCTAGATAAGTTCCTTAGGGAGTCTAGTTTCCCAAATGGGGTCATTTCTGGGGGTTTTCCACTGTTTAGGCACATCAGGGGCTCTCCAAATGCAACATGGCATCCAATCTCAATTCCAGCCAATTTTGGTTGGAAAAAGTCAAATGGTGCTCCTTCCCTTCCGAGCTCTGCCGTGCGCCCAAACAGTGGTTCCCCCCACATATGGGGTATCAGCGTACTCAGGACAAATTGGACAACAACTTATGTGGTCCAATTTCTCCTGTTACCCTTTGGAAAATAAAAAATTAGTGACTAAAAGATAATTTTTGTGGGAAAAAAATAGGATTTTTTATTTTCATGCCCGGGCATTATAAACTTGTGTGAAGCACTTGGGGGTTCAAAGTGCTCACCAAAGATCTAGATAAGTTCCTTAGGGGGTCTAGTTTCCAAAATGGGGTCACTTGTGGGGGTTTCCACTGTTTAGGCTCATCTGGGGCACTGCAAACGGAACATGACCCCCATCAACGTCTGCATTCCAAAACGTTACTACTTCCTTTCCAAGCCCTGCCGTGCGCCCAAACAGTTCCCCCCCCCCACATATGGGGTATCAGCGTACTCAGAACAAATTGGACAACAACTTTTGGGGTCCAATTTCCTTGGGAAAATTCAAAAATTTGGGACTAAAAAATCATTTTTGTGGAAAATTGTTTTTTTTTTTTCATACCCAGGAATTATAAACTTTTGTGAAACACTTGGGGGTTCAAAGTGCTCACAACAGATCTAGATAAGTACCTTAGGGGGTCTAGTTTCCAAAATGGTGTCACTTGTGGGGGTTTCCACTGTTTAGGCGCAAGAGAGGTTCTCCAAACGCGACATGGCGTCCAATCTCAATTCCAGCCAATTTTAGTTTGAAAAAGTCAAACGGCGCTCCTTCCCTTATGAGCTCTACCGTGTGCCCAAACAGTGGTTTTCCCCCACATATAGGGTATTGGCGTACTCAGGAGAAATTGCATAACAACCTTATCTGTCCATTTTCTCCTTTTACCCTTGTGAAAATAAAAAAAAAGTTTGTAAAAGATCATTTTTGTGGCTAAAAAGTTAAATATTCATTTTTTCCTTCCACGTTGCTTTAGTTCCTGTGAAGCACCTGAAGGGTTAATAAACTTCTTGAATGTGGTTTTGAGTACCTTGAGGGGTGCAGTTTTTAGAATGGTGTCATTTTTGGGTATTTTCTGCCATATAGACCTCTCAAAGTGACTTCAAATGTGAGGTGGTCCCTAAAAAAAATGGCTTTGTAAATTTTGTTGTAAAAATGAGAAATCGCTGGTCAACTTTTAACCCTTATAACTTCCTAACAAAAAAAAATTTTGGTTCCAAAATTGTGCTGATGTAAAGTAGACATGTGGGAAATGTTATTTCTTAACTATTTTGTGTGATATATTTCTCTGTTTTAAGGGAATAAAAATTCAAAGTTTGAAAATTGCAAAATTTTAAAAATTTTCGCCATATTTGCGTTTTTTTCAAAAATAAACGCAAGGTATATCGAAGAAATTTTACTACTAACGTGAAGTACAATATGTCACGAGAAAACAATCTCAGAATCGCGAATATCCGTTGAAGCGTTCCAGAGTTATAACCTCATAAAGAGACAGTGGTCAGAATTGTAAAAATTGGCCCGGTCATTAACGTGCAAACCACCCTTGGGGGTGAAGGGGTTAAAATGTGGTGCCCAGAACTGGACACAGTATCCAGATGAGGTCTGACCAAAGAGGAGTAGATGGCAATAATGACTTCACGTGATCTAGACTGTATGCTTCTCTTAATACATCCTAGAACTGTGTTTGCCTTTTTGCTGCTGCATCACACTTTTGACTACTGTGCAGTCTGTGATCTATTAGTATACCCAAGTCCTTGACACTTGCTGTTGCTTAGTTCTGTTCCTCCCATCCTATAGATGTAATTTTCATTTTTCTTTGCCCAGATGTAGAATCTTGCATTTCTCCCTGTTAAATACCATTCTATTAGTCGCTGCCCATTGTTCAAGCTTATCTAGATGACCATTGCTATCAATCCGGACGAATGTGCATGGACATCTGGATGAGCCCTAATAATGAGGGCAATGGTCATCCAAAAAATTAATTTGGATGGTTTCTTCTGGCCACCATGATTGTTGGACCAGCACCAAGAGTCTGGAAGTTGGTTCCCAGCACTGTTCCAATCATATTAGAGCTGCTGATTTGTAAATATCCAGCCTCTATATAAACATATTTCATAGCGGGACCCAAAAATTGTAGAAGCAAATTGATCAGTTTTTAAAATTGTATCATATTATGGAAAGTGATTATGATTCATGAGGAAATTTTTTTTACTGTACGGATATACTACATGATGTATTTAATTTTATAATATATGTATATATGTATTTTCTTCTCTGTTTACAACAAAAAAAATCACATTTTGTGGGAAAAAAAGCACTATTAGGTCAAAATGAAAGTCCTAAAAAATGTCCTGAGATGCTAAACATTTAAAAAATTGCCAAAAAGTAATTAAATGTTTTTTTCTGAGTATTTTTTTAATGATACCATAGTTGCCTTTTGTTGTCTAAGCTCTTAGTCTCACCCTACTTAATGCTGCCATATAGTGCCAAATTAAGTGTCATTAACAGATCATATACTGACGGCATATATAAAAGGATGCAAAGAAGCCAAATAATATTCCCTTAAAAAGAACGGCCCATTTTTATATTTAATGGCCCACATTTATCAAGCTGTCTCAGCCCCATTTCATGTCTAGTAAGACATTATAATATTACAATTTTCACAAAAACTTTAAAAAAAAAAATTGCAATTTGCAAAAAAAATTTCAGTTTTTGCACAATGGTCACCAAAAGTTTAAAAAGTGAGCGTGAAGTAACGGAAGGGGCATGGCCGAGACAAAAGTAGGATTTATTGCTGAACAGAGCTCCATACCAGCCTCTGATTTACTTCTGGAGAAGACATGAGGCTTTCATGCGGAAACGTCATCCTGGTCCTACTCTTAGGGCTCATACTCACTGGAGACAAAAACGGATGATTTTCAGCCGATAAAAAATCGGACCAATGTTATTCAATAGGGCACTTCTCATTTGCGATTTTTTTTCTCAGCTGAAATCGGTCTGAGAAAAAAAATCGCAGCATGCTGCGATTTACAGCGATTTTGGCATGATAATCACTAATGCAAGTCAATGGATGCGATAATAAATCGGACAGCACTCTCACCGTGCCGATTTATATGCACCAGTGTCCTTTGAAAAGCCGGCAAATCATCCCCGGCTACTGTAAAATCACACTGACAGCTCACAAAACACTTGATATATACACATAGAATACATATATATATATATATATACGTCATTGTGACACATATACAGTGGTTGGACAAAATAATGGAAACACCTGGAAACATCAACAAAAGTTAGTTTAATATGGTGTAGGTCCACCTTTTGCGGCGATTACAGCCTCAATTCTCCGAGGTATGGATTCATACAAGGTGTGAATTGTTTCCAAAGGAATTTTAGCCCATTCTTCAGTTAGAACACCCTCCTGTTCTTTGAGCGACGATGGCGGCGGAAATCGACGTCTAACTTGAATCTCTAAAATCAACCATAAATGCTCAATAATGTTGAGGTCTGGGGATTGTGGGGGCCAGATGAGAAGCTCAACTTCATTAGAGTGTTCCTCGTGCCATGCTTTAACGATTCTAGCTGTATGAATTGGTGCATTATCATCCTGAAAGATGGCGTTCCCCTCCGGGAACAGTGCTTGAACCATAGGATGCACTTGGTCGCCCAAAATGCCTAAATAATCGCGGCTGTTTTATTCTTTCATGAAGGGATTTCATTGGCCCCGCGGATCTCCAAGAAATAGCACCCCAGATCATCACAGAACCTCCGCCATGTTTTACGGTTGGGAGAAGGCATATTCATGACTTTAATGAGCGGTACCACGTGACCGCTGAACACTGGCGCCGGAGACCGCGGGAGAAGAGCAGGGGGGCTGCAGAGACGCGCCGGTGGAAGGGTGAGTATAAGCGATATTTACCTGTCCCGTTCCACCGCTGCTCACCGCTGTGTCCTCGGTCCTCTCTTGCTGCGATGTTCAGGCAGAGGGCGCGATGACATGGTTACTGTGCGCCGCGCCCTCTGCCTGAGCATTCACTGCTGGAGGACCCGGAAGACAGAGGCGCTCAGCGGTGGACCGGGTGACAGGTAAATGTCTCAGGGCCCTGAGCGAGCATTACACCGGCACCTGTCCCCCAGCGACGAGAGTTAAGTATGTCTTTGTTTTTTTTTTCCTGACGCAGCAGCTGCGGCAGCATAAGGGGCCTATTCAATGCAGCATCTATGGGGGCATAATACATGGAGCATCTATGGGGGCATAATACATGGGGCATCTATGGGGGCATAATCTATGGAGCATCTATGGGGGCATAATACATGGGGCATCTATGGGGCATAATCTATGGAGCATCTATGGGGGCATAATCTATGGAGCATCTATGGGGGCATAATCTATGGAGCATCTATGGAGGCATAATACATGGGGCATCTATGGGGGCACAATCTATGGAGCATCTATGGGGCATAATACATGGAGCATCTATGGGGGCATAATCTAAGGAGCATCTATGGAGGCATAATCTAAGGAGCATCTATGGGGCATAATACATGGGGCATCTATGGGGGCATAATCTAAGGAGCATCTATGGGAGCATAATCTAAGGAGCATCTATGGAGGCATAATACATGGAGCATCTATGGGGGCATAATACATGGGGCATCTATGGGGCATAATACATGGAGCATCTATGGGGGCATAATCTATGGAGCATCTATGGAGGCATAATACATGGAGCATCTATGGGGGCATAATCTATGGAGCATCTATGGGGGCATAATACATGGAGCATCTATGGGGGCATAATCTATGGAGCATCTATGGAGGCATAATACATGGGGCATCTATGGGGGCATAATCTATGGAGCATCTATGGGGGCATAATACATGGGGCATCTATGGGGGCATAATCTAAGGAGCATCTATGGGAGCATAATCTAAGGAGCATCTATGGAGGCATAATACATGGGGCATCTATGGGGGCATAATCTAAGGAGCATCTATGGAGGCATAATACATGGGGCATCTATGGGGGCATAATCTATGGAGCATCTATTGGGGCATAATACATGGAGCATCTATGGGGGCATAATCTAAGGAGCATCTATGGAGGCATAATACATGGGGCATCTATGGGGCATAATCTATGGAGCATCTATGGGGGCATAATACATGGAGCATCTATGGGGGCATAATCTAAGGAGCATCTATGGGGGCATAATCTAAGGAGCATCTATGGGGGCATAATCTATGGAGCATATATGGAGGCATAATACATGGGGCATCTATGGGGCATAATCTATGGAGCATCTATGGGGGCATAATACATGGGGCATCTATGGGGGCACAATCTATGGAGCATCTATGGGGGCACAATTTATGGAGCATCTATGGGGGCACAATCTATGGAGCATCTATGGGGCACAATACATGGGCAGCATATGGGGCACAATACATGGGCAGCATATGGGGCACAATACATGGGCAGCATATGGGGCACAATCTATGGAGCATCTTGTGGGGCATAATACATGGGGCAGCATATGGGGCACAATACATGGAGCATCTTGTGGGGCATAATACATGGGGCAGCATATGGGGCATAATCTCATTTTCCACCCTAGACTTATACTCGAGTCGATAAGTTTTCCCAGTTTTTTGTGGCAAAATTAGGGGGGTCGGCTTATACTCGGGTCAGCTTATACTCGAGTATATACGGTAATCTTCAAAACAGACATACACACATATATATACTGCTCAAAAAAATAAAGGGAATAGCAAGGTGACATTAACCCTTTATTACCCCACATGCCACCGCTACAGGGCAATGGGAAGAGAGAGGGTAAGTGCCGGATGCCAGATGCGCCTTTTCTGGGGTGGCTGGGGGCAGATGTTTTTAGCCAGGGGGGCCAATAACAATGGTCTCTCTCTAGGCTATGAATATCTGTCCTCACTCACTGGCTTTCCCTCTCTGGCGAAGAAAATTGCGCGGAAGCCCACACAATTTTTTTCCCTGAATAAATACTTTAATTTAACACCTACAGCTCCAAATTTTTACACACATACAGTAATAGCATTAGTAGTCAGGGACATATATAAATCGAAATGATATGCAATGGTTTACTGTAGGTAAACCATGTGTCATATCCTGTCGGGTTCTGCAATGATTTTACAGAAGCCGACAATTGAATTATCGCCTATTCTGCTACCTATATCTCTATGAAATATATATATACAGTACAGACCAAAAGTTTGAACACACCTTCTCATTCAAAGATTCTTCTGTATTTTCATGGCTATGAAAATTGTACATTCACACTGAAGGCATCAAAACTATGAATTAACACATGTGGAATTATACATTACACTTTACAAAAAAGTGTGAAACAACTGAAAATATGTCTTATATTCTAGGTTCTTCAAAGTAGCCACCTTTTGCTTTGATTACTGCTTTGTAAGCAGAAAAGGTGAACGGATGGACTCTACATGCCTGGTTCCCACCGTGAAGCATGGAGGAGGTGGTGTGATAGTGTAGGGGTGCTTTGCTGGTGACACTGTTGAGGATTTATTCAAATCTGAAGCGGTGAGCGGTCTAGCTCACCCCAAGCCATCTGGATTGGGTTCAGGTCTGGTGACTGTGGAGGCCAGGTCATCTGGTGTAGCACCCCAACACTCTCCTTCTTGGTCAAATAGCCCTTACACAGCCTGGAAGTGTTTGGGGTCATTGTCCTGTTGAAAAATAAATGATGGTCCAACTAAATGCAAACCAGATGGAATAGCATGCTGCTGCAAGATGCTGTGGTAGCCATGCTGGTTCACTATGCCTTCAATTTTGAATAAATCCCCAACAGTGTCACCAGCAAAGCCCCCCCACACATCACACCACCTCCTCCATGCTTCACGGTGGGAACCAGGCATGTAGAGTCCATCCGTTCACCTTTTCTGCGTGCAAAGCAGTAATCAAAGCAAAAGGTGGCTACTTTGAAGAATTGGCGCAGGATTTCAACCTGGCACGCCACCGCTATTGTCGGTAGAACAGAGGCGCTAGCCGCTGATCTCCTGACGGTAGCCGCGGGTCATCTCCACGTACATACTCACCTTCCGTTCCTGCATCCCTGTCCGGGCCGGCGCATCTGCTTCTATCCTGTGCGGTGCGGTCACATAGTACCGCTCATTAAGGTCATGAATATGGACGCGACACCACTCCCATAGCCGTGGCGTCCATATTCATGACCTTAATGAGCGGTACCACGTGACCACTCCACAGAGGAAGAAGCTGACCGCGGGGATAGAGATGCAGGGACGTGCAGCGATGGAGCGAGGAGGGTAAGTATGATGGGGGAGGACGGGGGAGCCCAGCGGAGGGTGGGAGCAGAGCCATGTATACAGGCTGGGAGCGGAGCCATGTATATAGGATGGGAAGGTGGGAGCGGAGCCATGGATATAGGATTGGAGGGTGGGAGCGGAGCCATGTATATAGGATGGGAGGGTGGAAGCAGAGCCATGTATATAGGATGGAAGGTGGGAGTGGAGCCATGTATATAGGATGGGAGGGTTGAAGCGGAGCCATGTATATAGGATGGGAAGGTGGGAGCGGAGCCATGTATATAGGATTGGAGGGTGGGAGCGGAGCCATGTATATAGGATGGGAGGGTGGAAGCGGAGCCATGTATATAGGATGGGAAGGTGGGAGCGGAGCCATGTATATAGGATGGAAGGTGGGAGCGGAGCCATGTATATATGATGGGAAGGTGGGAGAGGAGCCATGTATATAGGATGGGAGGGGGTAGCGGAGCCATGTATATAGGATGGGAGGGTGGGAGCGGAGCCATGTATATAGGATGGGAGGGGGAGCCATGTATATAGGATTAGAGGGTGGGAGCGGAGCCATGGATATAGGATGGAAGGTGGGAGCGGAGCCATGTATATAGGATGGGAGGGTGGGAGCGGAGCCATGTATATAGGATGGGAAGGTAGGAGAGGAGCCATGTATATAGGATGGAAGGTGGGAGCGGAGCCATGTATATAGGATGGGAGGGTGGGAGCAGAGCCATGCATAAACTACATACCTAGATACTTTGCTGACTGGTATAAGGGAAATGTATGGCTTTGTAAACCTAGTGGTAGAGAAAGGTCACTACACCTTACATTCAGTACACACTTGCAGCTCAGGCCTGAAACCACTCAGCTGTTAATTAGGAGACCAGAAGTAGGTGTCTGCGAACACAGACAGAGAGCTCGCTTAGTCTGGACAAGGAGTCCAGGCACAAGAAGGAGTCTCCAGGAGTATGAGCTGTCTCAGTCTGGGTGCTCGATGTACCCCGGACACAGGAGTAGTCTCTGTGAGAATCCATGCGGATAGCTGCTGAATAGGAGGGGAGCTCTCTCAAGTCTGGACGTTGGATATGCCTTCAGACACAAGGAGGAGACTCTGTGAAACTCCATGCTGGTAACTACTGAACATATGTGTTGTTTTGGGGACAGGCTGTTAGAGTCTGGACCCGGATAGAGAGGGAAATCTATCTAAGTGTAGTAAGTGGCTGGACAAGCCCAGGGATTATGTTTATGATTTGGTTTTGATTATGTTCTGTTTGCTGTGGACTTTAATAAAACTGGTTGCGGCCAGTTTTTACCAGAACTGCTGTCTGTGAATGAACTGTTTCCGTGCCACTCCGTCTACCCGGACGGCGATCCCAGAGCTATATCCCCTGAAAAGCTTACAGTTGGTGCTAGAATGTGCGTGCAGCACAGTGGCGAGAGACAGCAATAAAAGGTGAAGTCTGTTGAAGCAGCAGCAGAGAGAGAAAAAAAAAAAAAGTGTCAGAGAAAAAAAAAAAAAAAAAGAGAAACGTCTGTTGGAGCAGTCTTAAAGAGACAGTGGCCCTAATAGAGTTTGCAGAGAAAAAAAAAAGTGTGTCAGCAAAGAGAAACGTCTATTGGAGCAATCTTAAAGAGACAGTGGCCCTAATAGAGTTTGCAGAGAAAAAAAAAAAGTGTCTGCACAGCAAAGCTGAACTTTCTGTGGAAAAGACTGTGGAGTGTGTATGTCTTGAGTGAAGACTGCCGTTGTTGAGACAGAGAAGTCTGACAGCATGGAGGCGCTGTTTGAACAAATGGCGCAAGTTAATGTGCAACATAAGACTGCCGTGGTTGAGACAGATAAGTCCGGCAGTATGGAGGAGCTTGTTGAGTACCTGGTCCAGGCCCAGCGGAGCATGCAGCAGAGCATGGAGCGGTAGCGCCTGCAGCACCAGCAGCGCATGCAGCAGGCCCAGCAGCAATTCCTGCAGCAGCAGCAGGAGAATAACCGGTTGTTTTTTGAGCAGGTTGCAGCACTACAAAAGACTTGCAGCGCATCGTCCCAAAGTAATGTTGCAAAGTCACCTGCATTGTCCGCTGTAAAGAAGGCGGTAAGACGGTCCCTGAAAAAGATGACACCTCGTGACAATGTGGAGGTATATCTCACTAGGTTTGAGGGACTGGCAGAGAAGGAGAATCTGCCCCTATCTGAATGGGCCATGATGGTCGCACCCTATCTGATTGGAGAACCCCAAAGGGCCTATGCTGACCTGAGCGAGCAGGACAGCCAAGACTATGCCAAGCTGAAAGCGGAGATTCTTACCCGGCTGGGTGTTACGGTGACAGCCCGTGCCAGGGGAGTTCATGACTGGAGATGCAGTTGGGAGTCTGCAGTCAGCAAACCTGATTATGGAGTTGAAAAGGTGATAGTGGACCGCTACACCCAAGCACGTCCTCCTGAGGTACAGCCAGAGGTCGGACAAGGAGACCACCAGGACGCCAATCGTCTGGTCAGCCTGATGGAGAGGGCCTTCGCCACCAAAGACTGCCTCCGTGACCAGCCGTCTGAGAGGTCGTCACTTCAGAGTTCCTGGACGCCGAACTCTCCCGGTAAGAGCGTTCCAGCTGTTGGGGTCGTGTGGGTGGGAGAGTGTGATGGACAGTGTTGGAGATGTCGTGAAATTGCAGCCAAATGTCCAATAGAGGGGGAGCCTATGTGTTGTGATGTTGGCGGATCCCTCTCTCCCTGCGCAGAGCCTGTGTGTGTGTCCACCTCAGCCGAAGAGACTGGACCACAGGGGTCCCCGGTGGTTGTAAATGACTGCCCAGCACAGGCCCTCTTGGACTCAGAGAGTCCAGTGACTTCCGTATGGGACAGCCTGATTGATAGAGACTTTATCCCTGATAAACACCTGAGTGTGGTGTGCGTCCATGGAGACACCAAAGTCTACCCAGAGACTGTCGTGGACTTGATCCCCAAACGCGGGGAGGTTTCATGTGAAGTGGGGGTAGTGAAGAACCTGGTGCCCCCCGTCATATTGGGTAATGACTTTCCCCGGTCTAAGGATCTCTGGGGGAAAAATGTTTCTGATGGACAGTGTGATGAAGCTCCTATTGAGGGTGCGCAGTCCCGAGGGCGGAACACAATGCTAGTGGGCCGTTAAACTTATGTGATAATGATGATGATGATGATTATGATAATGATGATGATGATCATGATAATGATGATGACCATGATAATGATGCTGATGCTGATAATGATAATGATGATGATCATGATAGTGATGATGATACTGATCATAATCATGATAATGATATTGATAATAATGATGACTGTGATAGTGATGAAATTCCTTTGCAGGTGATGGTGGGAGACGAGGATGGTGGTTCTCGGGAACCGAGTGTCCCTGACTTACCTGTGTCCTGTGACAATTTTGAGAGTGAGCAGTGGCGAGACCCCTCTCTTAAAACGGCCCAGGAAAATATAAATGTTCTAAATGAGGTTTCCCAAGAGCCTGGCTCTGAGGAGAGGTTTCCTCATGTTGCCATAAACACTCACCTGTTGTATAGGGACACTGAAGTCCAGGAGAGGTCGTGAGCCAGCTCCTAGTACCTGAGCTATATGGAAGTATAGTGCTGGGGTTGTCACATAGTCACATACTTGAGGGACCACCTGAGGAAACCAGGGACCAGATGGTGAAGTTAATGTTGTGGATGACATGTTAACTAAGGTTCCAGATCAAGATGTGAATGAGAATGAATTGTATAACCCTGACAGTGAGCAGGATGTGAATGAAAATGAAGTGTATAACCCTGAAAGTGAGCAGGATGTGAATGAGAATGAATTGTATAACCCTGACAGTGAGCAGGATGTGAATGAAAATGAAGTGTATAACCCTGAAAGTGAGCCAGATGTGGCTGAGAAAAAGGGTCAGACAGGGATAGTGGTAGTGATAGTGAATCATCTGATGACAATCAAGCAACCAGTACAAATGAGGAAGGCATGGTAGCAGAGGAGGTTGAGAGTCCTGAGAGGAAGGCTGATGCTGACCTTGCAGTCGGACAGAAGATGGCATCTGAAGATGTTTTACAGTTGGCCGGTTCCCTGGCGAAGACTAAGGTGAAAGGAGGAGAGCTGAGCTTTAAAGGCAGGACTCTGAAACTGAACACAGCCCAAGTAGATGCTGTTGGAAATGTGAAGTTACCAAGGTATGGTGTGGATCTGTATCGTGCCAAGGACTCTGAGGGAGATGCTGCAGAGGTGGAAAAAGCCATAGAAGTGGTAGTCACCAAGCCAGATGCCTCATCAGAAGCTGAGGTCTCAAGTGAAGCTGTGAGGAACAAGACTGAAGATATGGGGACTGACTCTGTCCAGGAATCTGTTTCTGCCGAAGACAGCGGCGTGGATGGGTTGCGGTTCGGATCAGTAGCTGCAACTCGTGAAGCTCAGGCTGGAAGTTCGGCGCCCGGAGCCCCAGTGGTGTTCCCGAGTGACACCAAGGATCTGGATAAGTCACAAGATGAGATTTTGAGACATCAGGCTGGCGTTGGTGAGCTCAAGCGCACTTTCATGGAGTCTACATCGGAGCCACGCCCCAACAAATGGGAAAAGCGATGTGTCACTCCGTTGCCGCTGCAGACACATGGGAGCTCAGATGGGATGCAGAACGTGGTGGAAGAGAAGAATCCGGCGGGTTCGGAGTATACAGATGCAGCTATCAAGGAGAACTTGAAAGCCGGAATAAATGGAAATATTGGAGACCATAATGATGTGACTGAAGAGGTAGAATGTAAGACTGACGGTAGGGCTTCTGAGCATGTTCTACCAGAAGAGCCTGAAGAAGGGGCCGAAGAGATAAAAGACGTCCAACAGGTACCAGATGAATTGATGACTTCTCAGAAAAAACTCCAAACTGTGATGAAGGAGTGTGATGAAAGCCATGAGCATCTTCGTGAGAAGGTCAATGAAGTAAAAGGAAGGATACAGGGAATCTCTTCGTTGCAAGAGCAAATGCTGCTCAATAAGTCTAAGGCTCTATATAAGAATGCTGTTGTTACGGTAGAACATTACAATTCAGCTGGAGACTTAGCGGATGAATTATGTGTACTGCAAAAGAAAAACGATCAGCTCCTTCTACAGTCCCAATCATTTGAACAGTGTAGCTTAAAATGGTCAGAGACCATGGCAGAGGAGCTTAAGGTCTGTGAAATAGACTTTATGAGTCAACCGATATTCAAGAAAATAGATGTGCTAAAGAGGGTTCAAGGGGAACTAGAGAAAAGTGAAAAACCCCCTATACCTTCTGTGATAGTTGGTGACACATGGTCAGTGCACCAGGGACAGGAGGTACGTGAGTTTCTGAGGAAGAGTCAGCAGAAGTGTTCTGATGTGCCGGGTCGTACTTCTCTGGCCAGGCACTATATCGAAACTGAGCCCGGCCCTAAGGTCAAGATGAAACAGTGCAGGATACCCGAGGCCCGCAGAGAGCATAGGCCTGGGAGGGTACAGGGTAGTGCGGATGCTTCAGATGAAGAGAAAGCTGATGTTGGCTATGGCTCAGGTGAAATACAGATGACAGTAGTGAAGATGAAGCTGATGAGGGCCATGACTGGTCCAGAGTTCACTGTCTCTTTTGGATTGTTGACCAGTCCTCCGGTCTGGATGACCAGCCCTCCGGTCCGGAGAAGGGGGGGGGATATGTGAGACAGTGAGAGTATGTGTGTTGAATGGGGTGTACATTTCACCTAGATACTTTGCTGACTGGTATAAGGGAAATGTATGGCTTTGTAAACCTAGTGGTAGAGAAAGGTCACTACACCTTACATTCAGTACACACTTGCAGCTCAGGCCTGAAACCATTCAGCTGTTAATTAGGAGACCAGAAGTAGGTGTCTGCGAACACAGACAGAGAGCTCGCTTAGTCTGGACAAGGAGTCCAGGCACAAGAAGGAGTCTCCAGGAGTATGAGCTGTCTCAGTCTGGGTGCTCGATGTACCCCGGACACAGGAGTAGTCTCTGTGAGAATCCATGCGGATAGCTGCTGAATAGGAGGGGAGCTCTCTCAAGTCTGGACGTTGGATATGCCTTCAGACACAAGGAGGAGACTCTGTGAAACTCCATGCTGGTAACTACTGAACATATGTGTTGTTTTGGGGACAGGCTGTTAGAGTCTGGACCCGGATAGAGAGGGAAATCTATCTAAGTGTAGTAAGTGGCTGGACAAGCCCAGGGCTTATGTTTATGATTTGGTTTTGAATATGTTCTGTTTGCTGTGGACTTTAATAAAACTGGTTGCGGCCAGTTTTTTACCAGAACTGCTGTCTGTGAATGAACTGTTTCCGTGCCACTCCGTCTACCCGGACGGCGATCCCAGAGCTATATCCCCTGAAAAGCTTACAATATCTATTCTATCTTTTCTATTTTAACCTGTCAGTGTGATTTTACTGTACAGCCGCATATGAATTGCTTTTCAAAGGGCACCGGTGCGTATAAATCGGACAGCAGTCGCATGGTGCGAGTGCTGTGCGATTTTTTTCTTGCATCCATTTCCTTGCATTGGCGAGTCTCATCCGAGATATGCAGCAGATCGCAGCATGCTGCGATTTTTGTCTCAGTCCGATTTCGGATGAGAAAAAAATCGCAAATGAGATGTCACCTATTAAATAACATTGGTCTGAGTGCACTCCTCCGTTTTTCTCATAAGTGGGTATGAGCCCTTAGGATTATAGTATGGGGGGCATAATGTATGATAGCCGGACCCCTCAAGTCTCATCAAAGGTGTAGCTTAGGGGTTCAGCTCATGGGGGGACATCTGAGTGGACCCCTAACCTGTAACCCTGATTACAACTATGGTGGCACACTGATATTATCGCTGTATGGTGACCATATAGTGGTAGATATCAGTTCTGCAGAACATACAAGTGATTATAGTATAGTTATACAGTATATAGTGACTTACAGGTGACGGAGTTATTTCATTTTTCTCTACTTATGCATCTGGCCCAGACCGACATGATGACTTCTCCAGCCAGGACTCAGCTGCAGAGATCACAACAAAGACACATCTGACTTCTCACATTTCCTGCACCGTCCCTATCTATTCCCAACCTACATAAACTCATCAATGTACTGATACCCCAGTACTGAGCCGCTGCTGCCGTATGTGTCCCTATGACTGTACCTGCTGTTTTTCACAATAACACCCCTCTTCTTAGTGCCCCACATAATACTGCCACCACTGTGCCCCTTACATAGTAATAATACCAGCACTGTGCCCCTTACATAGTAATAATGCCAACACTGTGCCCCTTACATAGTAATAATGCCACCACTGTGCCCCTTACATAGTAATAACGCCACCACTGTGCCCCTTACATAGTAATAATACCAGCACTGTGCCCCTTACATAGTAATAATGTCAACACTGTGCCCCTTACATAGTAATAATGCCACAGCTGTGTCCCTTACAAAGTAATAATGCCACCACTGTGCCCCTTACATAGTAATAATGCCACCACTGTGCCCCTTACATAGTAATAATACCAGCACTGTGCCCCTTACATAGTAATAATGCCAACACTGTGCCCCTTACATAGTAATAATGTCACCACTGTGCCCCTTACATAGTAATAATGCCAGCACTGTGCCCCTTACATAGTAATAATGTCACCACTGTGCTCCTTACATAGTAATAATGCCATCACTGTGCCCCTTACATAGTAATAATGAAACCACTGTGCCCATTACATAGTAATAATACCAACACTGTGCCCCTTACATAGTAATAATGCCACCACTGTGCCCCTTACATAGTGATAATGCCACCACTGTGCCCCTTACATAGTAATAATGCCACCACTGTGCCCCTTACATAGTAATAATGCCACCACTGTGCCCCTTACATAGTAATAATGCCACCACTGTGCCCCTTACATAGTAATAATGCCACCACTGTGCCCCTTACATAGTGATAATGCCACCACTGTGCCCCTTACATAGTAATAATGCCACCACTGTGCCCCTTACATAGTAATAATGTTACCACTGTGCCCCTTACATAGTAATGCCACCACTGTGCCCCTTACATAGTGATAATGCCACCACTGTGCCCCTTACATAGTGATAATGCCACCACTGTGCCCC
>JARQOD010000003.1:601496810-601592165 GCA_033576555.1 Oophaga sylvatica | reverse complement strand
TGTTCTGGTCTGAATCCTTCATTCCAGTTTCCCTTGTAGCCTGCTGTGTCGTGTCTGCATCTCCTGCTACCAGATAAGAATTTTTCTTCTTTTGTGTTGTTTCTATATTTTTGCATTTTGTCCTGCACTTCTTTGGGGGCCTTCTGGGTCCCCTCCGGGGGCTTCTGCCTTCTCAGTTTAGTTCAGCCACTGAGTTTTGTTCTTTTGCTTTTTCCAGTTTTTTCAGTGGCTGCTGTTTTGATTTTGTTACACCAGAGAGCTAATTTAGGTGGTAGAGGTCGTGTGATCTCAGGTGATTTTGAAATTAGTGGAGTTGGTGTTTTTCAGGGTTTTCTGGGATTGCAGTAAGTGCCCTTCCTATCCTTTTCTATTTAGATAGTTTGGGCCCCAGGTTTGCTCATTCTATTTTCTTTCTGTGTCAGTATTTTCCTCTTGTCTAACCGCCATTACATGTTTGGGGGCTTTCTATTATCTTTGGGGTTCTGCTCCGGGGCAGATAGCTTTCCTATTTCTATCTTTAGGTGTAGTTAGTTTCTCAGGCTGTGACGAGGCGTCTAGGACCAACGTAGGAACGCTCCACGGCTGCCTCTAGTTGTGGTGGTTAGTCAGGGTACTGCAATCCCATAGATTCCAACTGCTCTGGTGTATTGCCTTTTTTACCTGCACTCCTCAGTTACCGAAACATAACAGTATCACCGGCCTAAAAATTGAAAATTGAATGGTACTCACAGAAGGGAAAAAATATTGTGATAGAAAAAAGGTTGTCAGAGTTGTCAGAGATATTTTTCTGTTTGTTGCATTTTTTTTTTTTTCCCTCTGTATCTCTGGGTGCTGGGGAGGATCTTTTCTCCCAATGGAGTTTGCACAGTTGTCTGGCCGTGTGGATCAGCTTGCCACTGAGGTTCAGAGTATTGCTATCTATCTTGCTGGGTTGCCTGTTGTGGAACCTAGGATCCCCATGCCAGATTTATTTTTAGGGGATCGAGCTAAGTTTTAGAATTTCAAAAATAATTGTAAATTGTTTTTGCCTTAAAATCTAAGTCCTCAGGAAACGCAGCGCAGCAGGTTCAAATTGTCATCTCTCTCCTGCGCGGCGATCCTCAGGATTGGGCTTTTTCCCTGATACCTGGGGATCCTGTTTTGAGTAATGTTGATGCATTTTTTCAGGCTTTGGGGTTATTGTACGATGAGCCTAATGTCACTGATCAAGCTGAAAAGCCTTGTTGGCATTAAATCAAGGGCTTGATGACGCTGAGTTATACTGTCAGAGATTCCGTAGGTGGGCAGTCCTGACCAAATGGAATGACGACGCTTTGGCGGCCCTTTTCCGGAAGGGTCTGTCGGATAATGTAAAGGATGTTATGGTGGGATTCCCTGTCCCTCTGGTCTCAATGATTCTATGTCATTAGCGATTCAAATTGACAGACGTTTGCGTGAGCGGAGAAGTATGCGTGGAGTGGTGTTGCCTTGTGAGCCAGCTTCTGAGCCCATGCAGTGTGATAGAGTGGTGTATGGGGCACAGCGTCATGAGTTTCGAAAGCGCAATAGGTTATGTTTCTACTGTGGTGATGCCTCTCATGCTATTTCAGTCTGCCCTAAGCGGGGAAGACGTTTTGCACGCTCAGTTGTCTTGGGTAGTGTTCAGACTAAGTTTTTATTAACTGTCACTCTGATATGCTCTCTGTCCTCATTTTCTGCTCAGGCTTTCGTTGATTCTGGAGCAGCTATTAACCTGATGGATTATGATTTTGCTAAACGTTGTGGGTTTCCCTTGATACCCCTACAGAAGTCTATTCCCCTACTGGGGATCGATTCTACCCCTTTGGCTGAGAATAAACCCCAGTTTTCTACTCAGGTGATAATGAGGGTTGAACCTGATCACCAGGAGTGCTGCAAATTTTTGGTTCTATATAATCTGCATGACATTATCGTGCTGGGTTTCCCTTGGTTACAGTCTCATAATCCTGTTTTGGATTGGAAATCTGTGTCTGTAACCAGTTGGGGCTGCCAATGTGTTAATACCAACACTCCTGTTTTTTCTGCCTCCCCCAAGCTCAGGATGTTCCTGACTTTTTGTTTGATTTTTCTGATGTGTTTAGCGAAAGTAAATCTGCATCCTTACCTCCCCATAGGAGCTATGACTGCGCTATTGAATTAGTGCCGGGTAGTAAATTCCCTAAAGGTCGCCTTTTTAACTTGTCTGTACCTGAACATGACGCTATGCGGTCTTATATCAAGGAATCATTGGAGAAGGGTCATATCAGACCATCCTCTTCACCCTTAGGTGCCGGTTTTTTCTTTGTGGCCAAAAAAGATGGTTCATTAAGGCCGTGTATTGATTATCGTCTCTTGAACAATATTACTGTGAAATATCAATACCCGTTACCCTTGATTTCTGACCTGTTTTCCAGGGTGAAAAACGCTACTTGGTTTACCAAGCTTGACCTCAGGGGGGCGTATAACCTTATTCGCATTAAGCACGGGGATGAATGGAAGACGGCATTCAATACCCCTGAAGGGCATTTTGAGTACCTAGTGATGCCCTTTGGGCTCACTAATGCCCCTTCCGTCTTCCAGTCCTTCATGAATGACATTTTCAGGGATTTTGTGGACAAATTTCTGATTGTTTATTTGGATGATATCTTGATTTTTTCTAATGACTGGGACTCTCATGTGAAACATGTTCGGACTGTGTTCCAGATTTTGAGGGATAATGCTCTGTATGTGAAGGGATCAAAGTGTCTTTTTGGCGTACAGAAGATCTCATTTCTGGGATTCATTTTGTCCCCATCTGTTATTGAAATGGACCCGGTCAAGGTTCAGGCCATCTGTGATTGGGTCCAACCTACTTCATTAAAGGCTCTTCAGAGATTTTTGGGTTTTGCCAATTTTTATCGTAAATTTATTGGTAATTTCTCGGTTATTGTTAAACCATTAACTGATTTGACCAGAAAGGGTTCTGATGTGGTGAATTGGCCTCCTGAGGCAGTCTCTGCATTTCAGGAACTTAAGCAGAGATTCACTTCTGCTCCTGTTCTACGGCAGCCTGATGTTTCTCTGCCATTTCAGGTGGAGGTTGATGCCTCTGAAATTGGGGCAGGTGCCGTTTTGTCCCAAAAAGATCCAGAGACCTCTAAAAGTAACCCTTGTGCCTTTTTCTCTCGAAAATTTTCTCCTACTGAACGTAATTATGACGTGGGTAATCGGGAGTTATTGGCCATGAAGTGGGCTTTTGAAGAGTGGAGACATTGGCTGGAGGGAGCCAAACATCAGGTGGTGGTCCTTACGGACCATAAGAATCTGGTCTATCTGGAATCTGCCAAGCGACTCAATCCTAGACAGGCCAGGTGGGCCTTGTTTTTCACACGTTTTAATTTTGTGGTTTCCTTTCTTCCTGGCACTAAGAATGTTAAGGCGGATGCCCTCTCGAGGAGTTTCCTTGCGGACTCTCCTGAGTTATCTGATCCTTCTGTTATTTTGAAAGAGGGTGTAGTTCTTTCCGCCATCTCGCCCAATTTGAGACTTGCTCTGGAGGGGTGTCAGGAGGATAGGCCCGAGCGCTGCCCTGTTGGAAAATTGTTTGTCCCGGACCAATGGAAAAAGAGTGTGATGTCTGAGATTCATTGTTCCGCATTGGCTGGGCATCCCGGAATTTTTGGTACCAGAGACTTGGTTAGTCGGTCCTTTTGGTGGCCTACCTTGTCTCGCGATGTCAGGGAATTTGTGCAGTCCTGCGGGACTTGCTCTCGCTCCAAGCCTTGCTCTCGCTCTAGTGGTTTGTTGATGCCATTGCCTGTGCCCAAGAGACCATGGACCCATATCTCTATGGATTTCATTTCCGATCTTCCTGTTTCTCAGAGAATGACCACCATCTGGGTAATTTGTGATAGGTTTTCCAAAATGATACATCTTGTGCCATTACCTAAGTTGCCTTCCTCCTCTGAATTGGTGCCGTTGTTTCTTCAGCACGTGGTTCGTTTACACGGCATTCCTGAGAACATTGTGTCTGACAGAGGAGTCCAGTTTGTTTCCAGATTTTGGAGGACTTTTTGTTCTAAACTGGGTGTTCAATTGTCTTTCTCCTCGGCATTTCATCCTCAGACCAATGGTCAAACTGAGAGAACAAACCAGACATTAGAGACTTATCTAAGATGCTTTGTGTCTGCTGATCAGGATGACTGGGTCTCTTTTTTGCCTTTGGCTGAGTTTGCTCTTAATAATAGGGCTAGCTCTGCCACTTTGATGTCTCCGTTTTTCTGTAATTCTGGTTTTCACCCTCGATTTTCTTCAGGACAGACGGAAGCTTCTGTCTGTCCAGGTGTTGACTCTGTTGTTGAGCGTATGCAACAGATTTGGGACCAGGTAGTGGAGAGGTTGTCCCTCTCTCAGGAGAAGGCCCAGCGGTTTGCTAACCGGCATAGGACTGATGGTCCTCGGTTTAAAGTGGGGGACTTGGTCTGGTTGTCCTCAAAGAATATTCCTATGAGAGTAGCATCTCCTAAATGTAAGCCTAGGTTCATTGGACCTTATAAGATCATGGAGATTATTAATCCTGTTTCTTTTCGTTTGCTTCTTCCAGGGACATTTAAGATCCATAACGTGTTCCACAAGTCCTTGTTGAAGAGGTTTGTTGAGCCAGTGGTTCCTGCTACTGTGCCTCCTGACCCTGTTTTGGTTGAGGGCAATCTGGAGTATGTGGTTGAGAAAATATTGGATTCTCGTTTTTCTAGACGAAGACTCCAGTATTTGGTTAAATGGAGAGTTATGGTCAGGAAGACAATTCTTGGGTGTTTGCTTCGGACATCCATGCTAGGAGACTTATCCGTGCGTATCATAGAACTCATCCTGACCGACCTGGTTGCTCAAATGAGGGTTCGGTGACCCCTCCTCAAGGGGGGGTACTGTTGTGAATGGGTTTGAGATGAGTTCTGAGCAGAGGCTCCCTCTGGTGGTTACAAGCGGTACTAGTGAAGATTGTGAGGACTGGGAATCAGGTGTTACTGACTGGTCTTATATAAGGGAGTCATTTTCCCATCAGGGTTGCCGGTGATCAATTGTTCTGGTCTGAATCCTTCATTCCAGTTTCCCTTGTAGCCTGCTGTGTCGTGTCTGCATCTCCTGCTACCAGATAAGAATTTATCTTCTTTTGTGTTGTTTCTATATTTTTGCATTTTGTCCTGCACTTCTTTGGGGGCCTTCTGGGTCCCCTCCGGGGGCTTCTGCCTTCTCAGTTTAGTTCAGCCACTGAGTTTTGTTCTTTTGCTTTTTCCAGTTTTTTCAGTGGCTGCTGTTTTGATTTTGTTACACCAGAGAGCTAATTTAGGTGGTAGAGGTCGTGTGATCTCAGGTGATTTTGAAATTAGTAGAGTTGGTGTTTTTCAGGGTTTTCTGGGATTGCAGTAAGTACCCTCCCTATCCTTTTCTATTTAGATAGTTTGGGCCCCAGCGTTTGCTCATACTATTTTCTTTCTGTGTCAGTATTTCCTCTTGTCTAACCGCCATTACATGTTTGGGGGCTTTCTATTATCTTTGGGGTTCTGCTCCGGGGCAGATAGCTTTCCTATTTCTATCTTTAGGTGTAGTTAGTTTCTCAGGCTGTGACGAGGCGTCTAGGACCAACGTAGGAACGCTCCACGGCTGCCTCTAGTTGTGGTGGTTAGTCAGGTACTGCAATCCCATAGATTCCAACTGCTCTGGTGTATTGCCTTTTTTACCTGCACTCCTCAGTTACCGAAACATAACACTGCGCCCGCCATGTTAAAGATTAGGGAACATTGCAAATGCGTCCGATAGCGCACGATGCGCTGCGCAAAAAAACGCAAGTATGAAAGTTAGCCTAAGTCCTTATTGTTGACAAAGGGTGTTGGCATATGCAACAGATTAGGGCTTATTATACGTAAAAGGAGGACTTTATGCTAACCTGACAATAGATGGCGATGTTGTGTAACGTTTCCTTCTGTTTAATGTATTGTATAAGAAATAGTCTCACTTGTAGTTTCACTTTCGTTTTGTTCCTGTTCCCTGATGCAATACTAAAATGACTGTGCATTCTTCTTTTACCTCATGTTGTAAGAAGTAAAAAGCTTGTTATCCCATGCAGCCTGCTCTGTGAAGTTTTCTACTGCAAAGGTGTGGACTCAGAAGCTGTGCAACAAGCTAGACACAGAGGATGGGTCAAGGGAGGGTTTTTTGAGGATGGGTGTGATTGAGGCATGTTTGAAGTATGAGGGGAAGACACCATTTGCAAGTGAAAGGTTGAAGAGATGTGTTAGGGTTGGGATGAAGACTGTGGCGAGGTTAGGGATGAGGTGGGACGGGAGCGGGTCAAGCGTGCAAGTGGTGAGATGTGATCTTGACAGAAGAGCGGAAAGCTGATCTTCTGTCATGGTGGAGAAGTTGGTTTTGGAAGAACAGGGTTGAGCAGTTAAGAGGAAGGGCAATGGGGGCTGCGGGCCAAAGCTTTCTCTGATGTTATCAATCTTCTGCTTAACGAAAGAGGCAAAGTCTTCAGCAGAAATGAGAGGGAGGAGGTGCTGGGGGATGGAGTAGAGAATTGAAAGTGTTGAAAAGTTGTTTAGGGTTGTGAGACAAGGAGGATATGAGAGATGAGAAGTAAGTTTGTTTTGCGGCATTGAGCATGGACTTGAAGCTGGCGAGGGACTGCTTGTATGCGACAAAGTGCTTAGCAGGAGTTCTCTTCCATTTCCGCTCACCAACCCTGGAAGCCTGTCTCAGTTCTTTGGTTAGACTGGTCAGCCATGGTTACCTGTTGATTGTATGAGTTTTTTTGTGCGTGAGGAGGGCGGCTGAATCGAGTGCTGCTGCTATTGTGGTGTTATATAAAGTGGCAGCAGCATCTGTGTCATGTAAGGAAGCTATGTCTGCAAGAGGGAGAAGGGACTCAGAGAGTGAATCTAAATTGAGGTGTTTGAGATTTCTGCGAGGGTGGGTGAGTTTGTGGAGTGGCGGCTGCGCACTAGGAGGGTAGAGGGAAGAGAATGTCAGTAGGTTGTGGTCAGACAGGGGTAGGGGTGAGTTAGGAAGATTAGTAAGGGAACAGAGGTGGGTGAAGATAAGGTCCAGCGTGTGGCCATCTTTGTGAGTTGCCACGGAGGACCATTGATTGAAGCAGAAGGTGGCAGTCAGTGATAAAAGTTTAGAGGAAGCTGAGGTGGAAGTGGGGATGTTGAAGTCACTCATGATGATAGTGAGGATGTCAGCAGAAAGGAAATGAAGTAGCCAGGTGGTGAAGTGATCGAGAAAGGTGGAGATGGCTAGTTCTTTGGTGGTGGTAGATGACAGCCAGCTGGAGGTTGGAGGGGGAGTAAATGCGGATGGAGTGCACCTCAAACGAGGGGATTGTAGCGGAGGGTGGTAGTGGAATTGGGGTAAAGGAGCAGGTATCGGACAGGAACAAGCCAAGTTTGTTGCTGGGGCGAGGGGTGTGAGAAAATTGAATCCGCCATAAGAAAGTGCAGCTGGAGAGGCTGAGTCAGAGCGGGTGAGCCAGGTTTTAGTGATGCCAAGGAAGGAGAGTTTGTTAGTGATAAAGAGGTCATGGATATACGACAGTTTGTTGCAGACAGAGCGTGCGTTCCATAGTGCTCCTGGTAGGGGGACTGGGGCTGGATGAATGGGTATGAGGTTTTCATGATTGCGAAAACTTGTAGAGGATCGTGGCAGGGTGTTAGAAATTAGTGTGGGGATGTATTGAGGAGGGCCAGGATTTGGGGATACGTCGCCAGCAATGAGGAGCAGCAGACAGAGCGTTAGAAGGTGGGAGCAGGGTAGGACATGATGTGGCTGTGTGTGTCTGGAGAAAAAGAATTGTATGTGGAGGAACAGTTCTGAGGAGGAGGTGAGATGGCTGAGGAGGATGGAGGGAGAAATGACTATAAGATGCCCATATTACTAATCCCATAGTCAAATTGTTAAAAAAAACAACCCCAGAATAAAGTCCTTTATTTGAAATAATGACACAGACTCCTTTATTGAATTAGAAATAAAAAATACTTATACTTACCTTTATGCCTAATCCATTGAAGCCCATATCCCCTGTAAAAGAGTTAAAAAAAATAACCATATTCCTCACCTCTCCGACGAGAAGATAATAATCCATTCGTCCATAGATGACTCTAGCATGATGCGAGCGTTCAGCATACCAGGCAGCAGAGACAATGAGCTGCACGGGCTTGCGCAGCTCAGTGCCTCACGGTTACGAGAAAAAGATGAGAGGAGTCCATATCCAATGAACTCCTTTCATCTCACTGATGTCACCATGAGAAATTTCTCACAATCACGGTGCCATCAGAAAGGTAATCGGAGTTCAGAGCCAATGAACTACCTTAACCTCAATGACGTCAGCGCGAGCGCCGTGATAACTTTCCCATGGCGGTCACTCTGATGACATTAAGGTGAACAGGGTTTATTCACCTTTTCCCCGTCACCACAAGACACTGAGCTGCACAAGCATGCACAGCACAGTGTCTCAGCTGCCTGACATGCTGAACGCTTGCATCATGCCAGTGTTCAGCATGCCAAGTGGTTGTAGCAGAGCTAGAGTCATCTATGGACAAAATGGGTTATTTTTAGGGATGAGCTAATAGCTTCGGATAAGTCGCTTACCGAATAGCTGCATCGGGAACCCGGATACCTGGAGCGCTCCCAATAATCAGCTGTTCGGTGCTGCAGCTGCATGTCTCGTGGCTGTGTGACAGTCACAACACATGCATGGAGAGCCCAACACTTGATAAAGAACAACCGTGTTTGAAACGCGTCGCTTGCTCTTGTTCCTGTCCATTATATTTTTAATTGTTTTTAATTGTTTTTTGATGGAATAGAGATTACTCTGAAAATTTTACCAGAAGCTAGAACATTTCCTCTTTTTCCTCCAATATCCATGGCCCCTTCCCAACCTATTAATATCAGCCCGCAGCTTTCTGCCTAACCCTTGCTGGTTATTAATTTTAGGGGGACCCTACGCCTTTTTTTGGCGGGGTCCTCCATTTTGATAACCAGTAAAGGCTTAGTAGACAGCTGTCAGCTGATATTAATAGCCTCCGAAGCTCCATGTGTACTACCCCTTCCCAGCCTATAAACATCAGCCCTCAGCTGTCCGCTTCCCCTCTGCTGGTTAGTAACATTTAGAGGTATCTCAAGCCATTTTTTTCAGAAAATAATTTATTTACTAATAAAATACATGTACAGTAAACTGCACATGCAAAGCACTGATTATACATCTCACTCATATCTATCTATCATCTACAGTATCTATCTATATCTTGAATAATATTTCCTTGGAAAACTATGTTTAAATGACATACAGAATTACTCTATGTAAAATCTGTTAAAATTGCATTGCATACGGATTGCATTCGCATGTCATTCGAATGTCAATCAGATGCTAGGTTATAAAAATTTGATTGAACTCGCCTGAAAATAGCATGCCACTTGTCCGACTTTTCAGGAACAATATCAGACGTTATTGTGGAGCCCAGCTGTGACTGGATCCATATCTTCCAGAAGGATGCACTAAAGGAAGATTCCACTAGAGGTCATGACACACACACATTTCAGCTTACCTAAAAGACCATTAGAGGGAGCTGTGTGTTAGGCATATAAAAACAAGTTTAGTTTCAGTTTGCCTGAGATCGCAGATGAGATACAGACAGCCTCAGACAGAAACAGATCCCAGATCTCCTCAGGACACCAGAGGAGAGGAGTTTAGCTCAGTGAAGTTCAGAGCTGTTTAACCAGTTCAACTTGAGCTTAAGTGGAGGCTAGTACGAGTGAAAGGGAAATCACTCTAGCCTAGTCAGAGCTGATTCTGAAGCGTAGCTCACAAGGAAGCGTGCCGACGCTTAGAGAGCGGCGAAGAGGCAGATTACCAACTGCCAGCGTGTGTGATCTTAGTAGGACCCAGGTAGGCCGAAGGCAAGTGGAATTGGAGGGGTCAGTGAGCATTAATAGCTCCCCTCAGCAAGAAATACCGGACACCGGGGCCCGAGCCTATAAGGATCTCCACGACCTATTAGGAGAACACCGGAGTTCCTGGAGGACTACAAGTCCCAGGAGTACCACAGAGTTGACTCGTAGCAGGATCAGGAGAACGGAGTCGGCCTGATCAGTCATAGAAAGACCCTGTTCTGCTAGAGAGAAGGTCCAACCACCAAGTCAGCCAGGTACAGGACGGATACCAAGTTAGACCTAGCTACAGGCAGGTCAGGACTTTATCATATAACGACAGAAGACAGGAGGCCATACACCTACCAGTGGGGGAATCTGGATGTGCATCCTTCGCCCTATCGTGCTCCGGGGAGTACCTGCCATTTCTACAGTAAAGGTACCAAACTGACTTTTGTGTGTGTCTCCCTTATTGTCTCTGACGGAGGGACCCCCATCTGTCCTGCATCCTCATATTTATATCTGCCCTGGAAGGACACCGTCTTGCCTGTAGAAGACCTACCATCTAGCTGCCCAACACCATCCCTTCCAGAGTATTTGTATAGCAGCGCTGGTCACCCTGACCAGATACTACAGGTGGCGTCACGACAAACTATACGAACACTCCATCATCCCCTGTAAATATCCCACATTACAGTGAGCGCCCAGGGCACGGACCGAGCTGTGCTACCCGTGACATCATCCATAGACATCAACGGGCTCGGTGCCGAGTACCCCAAAGCCCTGGTACGTGCGCATCATTATTAGTGTTTTTTTTTAATGGTGATGTGTATGAGCCCTTACGGTGGTACTCATGCACAGTATGTTGGGGTTCAGGCACAGTCTGGCACTGTTATAGTGTAGGTGTTCAGGCACAGTCTGGCACTGTTATAGTGTAGGTGTTCAGGCACAGTCTGGCACTGTTATGGTGGAGGTGTTCTGGCCCATTATAGAACTATTATTTGAATAACCACAGATGTTCATTAAGTTCATTAAGTGTCAGTTTTTATCATTAGAGTTTGGTCTGAGTTTCATCAGTGTTACAAACAGAAAAAGGTTTATCTACCTTCTCCTATCTAGCAGTCCATGAAAATGGCACCAGAGTGCGGTCCGATTTTTCATAGACCCATAGACTTGCACTGCCGATTTAAATCTGACATTCGGATGAATATCAGACATGTTGTTTGGTCTGTGAAAAATCACGGACATGTGAATAGCTTCATTCACTATAGGTACCCAGTCTAACGTTAAGGCCAGGCAAACTAGGCTTTGCCTAGGGCCCCACTCCCCACTGGCCCCCAATGAGTGGCGTGTCGCTAATAGCAGCAAACCACACAGGCGCTATGTGGCTTGATGGTCCAGGGTGCCCAGTGCTGGTGGCCCCCCGCATTCAGCTGTATGCCGATACAGTTGAAAGCAATGATGGAGGAGAGAGCGTCAGCTGATGTTCCCTCCCCATTATTTCCCCTCTGCATCTGACACAGCAGGCATGATGATGTCACTTTATTGCATGCCATGCTGCTGAGGAGATGCGGTGCAGACACCGGAGTGGGGGGAGGGATAGGGAGAGGTGAGTATTGTATTTTATTTTCAATTGCCAAGTACATTGTGGTGGCCATAATACTGGAGGACTATGTGGCTGCATTATACAGTATGGGGCTGCATTATACTCTATGAGGCAGCATTGTACTCTATGGGGCTGCGTTATACTCTATGGGGCTTCATTATACTCTATGGAGGCTGCATTATACTATATGGAGCTGTATTATACTCTATACGACTGCAATATACTGAGGCTGCATTATACTCTATAGGGCTGCATTATACTATATGGGGCTGCATTATACTCTATAGGGCTGCATTATACTCTATGGGGCTGAATTATAATATATGGGTCCACAAAGTGTAAGAAGAAGGACCGGATCAGGGGTACCTCTTTTACGCCGGGTCCGGAACTGTAATATACTGAGGCAGCATTATGCTCTATGGGACTGCAATATACTTTATGGGACTGCATTACGCAATGTGAGGCTGCATTATACTAAAGCTGCATTATACTCTATGGGGCTGAATTATATTCTATGAGGCTGCATTATACTATATGGAGCTGCATTATACTCTATGGGGCTGAATTATATTCTATGAGGCTGCATTATACTATACGGAGCTGCATTATACTCTATGGGGCTGCAATATACTGAGGCTGCATTATACTCTATAGGGCTGCATTATACTATATGGGGCTTCATTATACTCTATAGGGCTGCGTTACATTATATGGGGCTGCATTATACTCTATGGGGCTGAATTATAATATATGGGTCCACAATGTGTAAGAAGAAGGACCGGACCCGGTGGTACCTCTTTTACGCCGGGTCCGTAACTGCGGGGCTGTCTCCTCTGTTTGCCAGGGGAGAGCTTAGAGAACCGGATCAACCTTGGCACTTGTCAGCGGGGGGTATGGCTAAGTTAAAAAAGCCTGAGCATGCGTGGAAGCAGGGAGACTTGGCGGGAAGAGACAACGCGCGGCAGGGAGAAGGCTGTGCACCGTCTCTTGAGAACCGCCACCGAGCAGGCCCACACCGCAGCGTACACGTGACCACATGGAGACTGTGATTAGAGACTTGCTGAGTGTTCGGTGGCTCCCGTAAAGCAAGGTGCCAAATTCTCCGGGCCCATGAGTACCGCGCGCAGACCGCCTATGAAAGACCAAGGTTGCTACCGTGAACTGTATCCTGACTCCCGGTGCGGGGTCGCGTTGAGCCCCGGCAAGGTCTTGATCTGTGACCCGCTTTCCATACTTCATCCCGGATCAAGGACCCCGCGACAGACATCAGAGACTTACCGCTGCCGTTGTTTGCTCATCTACTTCCACAGGACCATACTGGATCCACTTCTCGCTTACCTTAGTTGGCGCCATCCTTTTCCTTGTCGACATTCTAGTCCGGGAATCATCTGGACTGGATAAGTTATATCTTAAAAACTGTTTTTCCCTCCTTTTACCTGCATTTTACCCCCAAACTACATACCCTTTATCTCTTATTACCGCATTACTCCTGTTTACCATACATCTCCCTGCGTGGAGTATCTACCTGTTAAAAGTAAATACTTTAACCCTTGCTCTGCCTCCTGTCCATTACTGCATCCCGCAACTTGCTCACAAATGTACTTTATGGGGCCGCATTGTACTCTATGGGGCTGCATTATACTGAGGCTGCGAAGTACTCTATGGGGCTGAATTATAATATATGGGGCTGCATTATAATCTATGGGTCTGCATTATACTATATGAGGCGGTATTGTACTCTATGGGGCAGCATTGTACTCTATAGGGCTGCATTGTACTATATGGAGCTGTAATGTACTCTATGGGGCAGCATTGTACTCTATAGGACAGCATTATAATATATGTATTATATGGTGGCTGCATTCTACTATATGGGGGCTGCATTATACTCTATCAAGAACTATTTGGTGTGCATTACACTGTATGGAGGACTATGGAGAATGCATTATACTGTATGGAGGACTATGGAGAATGCATTATACCGTATGGAGGACTATGGAGAATGCATTATACTATACGGAGGACTATGGGGAACTTTGTAGTAAACGAGCAAAATGCTGCCTATTGATTGAGCAATTGGATTGTTTGTGCTGGAACAAAAATCATTGTTCTCAGCAGCACATCGCCCAGTGAAAACTGCAGATGTGCTGCTGATAACTGTGTGAGAACAGATTGATCTACTAGTGATCGTCCTGTCCCCATCATTCTTCCTCAGCCAGAGTAAAGAGGCCGGGAAACAAGTGTTGAACGACTTCAATATTGTCAATCACGCTCGTTTAATGGAATCAGCGCATGTAAATACAACCAAAATGTTTCTATGTAATGGTGCAATATGTGAGCATTTGGGGCCCCATTTTAAAGTTTTGCCCAGGGCCCCATTTTGTCTAAAACCGGCCCTGCATAGGTACAAGTGCTATACATGAAAAATGGATGCCTGTCTGAGTCTGAAGTAACTGAGATGAAAAGAGCGTCACACATGACTCTGCTCAGCGCATATTATAGCAGTACAGGTACATCAGCATGCTGACGAGTATACACACAATAGAGGATACAGCTGGCTTCAGTAAATGTCTTTATATAGCATATTACATGGATAGGGATACAAAGGCACAGATAGAAAGGAAATGTCACGTAATACACAGTGCAACCGAGTGATCCCTGTAGACGAATATTACACTAGTCCCTAATATCCACCCCCTGACACCGGTATACAGCCCGTCTCCTTCCAGCTGAGGTATATACTGATCCCTGCACTTAGAGAGCAAATCCAGTCACTACTGATATCAGCATTATTGGTGCAGATTTTATATTTCCGATCTGCTTAGTATTGTCTACAGTTTACAATATACCATATTTCTGCACGGAAATGTGTTTTCCTCCTCAAGGAAATCCATGATGACCCACTAGCTATAAGCACATGACTATCATAATACTGCCCTGCATGGACAAAAAATATTAGTATTATAATACTGTTCTGTAATGGAAAAAAAATGTACTATAATTCTGAATCCTATGGACAAAAAATGTTTTTTTTACTACAATACTGCCCCCTATGGACAAAAAATATTAGTACTATAATACCGCACACCATGGACAAAAAATAATAGTATTATAATACTGTTCTGTTATGGAAAAAAAATTGTACTATAATATTGCCCCATATGGACAAAAAAAATTAGTATTATTATACCGTGCCCCATGGACAAAAAATAATAGTATTATAATACTGTTCTCTTATGGACAGAAAATTGTAAAATTATATAATACTGCTAACTGTAGACCCAAGAAATTATTATTATAATACTGCCGACTTACGGACAAAACAAATTATGCTATAATACTGCCTCATATGGACAAAAAATATTCATACTATAATACTACCCCCTAAGTTTAAGATAGAACTACTATAATACCGCCAATTATACCCATTATAATACTGTCCCCTATGAACAAAATATGCTAGGAAGGTTAATATATCAGACTAGAATTGCTCTTTAATGATTGTGCCGCTTTTTACAAAGTTGTCCCTTATGTGCAGTGACCCCCAACTTCATCTATGCCAGCACCATCATGGAAAGCATTCCAGAATCACAGAGGATGCTATGGCTAACACCTACATTTCTGCACTATATGGGGGTACGTGGAGACTGAATAGGTAATAGGGTCAGGGTAAGTGACAAAGGGCCCATATAACAGTATTCCTGTAGATTCAGTGTCCTGGAGAAGGCCACCCCACTACTGGAGTGTATAATAGTGGGGGTTCGTGTATGGACTTTTCTGCAGTTAGTTCCCATCAGTTTCATCCTCGGCAGGTTCTTGGGGTTCAGGGAGGCGGCGTGGAGGGAGTCCAGCCAGCTGGCGGCATTTGTCTTCTGTACATAAGAGAGCAGAGACATCACAATGAGACAGGTGGGCTTTGTATATGGGCCACGACGACGTGTCTATGCTGGAAGACTCACCTTGGATGATCTCGTCTTCCTTGCACATGATCTTCGTGCAGATCTCCTTGTTTATCATGTAGATACGTCGGACGCTGTAAGAAGAGCGTACAGGTTAGAGGTAAAGGGAGGTACAGGAATCTCAGTGGAAAGACGGGATGAGGGATGTCGGTGAAGGTTGATATTGGCACATGCTTGGACCATACAGACCTCCGTGTGCCACCACATAGTGGCTCTAGAGAGGTCATTCTATGGACATGCCACATTTATTCCTGGTGTATCCATATACACTGCTCAAAAAAATAAAGGGAACACTTAAACAACAGAATATAACTCCAAGTTAATCAAACTTCTGTGAAATCAAACTGTCCACTTAGGAAGCAACACTGACTGACAATCAATTTCACATGCTGTTGTGCAAATGGAATAGACGACAGATGGAAATTATTGGCAATTATCAAGACACACTCAATAAAGGAGGTTCTGCAGGTGGGGACCACAGACCACATCTCAGTAACAATGCTTTCTGGCTGATGTTTTGGTCACTTTTGAATGTTGGTTTTGCTTTCACACTCGTGATAGCATGAGACGGACTCTACAACCCACACAAGTGGCTCAGGTAGTGCAGCTCATCCAGGATGGCACATCAATGCGAGCTGTGGCAAGAAGGTTTGCTGTGTCTGTCAGCGTAGTGTCCAGAGGCTGGAGGCGCTACCAGGAGACAGGCCAGTACACCAGGAGACGTGGAGGGGCCGTAGGAGGGCAACAACCCAGCAGCAGGACCGCTACCTCTGCCTTTGTGGAAGGAGGAACAGGAAGAGCACTGCCAGAGCCCTGCAAAATGACCTCCAGCAGGCCATAAATGTGCATGTGTCTGCACAAACGGTTAGAAACTGACTCCATGAGGATAGTCTGAGTACCCGACGTCCACAGATGGAGGTTGTGCTCACAGCCCAACACCATGCAGGATGCTTGGCATTTGCCACAGAACACCAGGATTGGCAAATTCACCACTGGCGCCCTGTCCTCTTCACAGATGAAAGCAGGTTCACACTGAGCACATGTGACAGACGTGACAGAGTCTAGAGAGGTCGTGGAGAGAGATCTGCTGTCTGCAACATCCTTCAGCATGACCGGTTTGGCAGTGGGTCAGTAATGGTGTGGGGGGGCATTTCTTTGGAGGGCCGCACAACCCTCCATGTGCTCGCCAGAGGTAGCCTGACTGCCATTAGGTGCCGAGATGAGATCCTCAGACCCCTTGTGAGACCATATGCTGGTGCGGTTGGCCCTGGGTTCCTCCTAATGCAGGACAATGCCAGACCTCATGTGGCTGGAGTGTGTCAGCAGTTCCTGCAAGATGAAGGCATTGAAGCTATGGACTGTCCTGCCCATTCCCCAGACCTGAATCTGATTGAGCACAACTGGGACATCATGTCTCACTCCATCCACCAACGTCACGTTGCAGACTGTCCAGGAGTTGGCGGATGCTTTAGTCCAGGTCTGGGAGGAGATCCCTCAGGAGAACATCCGCAACCTCATCAGGAGCATGCACAGGCGTTGTAGGGAGGTCATACAGGTACGTGGAGGCCACACACACTACTGAGCATCATTTTGACTTGTTTTAAGGACATTACATTCCACTTTAATTTTGTGTGTGACTCCAAATCCAGGCCTCCATTGGTTAATAAATTTGATTTCCAATGATGATTTTTGTGTGATTTTGTTGTCAGCACATTCAACTTTGTACAGAACAAAGTATTCAATGAGAATATTTCATTCATTCAGATCTAGGATGTGTTATTTGAGTGTTCCCTTTATTTTTTTGAGCAGTGTAGAATTGGAGGCACATGGAAGTACAATGTGGGGCCATAGCAGTCTACCAACCCCATAGTAAGAGCCCATACAATACAAATCTATTAGAAGTATAACCCCATTAACTTGGGGAAGGGACTCATTGGCCATAGCTAGATGCTGGCTTTGGTGTAAGTTGTAGGTAAGTTTGCCCATTGACTTTTCATTCCACCTTGATGCAACTTGACCACACATGAAATAAAATCACAAACCACAAATTTCTGACTCCATCCTGATGCAAATGGCCTAACACATATAGCAAGAATAAGGGGGCAGACTGACGGGCGTATTTCTTGGGTGAGGATCCCATCGCAGTGCATGGACTGCTCCGGCACCGCACAGGACGACGGGCAGTCTGAGGATTGCAATGCAATCCTCGCACGAGAAATACGATCGTCTGTCTGCCCTTTTTTAGAAAGATTTTGGAAAGTTTGACATCCTTATAACACTGTTCTGACACCGCCATAGTCTAACCCTCTGCTAAACAGTGGCTTTTTGGGGTCCACGGTGTTTTGCTTTTTAATTGCAGCTTACTCTAGGTTTGGCAGTGTTTTCAGTCATTTTGACAAAAAGTTTCACTAGAAAATAAGTGTAAATAAAAAAGCAACAAAAAAAAACTCTGGTAAAAACCTCCCCAATTTATGGCATCTTTTACAAGTTTATGAAAAATCTGCCACAAACTATGAGTGAAGGAAACCTTAGGGTGGTGTCACACAGAGATACACAGAGATTTTGGCCATTTTGGGGCAGCGTTTTTGTAACAGTGTCCTTTGTTAACCAGATGACACTGTGAACTCTTTCGTCTTCGACTAATTCTCATTTTTGTGCAATCATTTTTTATCATTTTCTCGTTTTTTTTCAAAGATTGTACCTTTGTGGACATGGCGACACTGGGGTATACATAATTGTCTACATTTCTGTTAATGTTTATGTCCCACCCCTCTGGGGAACATCGACACCCCCCATAATACCAAAAGTCTACCACTGATCTCCCACTTATGGCGGTGTTACCAAAAAATCTCTCCTTGTTTTACCCAGGTGTCTCAGAACAGTTGGCAACGATGCCACCATTGGGACCCCCAAACTTTAACCAGCCAACACCTATCATATGCATTAGCTCCCAGCATCTCATGTACATGTATGTCACATACTGAAAAAGAGCTAAATTCTCCAGTGCATAAAATCTCCAGGCATAAAGTCTCCAGTGCATAAAGTCTCCAGTGCATAAAGTCTCCAGTGCATAAAGTCTCCAGTGCATAAAGTCTCCAGAGTATAAAGTCTCCAGTGCATAAAGTCTCCAGTGCATAAAGTCTCCAGTGCATAAAGTCTCCAGTACATAAAGTTCCAGTGCATAAAGTCTCCATTGCATAAAGTCTCCAGCGCATAAAGTCTCCAGCGCATAATGTCTCCAGCGCATAAAGTCTCCAGCGCATAAAGTCTCCAGCGCATAAAGTCTCCAGAGCATAAAGTCTCCATTGCATAAAGTCTCCAGTGCATAAAGTCTCCAGTGCATAAAGTCTCCAGTACATAAAGTATCCAGTGCATAAAGTCTCCAGTGCATATAGTCTCCAGTGCATAAAGTCTCCAGTGCATAAAGTCTCCAGTGCATAAAGTCTCCATTGCATAAAGTCTCCAGTGCATAAAGTCTCCATTGCATAAAGTCTCCAGTGCATAAAGTCTCCAGTGCATAAAGTCTCCAGTGCATAAAGTATCCAGTGCATAAAGTCTCCATTGCATAAAGTCTCCAGCGCATAAAGTCTCCAGGCATAAAGTCTCCAGCGCATAAAGTCTCCAGGCATAAATTCTCCAGTGCATAAGTCTCCAGGCATAAAGTCTCCAGTGCATAAAGTCTCCAGTGCATAAAGTCTCCAGTGCATAAAGTCTCCAGTGCATAAAGTCTCCAGGTATAAAGTCTCCAGGCATAAAGTTCCAGTGCATAAAGTCTCCAGTGCATAGTCTCCAGTGCATAAGTTCAGTGCATAAAGTCTCCAGTGCATAAAGTCTCCAGTGCATAAAGTCTCCAGAGTATAAAGTCTCCAGAGCATAAAGTCTCCAGTGCATAAAGTCTCCAGTGCATAGTCTCCAGTGCATAAAGTCTCCATTGCATACAGTCTCCTGTACATTTTTCAACTTTGTTTTTTTCTGGGATTTTTGTCTTCTAAGGTTTTTTAGTCTAGCGTTGTAGTGTTTTTTTTTTAGTTTCTTTTATCCACTCATGCTCCAGATGTGGATTATCTGCACATCAGATTTTCAAAACTATTTAAAAATGCCAAAATAAAAAATGCTAACAAAATACCTTTTTGTTTAAACCTTGAGAAACGTGTGATAAATACCTGGTGACACACAGGTAGCTGATGCACTGCTTGACCGGCTTCTGCACAGAATACACGCGGGTACAGGGATACTTCACCTCCTTACAGTCTACAAGAGAGAGAAAACACGTAAGCAAGGGGTCAGACCAGCGAACCTGATGCGAGAAACTCGCACGAGTCTCTCGCATCAACACCCGGCGCAGCCGCCGGCGCTCGGACCGAAGCTTGCTGCTACATGTATTTCTTTGCAGCCGCACGCTCCGGTCCGAGTGTCGGCGGCAGCATCCGGTGTTGATGCGAGAGACTCGCACGGGACTCATACAACGTATTGATCACTTTTTATTGCATTTTTTAAGGAGTTGCAGCGACTATAAATCAGTATTTTTTTTTCTCATTTTATCTTTTTTTATATTATTCACAGTACAGATGAAACAATTTCATATTTTGACAGATCGTACTTTCAGAGCTCTCAACGCTCTCGGATTCAGTGGGACTGTCCCGATTTGAGGGCTCTGTCCCGACTCACTTCTCTGCTCCCGGCATCTTCATCGCAGTTACTCCTCCTCCTCGGGGGGCCGAGGGGCCACATCTCTGCTGTACGTAAATTAAACCGTTCCCTTCCTCTCGAGTTTCCCTGAGTCTTGAACTCGCAACAACAAACTCACAGGCAGTAGCTCTAGCGATGACCCACAGCCCACAATGATACAGATAGGAGAATTTGGTAATCTTGTTCTATATTGCAGGCAGTGAACCCAAAAGCAGATTATACATGTACATAGAGAAACATTGTATATAACAATGTATTTCTATGTTCCCTGTATACTAGAGGTGAAGAAAAAGTCGGATTTTTTTTGTTCCTATAAAATTACTAAAAATAATAAAAAGCAATTACTGAAATGTCATTTTTTTTCTATCTTGGGAGTCTCCCCGGGACTTAAACCCACAATCTTCAACATTACAGGCAGGAGCTAAAGCAATTGATCCTCAGGCTCTGCCGATATCACTGGGAGAGTTTTGTGCACTTGATCTGTACTGCAGGCCCTGACTCTACAGGCAGATTATACTGATACATCTGTACATAGCAGTGTATTTCTAGGTCCCTGGATTCTAGAGGAAGAATAAAAAATGTTGTTCTTCCTAGAAAATTACTAAAAAATAATGAAAAACAATTACAATAATGTCAATTTTATTAAGCTTTTAAAAAAAAAAAAATAAATAAACATCACAAATCACCAAATACCAGACATCATTGGTGTCCCTGTAATCGTAACAACCTGCACAACACAGCGATCAGATTATTTATGGGAATCGGTAAATGGCGTAAAAAAATGTCATAATCGATATTTTTTTCTCTATTAAACTAATAAATAAATGTAATAAAAGTGTAACGCTGAGGTCGTGTTCACACGTAGCGTCAATGCTGCATTTTTTCTACTGCTTTCTTTTCTGCAGGTGTCCTCACCACTCAATGCAATCTTTTCTGATAACAGCTTTTTTTTTCCGTGTTTTTTTTTTTCAGGCTTCCCATAGAAACTTATAGAGAAAAAAAAAACACCAAAACCGTAGAACACAGCGACGTCTTTAGAGGCTGGAGATTTCATGGAATCATATCCACTTTGCTTGGAAATTTAGACCGTGTTCACACGTAGCTCAAATGTTACGTTTTTGTTCTGCTGCTTTTTTTTTTTTTGCACAAAATTTCTGCTGCCTTCAACTGTGGAAACAAATTGGATGTGATTTCATGAAAACTGCGCCCCAGGTTCTGCGGGTGACGGGCGGATATATCCCCTTCCTACTTAGTGTGAGTTCAATATCAGCTCTTTATTAAAGGGGTCGCGATTATAGTGTGGGACCCTGGGGATGGGATGATGGGGGAAAGGCTATCTCTGAGTGGAGCACCCCTTTAATTTTCTATCTAATGTTTTCTAGTATTTGTAGCATAAAACTGGAGGGGTTTCGGTGCAGTGTGTCCTCCGTCATATGTGGCGTGTACTCACCTCCCGGGGTTGGCGTCACTTTACTCCCAGCATCATCTGTAAGAGACACGGTTTATGTTATTGTCAATGGATGTGAAAATAGACATAAAATAATGCATGAAGAAATCCTGCCAGGACCCCAGAGCCCCCGAGCCGCCACCTTACTGCACCTGAGCTGTATAAAGTCTTTTACGCCCTAAAACAATCTTCATATCTGTGCGGTAAAATCACCTTTTGGGCCCCGTTCAGACGGCCGCTTTTCACCAATAAAACACATATCTATTAAGGACTAGTCTGGAGAGGCGTCTGCCACCGGGCGAGCCCGGGTCAGAGCCTGTCATCAGGGCGGGATGTTGTGCGCATGATCTCCTGCTTTGAACAGATTTTGGCAACACTGAGGAAGACATCAGTGAGGCCGAGGGGCCGTGGCGTAATATTACGGGGCCTGAGTCAGGGGAAAAAATGTCCGCCGGACTAGTCCAGGCTAATTTGCATATAAAAATAAAAGTGATTTTGGCACACATACACATATAAAGATTGTTTTGGGACTTAATAACTTTATTAGAATACAGGAACTGGCGACAGGGGCCCTTGGGGTGAATAAATGGGCTCACAAGTGACAATAGTGGGGGGCCGGGTACAGCATCTGCACTGAGGACCAAGTTCTGGACTCATCATCTCACCTGTGTCCGGAGACGGAGTGGCGGTATCATCTGTATCACAAGAAAAACAAGTTATTACAAGCCGAGGATGGTATAGTACGGTATAGTATGGTATAATATGGTATAGTACGGTATAATACAGTATAGTGCGGTATAGTACGGTATAATATGGTACGGTATAATACGGTACAGTACGGTATAATATGGTATGGTATAATACGGTATGGTACGGTATAGTATGATATAGTACAGTATAATACGGTGTAGAACAGTATAGTATGGTATAATACTGTATAGTATGGTATAATAAGGTATAGTCCGATATAGTACGGAATAGTATGGTATAATATGGTATTGTACGGTATAATACGGTACGGTATAATACAGTATAGTACGGTATAATACGGTATAACACAGTATAATACGTTACGGTATAATAGGTTGTGATGATACTGCTAGCTTCATGTCTTGTGCTGTTGCTAGAACTACAACCCCCACTGTTTGCAAGCACAGGGCAAAGTGCCCCTCCCTCCTTCTCTCTGCAGCGCACTCAATCTCTCATCCCTCCCACCTCAGGAATTTTCCTTTGTCTTCGCAAACCCTGCAAAAGTCCTATAGCAGCCATTTTGGAGAATTCATTCTTTTTTGGAATAACACGGTGGGAGCATTCGCTAGAAACACGAAAGTTACTGTGTTGAACCATGCGCCGACGGGCATCGTTCCCGTGGTACTGGTAAACCCGTAACTCAAACAGAACCCGAGAAATGGAATTCTCAGGTGCCCCATGTACTAGCCCATCCAAGTGTGGGCTCATCGGAACCGTCATTTTAGAGTAAGATCATTGATAGGTCTGCCGTTATTCTGCTAGGTTCACAGGACGAGTTATGAACCTTATGATATTGCAGAGCTCAAACCATAGCTTGTAGCCAGGGGAGGTGGCCAGAAAACCAGCCCCTTTTTGTGAGGTCAGAAGCTGACATGCATAAGTCTTACAGTGAAGTTCCATAGGCACTCTCTGCTGGGATGTCCTGAGTAAGAGATCTGTCAATGAACTATGACGTGTGGCTCCTTCCCCCAGCCTGGCTTGCCTGTAATGATCTAACAACCATGTGAGTGATTTTCATCTGTAATCCCATTTTATTTGATAACTGCATCTGTACATAACGATATTGTCTCAGTTTGTTACATCTTTTTATATTATATAAGCACTGCCTGTTTTTTTTTAAGGAATAAACCTATAAATTTATTAGTTTGTTTCTCCTGCTCTATAAACGAATTTGCACGTGCCTGAAGCACTACGCTACTGTTTTGGGGTTGCTACGGACCCTCTTGATAAATTGTTCATCAAAAGCCGTAGCTGGTGGCAGCTAAAAGAAAGGGGGTGTAAAGTGTTGACATATGGGGTGGCGTTGGCAGTGACGGAGCGGGTATTATAAGTGTATTACCCGGCTGCGGCTCGGAGTAATTATAATTCCCTCACTGCAGCGTGCCCAATAGCCAGCACACATCCAAGTGACCCGTCTGGCGACTGATTATCCTAGGTGCAGTTCCCTGACTGACCTGAGGGTAAGGGGGGCGCCAGAGAGCTGCAAGCTCCTAAGTGGAAGTGGGATAAGTATAAATCCCTGCAGTTTACCGGGTCGGACGGCAGCAGCCGTCGTGTGTGTGCACCGTTTCATCACATAATGGTGGCCGCGGTGGGATCACAAGCCGTGATACCCCGGGCTACCGTGTGGCGGACCGTGTGCCCGTTCATCACATAGGTATAATATGGTATAGTACGGTATAATACGGTATAGTATGATACGGTATAATACGGTGTAGAACAGTAGAGTACGGTATAATACGGTATAGTATGGTATAATATGGTATAGTACGGTATAAGGCATAATACGGTACAGTACAGTATAATACGGTATAGTATGGTATAGTATGATATAATACGGTGTAGTATGGTATAGTATGATATAATATGATGTAGAATGGAATAGTACACTATAGTATGGTATAATATGGAAAAGTTTGGCATAATATGGTATAGTGCGGTATAATACGGTATAGTACAGGTAAACCAATGTTTGGTAAAAGTTGCAGGGTGGTTTGATTTATTTAATCACTACATTATTTTTACTAAAACGTCCAGCACCTGATAGGGAAAGAATGATTACTGCAATGTGATAAGAGAGAATCATGGAGCTAATGGATCTCTCGTCCTTCTTTCTGCCGGATCACTGAGCGCCGTGATAGCAATCTATCAAACGCAGCCGTAATGGACGGATGGATTCTACCGCCACCTGGTGGTAGCTCTTTACACTTCAATATCTGATATGTTTTTGGGGTTTTCTTTAATTACCTAATTAGTTGTTTTTTTTTTACTCAAAATCTTTCTTTGTGTGAATATCTTTTAAAAAAGGAAAGAGGCAGCGGTGCGTCCTAACGTTTGTAAAATGAAACTGTCAGAATATAGTGATGCCGCTGGTCATACGGCTGGGAGAAAGTTTTTGGTTTTGTCTTCACCTTCTGACATTCATTAATAGCTGTAACTGCCGTGAAATATTATTTTTTTATTTCCAGGTAAACTTATTTAATCTTGTTTTTTGCAAGATGAGTTCTAGTTTTTCTTAGGTCTCACTTTGCCAAACACATAAGTAACCTTTACTTTATAAAAACCTATATCACAGGTTAAATAAAAAAAATATATATTATGAGAATACTGAATATGACTGTTTTTTTAATTGTTTTATTTTAGAAAAATAATGAATTTATTGTAAAAAAATTTTTATTTTTAATAACTTTTTAGCTTTTTAAAAAAAAAAAAACTATAATGTACTACATTAAATTAATTTGGGCATATGCCATTACATTATGCTACACTGCAATACTAAAGCATCACCCAATATTGACCAGGTGATCGTTGGGTCAAACTCATTAAAAAAAAAAAAAAAAAAAAAAAAAAGGTGCAAAAATAGTAAAAAAAAAAGCCTTAATGTTCAAATCATCCTCTTTCCAATTGTAAGAATAATTAAAAAAATATAAAATATGTGTTTATAAAACTATTATTATTATTATTAATAAAATATTAAATTATTTAAAGACGCAGTAGAATGTATGTAAAGCGCTGCGGAATAAGACAGCGCTATATAAGCAAAGCATAAAAAAGAAATAAGAAGTGACCGTTCACTAATCGATCAAATAATGCAAATTCTTTATTCCATGAACACTGATCACACCGGTCTGTTTTTTTCCAGTATTGATTTTATACGGATGTGTGGACAGAAAAATATATATAAAAAAAAAGTCATGGCTTTTAGAAAGGGTTTTGTTTCTCAGGATATTATTGACGCAGAATGTGTTTTCACCATAGATCTAAAAATAAGTATTATAGTATATAAGCGATTTATTGCGAGATGTATTTTTTAAATTGGCCACTAGATGGCAGCGACGTAATAAATAAAAAAAATGGCAGCGCAGTTACGTGTCCTAGAAAACCCACAAGTCTCATCAGTTATGTCGAAATATGAAAGATTAGCTTTCATTCTCAACCAAAAATATCTGCAGGACCGTGTAAGAATTCCAGGTGTTGGGGTCCGTTATGAGGATACCATACCTCCCAACCATCCCGGATTGAGCGGGACAGTCCCGATTCTGACCCCGTCCCGCTGTCCCGCTGAGGATACTATGTGTCCCGCAGTGAGATGAGCCGCCACGCCCCCCATGCACCCCTTCCTGCCCTCCCTGTCTCTACAGTTCAGCCTCACAGCAGCTAGCAATGAAGCTGCTATTGCTGTACTCTTCTGTGCTCACAGGACCTGTGATGAGGTCACAGGAGGGGAGGAGTCAGGGGTCACATGATCAGTGTCCGCGTTGTGTGCAGGGATCTGCTGTGATGGTTGTCATGGTGCTGGATGAGGGTAAGTGTGTGTGGGGGTCGGGACTTGGGTTTACAGTGTGGATGTAGCAGTGCTGTAGTGTGTACAAGTTGGATGTAGCAGAGTCGTGTGTGTACGAGGTGTACGGAGCGGAGCCGTGTGTGTCTACGAGTTGTACGGAGCGGAGCCGTGTGTGTACGAGGTGTACAGAGTGGAGCCATGTGTGTACGAGGTGTACAGAGAGGAGCCGTGTGTGTATGAGGTGTACGGAGCGGAGCCATGTGTGTACGAGGTGTACGGAGCGGAGCCGTGTGTGTACGAGGTGTACGGAGTGGAGCCGTGTGTGTACGAGGTGGATGTAGCAGTGATGTAGTGTGTACGAGGTGTACAGAGCAGAGCCGTGTGTGTACAAGGTGGATGTAGCAGTGCTGGAGTGTGTACGAGGTGTACAGAGCAGAACCGTGCGTGTACGAGTTGGATGGAGCGGAGCCACGCTTGTACGAGGTGCACGGACCTAAAGCCGCACATGTACGAGGTGCACAGAGCGGAGCCGCGCATGTACGAGGTGCACGGAGTGGAGCCGCGCATGTACGAGGTGCACTGAGCGGAGCCACGCGTGTACGAGGTGCACTGAGCGGAGCCACGCGTGTACGAGGTGCACGGAGCGGAGCCGCACGGAGCGGAGCCGCACGTGTACGAGGTGGATGTAGCAGTGCTGTAGTGTGTATGACGTGTACGGAGCGGAGCCTTGTGTGAATGAGTTGGATATAGCAGAGCCGTGTCTGTACGAGTTGGATGGAGCGGAGCCGTGTGTCTGTACAAGGTGCACGGAGCCGAGCTGCGCGTGTACGAGGTGCACGGTGCGGAGCCCCACGTGTACGAGGTGCACGGAGCGGAGACGCGCGTGTATGAGGTGCACAGTGTGGAGCCGCTCATGTACGAGGTGCACGGAGCGGAGCCGCACATGTACGAGGTGCACGGGTGGAGCCGCCCGTGTACGTGGTGGATGTAGCAGTGCTTTAGTGTGTACGAGGTGTACAGAGCGGAGCCTTGTGTGTACGAGTTGGATGTAGCAGAACTGTGTCTGTACGAGTTGGATGGAGGTGCACAGAACCGTGCCGCGCGTGTACGAGGTTTACGGAGCTGAGCCAAGTCGCGCGTATACGAGGTTTATGGAGCGGAGCCGGGTGAACGAGGTGAATGTAGCAGTGCTGTGTGTGTACGAAACAGAGCCCTGTGTGTGTGAAGTGTACGGAGCTGAGCCGCTCAGCTCCGTACACACAGGGCTCCGTGATTGAGCCGTGTGTGTACAGAGCGGAGCAGAGCCGTGTGTGTATGGAGTGGAGCCTTGTGTGTATGTAGCAGAGCCGCGTGTGTACGAGATGTACAGAGCAGAACTGCGTGTGTATGAGGTGTATGCTGCAAAGCTGCATGTGTACAAGGTTTACAGAGTGGAGTCGTGTGTGTACAAGGTGTACAAAGCGTAGCTGCGTGTGTACAAGGTGTACGGAGTGGAGCCTTGTGTATACTGAGTGAAGCCTTGTGTGTGCGAGGTGGACGGAGAGGAGCCGTGTGTGTACAGGCATACAAAGTGGAACCGTGTGTGTATGAGGTGTGCAGAGCCGTGTGCAAGGTGTATGGTGGGGAGCATTCATACCTCCCAACCGTCCTGAATTCAGCGGGACACTCCTGATTTTGGGAGTCTGCCCCGCTGTCCCAGCCGGGAGCTTTTCCCGTGGACACAGGAGTACATGCCAGAGCCCCGAGGAGCACTTTAAAACTCGCACGTGATGTTCCACCAGAAGTGACGTGCTGGAAGATGACTGGAAATGAGGTAATTTTGGGAGGAGATTGTGACGGAACCATGGAGGCACTTCAGGGAATGCTTCAGATCCATCACCGTGTCCTCGCCTTGGAATCGGGGATGTCGGCCATGTGAGCGGATCATGATATGTCCTGCACCGGGAGGCTCAGGTGGGCACCACAATGGGAGCCGGGCTGCTATAGTATCTTTATAGAATCTTTATTTCTTTCTCTCTGTTTCTTTCTCTCTCTCTGTTCTTTCTTTCCCATCTTTCTTTCTCTCTGTTCTTTTTCTTTCTTTCTCTCTGTTCTTTCTTTCCCCTCTTTCTTTCTATCTCTGTTCTTTCCTTTCTTTCTTTCTCTCTCTCTGTTTCTTTCTTTTTCTCTATCTCTCTGTTCTTTGTTTCCCCTCTTTATTTTTCTCTCTCTGTTCTTTCCCCTCTTTCTTTCTTCTTTCTCTCTGTTCTTTTTTCTTTCCCTCTTCTCTTCTTTCTTTCTTTCTTTCTTTCTTCTTTTCTTTCTTTCTTTCTCTCTCTGTTCTTTCTTTCGTTCCCTCTTTCTTTCTCTCAGTTCTTTCTTTCTCTCTCTCTGTTCTTTCTTTCCCATCTTTCTTTCTCTCTGTTCTTTTCTTTCTTTCTCTCTGTTCTTTCTTTCCCCTCTTTCTATCTCTCTGTTCTTTCTTTCCCTCTTTCTTTCTATCTCTCTGTTCTTTCTTTCCCTTTTCTTTTTCTCTTTCTTTCCCCTTTCTTTTTCTTTCTCTCTCTTCTTTCTTTCCCCTCTTTCTTTCTCTTTCTCTCTTTCCCCTTTCTTTCTCTCTGTTCTTTCTTTCCCATCTTTCTTTCTCTCTCTGTTCTTTTCTTCTTGTTTCTCTCTGTTCTTTCTTTCCCCTCTTTCTTTCTATCTCTCTGTTCTTTTCGCTTTCTTTCTTTCTCTCTCTGTTCTTTCTTTCTCTCTGTTCTTTCTTTCCCCTCTTTCTTTCTATCTCTGTTCTTTCCTTTCTTTCTTTCTCTCTCTCTGTTTCTCTTCTTTTTCTCTATCTCTCTGTTCTTTCTTTCCCCTCTTTCTTTTCTCTCTCCTCTCTGTTCTTTCTTTCTCTCTCTGTTCTTTCTTTCCCCTCTTTCTTTCTTTTTCTCTCTCTCTGTTCTTTCCTCTCTTTCTCTCTCTGTTCTTTCTTTCTTTTCCCTCTTTCTTTCTTTCTTTCTCTCTGTTCTTTCTTTCCCCTTCCTTCCTTTCTTTCTTTCTTTCTTTCTCTCTGTTCTTTTTTTCTTTCTCTCTCTCTCTTTTCCCCTCTTTCTTTCTTTCTTTCTCTCTCTCTGTTCTTTCTTTCGTTCCCCTCTTTCTTTCTCTCAGTTCTTTCTTTCTCTCTCTCTGTTCTTTCTTTCCCATCTTTCTTTCTCTCTGTTCTTTTTCTTTCTTTCTCTCTGTTCTTTCTTTCCCCTTTCTTTCTATCTCTCTGTTCTTTCTTTCCCCTCTTTCTTTCTTTCTATCTCTCTGTTCTTTCTTTACCCTTTCTTTTTCTCTTTCTTTCCCCTTTCTTTTTCTTTCTCTCTCTTCTTTCTTTCCCCTCTTTCTTTCTCTTTCTCTCTTTCCCCTTTCTTTTCTCTCTGTTCTTTCTTTCCCATCTTTCTTTCTCTCTCTGTTCTTTTTCTTTGTTTCTCTCTGTTCTTTCTTTCCCCTCTTTCTTTCTTTCTATCTCTCTGTTCTTTCTCTTTCTTTCTCTCTCTGTTCTTTCTTTCTCTCTGTTCTTTTTTTTCCTTTCTCTTTCTTTCCCCTCTTTCTTTCTTTCTTTCTGTCTGTTCTTTCTCTCTCACTCTGTTCTTTCTTTCTCTTTCTTCCTCTCTCTGTTCTTTCTTTCCCATCTTTCTTTCCTCTATCTCTCTGTTCTTTCTTTCTTTCCCTTCTTTCTCTCTCTCCCTTTGTTGTTTCTTTCTTTACCCTCTTTCTTTTTTTCTCTCTGTTCTTTTTTTCTGTCCCCTCTTTCTTTCTCTCTCTGTTCTTTCTTTCCCCCTCTTTCTTTCTTTCTCTCTCTCTCTCTGTTCTTTCCCCTCTTTCTTTCTTTCTCTGTTCCTTTTTTTTCTCTCTCTCTGTTATTTTTCTCTCTGTTCTTTCTTTCTTTCCCCCTCTTTCTTTCTTTCTCTCTGTTCTTTCTTTCCCCTCTTTCTTTCTCTCTCTATTCTTTCTTTCTTTCTTTCTTTCTTTCTTTCTTTTCTCTCTCTGTTCTTTTTTTCCCCCCTCTGTTCTTTCTTTCTCTTCTTTCTTCTTCTCTTTTTCTTCTTCCTCTTCTTTCTTTCTCTTCTTTCTTTCTTTCTTTCTTTCTTTCTTTCTTTCTTTCTCTGTTCTTTCTTTCCCCTCTTTCTTTCTCTCTCCCTCTCTGTTCTTTCTTTCTCTCTCTGTTCTTTCTTTCCCCTCTTTCTTTCTTTTTCTCTCTCTCTCTGTTCTTTCCTCTCTTTCTTTCTCTCTCTCTGTTCTTTCTTTCTTTCCCCTCTTTTCATTCTTTCTTTCTTTCTTCTTTCTTTCTTTCTTTCTTCTTCTTTCTTCTTCTTTTCTTTTCTTTCTTTTTCTTCTTTCTTTTTCTTTCTTTCTTTCTTTTCTTTCTCTCTCTGTTCTTTCTTTCCCCTCTTTCTTTCTCTCTCTATTCTTTCTTTCTTTCTTTTTCTCTCTGTTCTTTCTTTCCCCCTGTGTCTTTCTTTCTCTGTTCTTTCTTTCCCCTCTTTCTCTCTCCCTCTCTGTTCTTTCTTTCTCTCTCTGTTCTTTCTTTCCTCTCTTTCTTTCTTTCTCTGTTCTTTCTTTCCCATCTGTCTTTCTCTCTGTTCTTTCTTTCTTTCTCCTCTTTCTTTCTCTCTCCCTCTCTGTTCTTTCTTTCCCCTCTTTCTTTTTTTCTCTCTGTTCTTTTTTTCTGTCCCCTCTTCCTTTCTCTGTTCTTTCTTTCTTTCCCGTCTTTCTTTCTCTCTCTGTTCTTTCTTTCCCCGTCTTTCTTTCTTTCTCTCTCTGTTCTTTCTTTCCCCTCTTTCTTTCTCCCTCCGTCTCTGTTCTTTCTTTCCCCTTTCTTTGTTTATTTCTTTCTCTCTCTACTTTCTCTCTGTTCTTTCTTGCTTTCCCCTCTTTCTTTCTCTCTCTCCTTTCTCTGTTTTCTTTTTTCTCACTCTGTTCTTTCTTTTACTCAGTACCAGTGTCACGCTGTCTAGCAGATGTATAAATATATAATGTCAGTAATCTAGCAAGTGGGACAACATTCTATATAACATATAAATAGATAACATTAACATGTATATATAGTATAGTATTACCTGACATAAAATTCTGTGGGTCAATACTGAATCCTTTTCACACTGTCTCTGGCTAGAGGTGGACCGGGGTCTATGCTGACCCTAAACTGGGGTCCTGACTAGTCCCTCTACCTGGAGGTACTGTTAATGGTACAGAGGTCCAGGCCACCAGCGTAAACCCTGTCTCCTATAAATCCCTGACCACTGTAATCTAGTCCTTAGAAGGACCCTGGTTACCACCATAGGGAATGGACAGGTAAAGGTAAACAAACAGTATAGACAAACGAGACAGACAGGGGATAAAGTAAATACTGTCTTTCATACAACATATAAACACAGAGGGAACACCAAAGGTCTAGGAGATATACTATAAGCAAGGAGAGGAGAAACAACATAGGAACTCTTAGCTTAAGTCTTCTCAGAACCGATCCTAACTGCAGTCTGTATGAATGCTTTCACCGGCATCTAACCAGCAGACTGGCAGCTATACAAAGGAAACCAATCAGAACATAATCAAAAGCAGCCGGGCGAGGCTGGACCTAGTCTTAGCAAAGAGCTAGGTAAAATTAACTCCCTCACCACCAAACACAAAGCAACAGCAACTCAGCTGCGAGAAGTCAGAATGTGCAATCGCGACGATCCTCGTGGCGATGCACCCATGACAGTACCCCCCCCTTCTACGAGGGGCCTCCGGACCCTCAGGGCCAGGTCTGCCCGGGTAAGTTGTGTGGAAGGTCCGAACCAATCGATCTGCGTTAACCTCCGACGCAGGGACCCACGTCCTCTCCTCAGGACCATATCCCTTCCAATGAACCAAATACTGAAGGGACCGGCGATTCAGACGTGAGTCAATGATCTTCAACACTTGAAATTCTAAGTTACCATTGACCACCACTGGAGGAGGAGGTAGAAGTGACGGTATAACTGGCGCCACGTACCTCTTAAGCAACGATTTGTGGAATACATTATGGATTTTAAACGTAGGAGGGAGGTCCAGACGAAATGCCACAGGATTAATTATAGAACTGATCCTGTACGGACCGATGAACCTGGGACCCAGTTTCCAGGAGGGAACTTTGCGTTTTAATTTCCTGGTAGACAACCACACCAGATCGTTCTGTGTAGCCCAGCTATGCAGGCACACATAAAATCCAGGAGAGTGCACAGGAAGGTAACAGCAACGCTTGATAATCATTCACTGTCACTCACACTTTCAGACACACCCATCTGAGATATAAGGGGGAGTGACATGTGGCTTCCTGTCTTCGGACAGTGTAGTTAGTAAGTAAGTCAGATCTTGAGGAAGCAGTGTTTAGTCGTACTTCAGTCTGTTAGCTTCTGTCTAAGGACAGAGCAGCCATTCAGTCTCGGTCCAGTCTGGACTTTGGAGGAAACTGAGAGCTGTGCAGCGAGCTCTGGAGGAAGCTGACATTTTCCACAACTGCCACAAGTGCTTATGTTAAGAGCGGGAAGCAGGGCGAAGGGCGCAGTGGAGAAGTTAGAGAAGTGCTACAGGTATTGGATTGCATGCACTAAATTGCCGGACACCGGGTCCGAAGCATTGCTAGTACTTCACGTCTAGTGATAGAAAACCGGAGGCATCTGGACTACAGGTCGCAGAGAGCAGCCCTAAGTGTCAATACGTAACCGGAGCCAGGTGGAACAGGGACTTTGAGCGGGGCCATGCAAAAGTAAGGACTTAGTTTCATCACATAGAAGGCTCCACCACAATGTTGGCCGGGCAGTACAGCTATTGAGAGAGCTGGAGATTCAGAGTTAACTTCGCTTCAGGCAGGTTGGACTCACAAGTATATGGAAGTAAAGGAGGCCTCTAACCTGCTCAGCTGTTACCCGAATGTGCACTCTCCACCCCGACCAGCTCCCCGGGATCTACTTGAACCATCTACCAGTAAAAGGTATGAAAAGAAGCTGCATTGTGTGCGACTGAATTCTTACTACACCCTGCATCATCACTACCATAGACTTCCAGGGACCAGTCTCACCTGTGGGAGACTTACCACCAAGCTGCCCCATAACATCCCCTGTGAAGACCCTTACTGCAGCGCTGGTACAATTTACCAGAGACCACAGGTGGCGTCACGAACTACCTATCCTAATAATCCCCTGTAAATATCTTCCCCCCATTGTATGAGCGCCCAGGGCCACGGACCGAGTCCCGCTGCCAGTGACAAACCCCATAGACTTTCATGGGCTCGGTGCCGAGTACCCCATTGCCCTGGTACTAAGTGCGACTCATCTTTGGCGTCACGAACAGGATGCGAAACTTGCAATTGTGAGTCCTGTGTGCCTATTGAACTGTTCTATGCGAAAAAGACTGTTTGCTGCATTTGGCGCCAAATACCACTATTTTACCGCCAAGTTGGCGCCCTGAAGCGCTGGTGAAGAAGGTGGGCGTGCATTCGTGGGCGTGTACCCCCCCTGAGGCGCGAAAGATATGGCCGCCCTCTCCAAATGCTACTACAATGTGCGGTCCTGCCCCTCTGCTAAAGAAATCCACCTCCTCTTCATCCTCTATCCGAAGAGGAGGAGACGCAAATCCCGCCTCCACGGAAGAGACCCGGCTGTTCCTGATGGAACCTACACTCTGGCCTGGGACGAGGTGGCAGAAGGACCAGAGCAGCTATGCAGTGGAGCAGTGGCAGGCAGGCCCTGCTCCCCTGAAGATTTACGACCTGTGCCAGAGCTGTCCCCAGATCGGGACCTGATCCTCTATGTCATGGAGAAGGTGGATGCAGTGCTGGAAGATGTGGCCCGCCACCGCAAAGAAGTGGAGGAGATGGAGAAAAGCTGGCGTGCCCTGAAACAGCGGCTGCTGTGGGACGCAATGCTCTCTCCCCCACGAACGAAGCCATTACCTGTACTCCCTGTGCCACCACTGCAAACGGCTGATGAAGAACCAGAAGCCGGCTCCAAAAGTGCTGATCCCGACTCCACCGATGAAGCGGCGGGAGAGAAGGAGGCTGAGGAGGCCCTGCTCGTTCCGGAGTGCCAGCCAGGCCAGGAGGCCGCAGCGGAACACAGTTCCCCGGTAGGGACACCGGAGGGGACCCAGCCGTCAGTGATGGAGATCGACTGGGAAGAGATGGAGCAGCGACGGCAGCAGGAGCAGAGGGAAGTGCAGCGGTTCCGTCAGCGGTACCAGGAGGAGACTCTCGCTGAAAAGGAAAACATCAGGCGAGGCAAAGGTACGCTCCGAGAACCGTGGCGCCAGGGGACGGTGTGTGCCTCTAAGGCCCGAGGAGTTTGGGGTTACATATGTGAGCCCGGGTTCTCTTCAAAGATCTATGTTCACTGCTGCGATGCGGGGTTCCACCTGTTAAAAGGGGATACCGTCACCTACACCCGGCACTGTAGCCAGCGGGGGTGGTTTGCCTTGAATGTCTCCCGTGTCTCAGTGTCCAAAGCCCCAGCAGCAACCGCACCAGGCCGTGCACCAGCATCGCCCCCTGCCTCGCAAACAGCGACCTGCTCTAAATCGCAAACAGCGACCTGCTCTAAATCGCAAACAGCGACCTGCTTGGCATCGCAACCAGCATCGCAAGTCAGATCTCACTATGTGGCACCATCCGCAACGCCACTTGCGTCATATATGACAGAGGTACCCGATGGGACCTTAGTTAGAATGAGGACTGTGGCCACGCAAACACTGATATCGGGCCATGACTTATTTGTTATGAGATCCAGAGAACATCGCATCGTTCCGGCCCCAGGTGTGGAAGACGTAATTGAAGTCTGCAAGAAATGTGAAGACCGGTAGGACCCAGACAGGGGTTTACCGCATTCTAGAAATTGTAAAAAGTTTGAAGAAATATTTGCCATTTTTGCACTTTATTACTGTGTATGTATAGTGTTTACATATTGAGTAGAATACCCGGCTGGGTACAAGGAAAGGAATTTTGAAAAATTAAAAAGTAATGATTGCATATGTTGCATAGTATACCCCGGTTGGGTAAGGTTAAATTATAATGTGAATACTGGAAATGTAAATAAGTGTCCTTTACTATGTCTATGGACTGCGTGGCTGTGGACTATGCCAGCCCAAAAACTTTTATGTAAATAGTTGCGCTTCGGTGCATTATCTTGGTATTACACAAAACCATTGCTATCTACCTCTGAAGAAAAACCCGTATGGTGTGGCCTAGAGTGAGGTTGTGTCGACCCCCACCACAATTGTGGGTTACCAGGGCAATGGGGTACTCAGAGCCGAGCCCGTAGAAGTCTATGGGATTTGTCACAGGTAGCTGTGGCTCGGTCTGTGGCCCTGGCGGTCTGGCGTATGTTGGGGGAATATTTACAGGGGATAGATTTATATACAGTTCGTGACGCCACCTGTAGTCTTCTGGTAATTTATACCAGCGCTGCTGTAGATCTCTGAGGGGATGGTGATGCAGCTAGATGTCGGGTCCCCTACAGGTGGGACTCTTCCCTCAGGTCGGTAGTTAGGTAGGATTGTGCAGGCATGCAATAATAACTCAGTCTCACACCGTCAGCGTCTTTCCATACCTTTACTTGCAAGATGGTAAGGCAGGTCCCAGGGAGGCTGATGGGGTTGATGGAGGATGAGCTTTGAGGCAACAGCTAAGCAAGTTAGGGGCCTCCTTTACTGTCCAATGAAGATGAGTACGACCAGCCTGAAGCGTAGTCCCCTCTATGATTCCAGCTTATCCAAAGCTGTGCTTCCCAGTCAATTTAGTGTTAGGAGCCTTTCTATGAGGGAGCTGAATTCTTATTTTGTCCTGCAGAGACTCAAAGTCTTCACTCCCCCTGACCCCAGTTACGTACTGACTATAAGGGCTTGTTTGCCGCGACCTAGGGTCCGGTAAATCTCTGGTTTTCTCTTCACTATGCTTGTAGCTAATAGTGATCCTTCGGTCTCCAGTAACCGGTAGCAATGTGCAGGACTTTTCCAAGCCAAAAGCACTTTTCCAATAATCTTCCTTCCACTTTGCCCTTCGATTTGCTCGACTCTTAATAGATAGTTCAGTCTTTCTTCCAGTGGGGCACAGCTCTGACTAGACTAAGGTGAATTAGACCACCTGTACCAGCCTCCACGTTCTGAACTGATGACAGGCTCAAACTGGACACGTCTACTCTGTCCAAGGACAGGAAACTGACTAGAAATCACTCCCTTCCACACCCCTGCTGGGTGTGTCAGAAGTGTACATGATGTCATGAAGAGACCTTAACTGTTACCTCTCCACTCATCCTCCTGGTATTGTGTACCAGGGCTACACATTCCCCCATGGTAAACGACAGCACTCCCGGCTGTAAAATATAAAGAGACATTTTTGTTTATGCATGAAAACATTAAACAATTAACAGTAATTCGTCCCATCCGGGAGGTGAGGATATCTTGAACGTTGCAAACATTATAGAAAAATACAAGTATTAAATAGCATTCAATAAATATACAGTATTCCTTGTGAAGGACCCGCACCAAACCTTCAACGTAGGTCCTGGGTGGGCTGCAGGACATCCGAATGCAGACCTCACTCAGTGCCACACCACACGGGTTTTTGGTTCAGAGGTAAGTCAAGGTTTCATGTGAAACCATTAAAAAGGCACAAAGTGCAACTATTTACAGGATACAGTTTTTGGGCTGGCTCAGTCCTCAGCCTCTGAGTCCATTATTAAACGAAGACATAATAGGGAAAACACATTTATATATATAGACTTTTTACAATGTTCACATAAATTCGTTATAATCACTGCTGATATCTAATGGGTAATTTCCCTTTTGTGATTCTCTCTGATCTACGTGGTGTAGTTTCAGGTATATCAAGTTGCGATCTGTCTGCACTGCGTAACGGCAAACTATAGAACTGCCTTAATCTTTCTATGGATCTGGCAAGCGTACTGATGGCTGGGCGGTGTGAGTCAGCTTCACCAGGGGATCCCATAGTATGGGGCGCTGCTTCAGATGATCCATCTTGAGATTCCACAGGTTGAGGTGTTGCTGGGATGGGTAACTCCTGAGCGGCTCAACTGGCACCACAGGCACAACTGGAGGTAAAACTTCCTCTTGTGGCTGATAAAACTGCAACACTGGAATTATCACAGCATCTCCCAGTCGGGCCAATCCGCAGGAAAATCTCCCAGATCTGTGTGTAGGACCTCTTCCTTTCTTTCTCCTTGATTGAGGACAGGGTTCTTTTCACAACGCTTTAAGTGTTCTGGACACAACTTCAAATGATCTCTGGACACAGTGGTTGTTGTTCTTCCTCCGTCTTTACTGACGACACAAACTTTTCTGTTGTCATATTTAGAATCTTGTATGACGTAGGGTTCTTGCTCCCACTGATTATCCAATTTGTGCATCTTCCTTTTTCTTTTTAATACTACCTCTCCAGGCATCAAAGGCTTGGCAGGAGCATTTCGGTTGTAACCATCTTCCTGTTTCTCCCGTGCCTTATTGAGACTTTCCTCCACACAGATTTGTACTCTTCTGTATTGCTCTTGCCGATTGACGTCCCAGTTTTCAACAGCGTCGTCTGCCTCCGGTTCTACCACTCCAAGTTCTAAATCCATTGGTAGTTTTCCGGGCCTTGCTCGCATAAGATAAGCTGGAGTGCAGTTAGTTGAGCTTACAGGTATATGATTATACAAATCAACCAAATCAGGTAGTAAATCCGGCCATCGATTCCTGTCTTCCAACGGTATGGATCTCAACAAGTCAAGGACAATATGGTTCATCTTTTCACAGAGACCGTTGGTTTGAGGGTGGTATGGTGTCGTTCTAATTTTCTTGCACCCGTACATATGACAGAATTCCTTGAATAAATCGGCTTCAAAAGCAGGTCCCTGATCGGTTAAGACTTGCTCCAGATACCCATGCGGTCTGCAGAAACTTGCTTGAAAGGTCTTCGCTGCCGTCACCGCGGTCTGGTCCTTAACTGGAACAACTACCAGAAATCTGGAGTAATGGTCCACCATGGTCAAGGCGTATGAGTATCCAGATCTACTTGGCGACAATTTGACGTGGTCCAGGGCCACAATCTCCAGAGGACGAGTCGTCCGGATAGGTTGCAGGGGTGCCTTCTGACTACCGTAGTCCTTTCTTCTGAGACCACAGGGTCCACAGTTCCGACACCACCTCTCGATGGAGCTGCGCATCCCTACCCAGTAGAACCGACATCTCAACAGGGTCTCCAGCTTTCTCCAGCCAAAGTGTCCTGCTTGATCGTGGTACGCTTCCAACACCATTGGGACGTCTGCCTTGGGGACCACGATTTGCCAGACCATTTCATGGTTCTGGGGTTGACGTATCTTCTGCACAACTTCTCACGGTATAGGAACAACCTGCTTTTCTCGTTCCACAGGAGCTTGGCTGACATAGGTGCATCCTTTTCCAGAGAGGAGCCTTCCTGTTTTAACAACTCCTTGATGCGGCTGACCACTGGATCACTGTCCTGAGTCTCTTTCCAGCTGTGATGGGGTAAAGGATTTAATGTTGCACCATACTGCTTTCTGTGGACTCGATGCTCATGGACTACCCCATTTCGATGGAACGCAGGTAGCTCAATTTCTTCCAGGTCGTCCGATTCTTCTTCCGTATCAGAGTCATGCGGCATTCGGGACAACGCATCAGCATTAGCATTCTTTCGACCTGCCCGGTACTTGATAGTAAACTGGTAATTGGACAACCGGGCCATCCATCGCTGCTCCATGGCACCCAGCTTGGCGGTTTCCAGGTGCGTTAACGGGTTGTTGTCTGTGTACGCCGTGAACTTATTGGAGGCCAGATAGTGCTTAAATCTTTCAGTAATGGCCCAGACCAGCGCCAGAAACTCCAGCTTGAAGCTGCTATAATTTTCCGGGTTCCTCTCCGTTGGCCTGAGTTTTCTGCTAGCATAAGCGATGACTTTTTCTTGGCCATTCTGCTTCTGACTGAGAACTGCTCCCAGCCCTTCATTACTGGCGTCGGTGTACAACAGGAACGGTTGGCTGTAATCAGGATAGGTTAAGATCTCATCACCTGTCAGGATCTCTTTCATCTTTTGGAATGCTTCAGCCTGTTCTTTACCCCAATTAAAGGGAGGGTTTCTGCTCTTTAAGGATTGTCCTACCAGGAGGTCCTGTAAAGGAGCTGCCTTCTTCGTGTAATCTTTCACGAATCTCCTGTAGTAACCCGTTAGTCCCAGGAACTGTCGCACTTCCTTAAGGTTCTTCGGCTCCGGCCACTTCTGGATGGCAGTGACTTTCTCTGGGTCCGGCGCTACTCCTTCCGAACTGACGATGTGCCCCAAGTATTGTACCTTCTGTTTGAGTAGATGGCATTTTGAGGGTTTTAATTTCATCCCGTACCTGGACAGGGACTCGAATACTTCTGCCAGGTGCTTCAGATGGTCCTCATAAGTCTTGGAATACACGATGACGTCGTCTAGGTATAGCAGCACGGTTTCAAAATTGAGATGTCCCAGACAGTTTTCCATCACTCTCTGAAATGTTCCTGGGGCACTACTGAGCCCAAACGGCATTCTGTCGAACTCACAGAGCCCCATTGGGGTGGTGAAAGCCGTTTTCTCACGATCCTCCTCAGCCACAGCCACTTGCCAGTAACCACTAGTCAGATCGAGGGTAGAAAAGTAGTTAGCCGTTTTCAGAGCAGCCAATGATTCCTCTATACGTGGTAACGGGTATGCATCCTTGTGTGTTATGCGGTTCACCTGCCTGTAATCCACACACATTCTCATACTACCATCTTTCTTTTTAACCAGAACTAGAGGGCTGCCCAGGGGCTACAACTATCCCTTATCACCCCGGCTTTCTTCATATCATTCAACATTTCTTTAGCCTTCTGATAATGAGCTGGAGGTATGGGCCTATACCGCTCTTTGATGGGAGGATGACTGCCTGTAGGGATATGATGTTGTACTCCCTTAATTATCCCAAAATCAAGTGGATTCTTGCTAAACACTTGGGCGTACTCTTGCACCACCCGTAATACCCCTTGCTTCTGGTGAGCGGAGTGGTGTCCGTCCCAACATGGAGTTGCTGACACCATTCCGCCACCTGGGCTGCTGGGTCATTGTCCTCCTCTATTTGACAGGAGTCTAAGGACTCAGCCGGGAGAATAGAATTATTATCAACAGCATGAAGTTTAGCAATGGTTGCATAACGGGGTAAATTTACCTCATCATCTCCCCAATTGAGAAGCCGTACCGGTACTCTTCCATTCACCACTTCTACTACTCCTCTAGCAGTCATAAGTGTAGGTCTATGTTCTGAATGGTGGGGTTCTACTACAGCTTGGTAATTCTGTCCTCTCAGACCTATGGCTGCCCTGCACCAAATGATCATTTCACTCATTGGGGGTATCACAATAGGATCTGAATCAGTGACCCGTACATTACCAATTTCGCCGTCGGTAAGCTTCGCTTGCTGCTGACACACCAGGGCCCGGATCTCTCTTTGGATTACTCCTCTCTGCCTTGGTCGGGCAATCTCAGCGAGCTGTTGGAGTAAGAACACAACTTCTCCCAAACAATTACCGATAATGTTAGTACCCAAAATGATATTTAAACCGTTCTCCTCATTTACAGTCTTTACTACCAGAAGCCCTTGGTCTTTCAACTCCTCTCTGCCCACCTTTACATCTACACATTTTGTTCCGAGTACTTCTACAGGAAGACCATTAGAAGCATACACAGTAAAGTCAAGGCTCGGAGGTTTAAGACTGTCCATTGACCAGTACTTGGTATATAGAGCATCAGGTATTAGGGTCACCTGGGACCCAGTGTCTAACAATGCTGGAACAGCAATACCATCTAGAATAATAGACAGGTAGGGTCGCCCGCCCACATACCTGCGGTTCCAGTCTAGGGGGCCTGACGGGTATTCTCCTGGGTGTTGGCCCTTGGACCCAGGTTTCTGCCCGTTTAAAGGACACTGTGTAGACAGATGACCTTTCCGGTTGCAGCGATAACAGATGATCTCTCGACGAGAAGGGTGTTGATCAGAGGTTGCTCCTGGGGGTGGCGTTGTCCTCCTCCGGGGGGGCGACGTCTTCTTTCTTCTCCGGTGCATCCACGGGACGTCTTCTGGGCAGTCAGCTAACAAGATCTTTCCTTCCTCCTCTTTCCGCAGCTGCAGGGCACTCATTACAGCAGCCAGATTTTAGTCAGCTGGCGCACCTCTGAGCGCAGACAGTCCAATTCACTAGGAGGTGTCACCTGCGCTTTGGCTTCAGCCACTAGCGGGGAAAAGGGGTTACTGCCGGTTCCGGAGTGACTTCAGCCTGATGATGTTGGGTGGCCACCTCAGGTTTGCCCAGGGGCCGCAGCCCTTTTATTGCCATGTCCTTTAGGGCATCAAAGGTAGCATCAGGATGATCTAAGGACCACCAATTCACAGTTCTGCGTTCCTCTGGGGATCTCAATCCCTGTATAAATTGTTCTTTCAGCATTCTATTCTCGTCGATAGCATTTAAATGGTTAATTTGCTTGAGGGCTCTCAGGGCTCCCTGTAGTCGGCAAGCATAGTCCCGGATGCTGTCACCTGGCTGTTGTGAACAGTGATAGAAGGCCATCCGGAGATCCGTTTCTGTGCGGTCTTCAAATATGGCATTTAGCTTCAGGAAGATCGCAGGTACCGACTCCTGATCAACGGTATCCCAAGTCTCCACTTCCCTCTCAGCAGCGCCAGTTAGCTGCCCTATTAGCACAGCAGCTTTTTGTCTCTCAGGCATGGAGTACATTTCTAGGATGCTGCATAACTTCCGCTTGAAGCCTGCTAATGTGCCTGGCTCACCGCTGTACTGGGGAAGCCATTTCGCCCCAGGCATATATGGGAGCGTTAGTGGCATGATCGGGACTACCGGACTGGGTGCAGGGCCTGCGCCCCCATCTTGCGCTACAATACCAGACGGTGCGGGATTGGGGCCTCCGGCCGGGCCGCACTGTCAGCCGGTTGTTGTGACATCTTAGCGCCCCCTTGGTTAAACGGAGCCTACCGTTTCAGATGCTGCTATTTCACAGGCACCGCAGTGGGAACAGGACCTTCGTCGCAGGCGCTCTGATGTCAGAGCGTTCACTTCCTGTTGCAGGACCTGCCGCTGAGTCAGAGCCAGGGGCGTGTCCAAGACTCTGCGCGCTCTCTCAGGTACGCCCACCTTCTTCTCCAGCGCCTTAGGGCGCGAATCTGGCGGCAAATATGGCGGTATTTGGCGCCAAACAACAGCAACAGTCTTTTTTCGCCAAAACACTCCACAGGCACACAGGGCTCGCAATGCTGCAAGTTTCGTATCCTGTTCGTGACGCCAAAGTTTTTGTGTCGACCCGCCACCACAATTGTGGGTTACCAGGGCAATGGGGTACTCAGAGCCGAGCCCGTAGAAGTCTATGGGATTTGTCACAGGTAGCTGTGGCTCGGTCTGTGGCCCTGGCGGTCTGGCGTATGTTGGGGGAATATTTACAGGGGATAGATTTATATACAGTTCGTGACGCCACCTGTAGTCTTCTGGTAATTTATACCAGCGCTGCTGTAGATCTCTGAGGGGATGGTGATGCAGCTAGATGTCGGGTCCCCTACAGGTGGGACTCTTCCCTCAGGTCGGTAGTTAGGTAGGGATTGTGCAGGCATGCAATAATAACTCAGTCTCACACCGTCAGCGTCTTTCCATACCTTTACTTGCAAGATGGTAAGGCAGGTCCCAGGGAGGCTGATGGGGTTGATGGAGGATGAGCTTTGAGGCAACAGCTAAGCAAGTTAGGGGCCTCCTTTACTGTCCAATGAAGATGAGTACGACCAGCCTGAAGCGTAGTCCCCTCTATGATTCTAGCTTATCCAAAGCTGTGCTTCCCAGTCAATTTAGTGTTAGGAGCCTTTCTATGAGGGAGCTGAATTCTTATTTTGTCCTGCAGAGACTCAAAGTCTTCACTCCCCCTGACCCCAGTTACGTACTGACTATAAGGGGCTTGTTTGCCGCGACCTAGGTCCGGTAAATCTCTGGTTTTCTCTTCACTATGCTTGTAGCTAATAGTGATCCTTCGGTCTCCAGTAACCGGTAGCAATGTGCAGGACTTTTCCAAGCCAAAAGCACTTTTCCAATAATCTTCCTTCCACTTTGCCCTTCGATTTGCTCGACTCTTAATAGATAGTTCAGTCTTTCTTCCAGTGGGGCACAGCTCTGACTAGACTAAGGTGAATTAGACCACCTGTACCAGCCTCCACGTTCTGAACTGATGACAGGCTCAAACTGGACACGTCTACTCTGTCCAAGGACAGGAAACTGACTAGAAATCACTCCCTTCCACACCCCTGCTGGGTGTGTCAGAAGTGTACATGATGTCATGAAGAGACCTTAACTGTTACCTCTCCACTCATCCTCCTGGTATTGTGTACCAGGGCTACACAAGGTCTGCAGTCAGAAGTCCTGCAGCCCACCCAGGACCCACGTGGGAGGTTTTTGGTACGGGTCCTCCACAAGTATCTTGTATTTATGAACATGTTTGATATTTGATACTTTTGATACTTTTGTATTCTTCATTGTACAAATTGTAACGTTCAAGAAGTCTTACCTCCCGCATGGGAAGTGTTAATATGTTGATGTTAATGCAAAACAAAAATGTTCTTTTCTCTTTTACAGCCCGGAGTGCTGTGTTTAACCAAGGGGGATGTGTAGCCCAGCTATGCAGGCACACATAAAATCCAGGAGAGTGCACAGGAAGGTAACAGCAACGCTTGATATTCATTCACTGTCACTCACACTTTCAGACACACCCATCTGAGATATAAGGGGAGTGACACGTGGCAGTAGAGTCTAGCTTCCTGTCTTCGGACAGTGTAGTTAGTAAGTAAGTCAGATCTTGAGGAAGCAGTGTTTAGTTCGTACTTCAGTCTGTTAGCTTCTGTCTAAGGACAGAGCAGCCATTCAGTCTCGTCCAGTCTGGACTTTGGAGGAAACTGAGAGCTGTGCAGCGAGCTCTGGAGGAAGCTGACATTTTCCACAACTGCCACAAGTGCTTATGTTAAGAGCGGGAAGCAGGGCGAAGGGCGCAGTGGAGAAGTTAGAGAAGTGCTACAGGTATTGGATTGCCTGCACTAAATTGCTGGACACCGGGTCCGAAGCATTGCTAGTACTTCACGTCTAGTGAAGAAAACCGGAGGCATCTGGACTACAGGTCGCAGAGAGCAGCCCTAAGTGTCAATATGTAACCGGAGCCAGGTGGAACAGGGACTTTGAGCGGGGCCATGCAAAAGTAAGGACTTAGTTTCATCACATAGAAGGCTCCACCACAATGTTGGCCGGGCAGTACAGCTATTGAGAGAGCTGGAGATTCAGAGTTAACTTCGCTTCAGGCAGGTTGGACTCACAAGTATATGGAAGTAAAGGAGGCCTCTAACCTGCTCAGCTGTTACCCGAATGTGCACTCTCCACCCCGACCAGCTCCCCGGGATCTACTTGAACCATCTACCAGTAAAAGGTATGAAAAGAAGCTGCATTGTGTGCGACTGAATTCTTACTACACCCTGCATCATCACTACCATAGACTTCCAGGGACCAGTCTCACCTGTGGAGACTTACCACCAAGCTGCCCCATAACATCCCCTGTAAAGACCCTTACTGCAGCGCTGGTACAATATACCAGAGACCACAGGTGGCGTCACGAACTACCTATCCTAATAATCCCCTGTAAATATCTTCCCCCCATTGTATGAGCGCCCAGGGCCACGGACCGAGTCCCGCTGCCAGTGACAAACCCCATAGACTTTCATGGGCTCGGTGCCGAGTACCCCATTGCCCTGGTACTAAGTGCGACTCAGTTCACACCTAGGTCCGGACCAGACACTCTCCTCCTATCAGACCTCCGCTTGAAACAGTTCCCCATAGCACTCAGACCATTCAGCACTCCTTCCTGAAGGATAGGAACCGGGTCATCCGTCTTTCCAGCCCCTGGGAAACTACGAGATAAGGCATCAGGAAGCAATTTTATTGAGCAGTCATACGTGCGATGAGGAGGTAACTTTTGACACCCCTCCTCTGAGAACATCTCCCCAAAGTCCTCCAGAAAAGGAGGCAAAGTCCTAGGCACGACCGCACCGATGACCGTTTTCATGCAGTTATTCTTGCAAAATTCACCCCACTGGCTTATCTTTCTGGATTGCCAATCAATCACTGGGTTATGTTTAGCCAACCAGGGAAGTCCCAACACAATAGGAGTAGGAAGACCCTCCAACACATAACAAGACAACTGTTCTTTATGTATTGCCCCTACTCGAAGGTCTATGTTATGAACAGCTTGTACAAAGCTACCTTGACCGAGAGGTCTGGCGTCAATAGAAAGTATAGGGATCGGTTTGGCCAATACACTCAGTTGCATACCTTGCACCTGGGCAAACCGAGCGTCCACCATATTAGCCCCAGACCCACTATCAAGAAGAACAGAAATCCTCTCAACTCTCGCACCAACCATCACCTCTGCAGGCACGAGAAATTGAGACGGACCTGGGGACGAAATACCTACTCCCAGGTTGTCGTCCACTACACAACCTGGGATTAACAGTTTTTTCGGTGACTTTTTTGCTCAATGAGGCACGGAAGGGACACCCCCCAACAAAATGTCCCTCTCTTCCGCAGAAGAAACACCTTCTTGTCTTGCGGCGCACCGCTGATTCCCTCCTAAAAAATGATGTCCCTCCCAACTGCATAGGTTCCTCAGAACAGGCCAGGGAACCTCAATAAAAGGGACTTTAGTAGTGGGTGGAGTCATAACAGGGGGCGGAGTTACCTCGCACCTCCCCGAAGCCGTCTATCAATACGAATAGCAAGGGCCATAGCAGCCTCCAGAGACGGGGGAGAATCATACTGAGCCAAAACATCTTTTAATTTGTCAGACAACCCTTGACAAAACTGGCTCCTAAGAGCTGGGTCATTCCACTGAGTATCTGTGGCCCATCTACGGAACTCAGAAGAAAATTCCTCTGCCGGACGATCTCCCTGCTGTATCTTATGTAACTTCGTTTCAGCAAGGGAGACCCGATCCGGGTCATCATACACCAGACCCAGGGCAGCAAAAAATCGATCTACTGACTGGAGGGCCGGGAACCCGGGGAAGAGAGAACGCCCAGGATTGAGGGTCCCCTTGTAAGAGCGAGATGACAATTCCCACCCTCTGATCTTCACTCCCCGATGACAAAGGCCGCAGCCGAAAGTATAATTTACATGCCTCCCGGAAGGTAAAAAATTTGTCCCGCCCACCCGTGAACCTGTCCGGGAGAGCAACCTTAGGTTCAGACCTGGTTTGCTCCGGGGGGGACAAAACCTTGGACTTAATGTCCGCAAGCTCCAAGGACAACTTCTGCAACTGCAGGTCAATCTGGGCCACTGGATCCATGGTAGCTGGGGAGAATCTTTAGTATTGGCCGGTGAAAATGTCACGCTGTGTAGCAGATGTATAAATATATAATGTCAGTAATCTATCAAGTGGGACAACATTCTATATAACATATAAATAGATAACATTAACATGTATATATAGTATAGTATTACCTGACATAAAATCCTGTGGGTCAATACTGAATCCTTTTCACGCTGTCTCTGGCTAGAGGTGGACCGGGGTCTATGCTGACCCTAAACTGGGGTCCTGACTAGTCCCTCTACCTGGAGGTACTGTTAATGGTACAGAGGTCCAGGCCACCAGCGTAAACCCTGTCTCCTATAAATCCCTGACCACTGTAATCTAGTCCTTAGAAGGACCCTGATTACCACCATAGGGAATGGACAGGTAAAGGTAAACAAACAGTATAGACAAACGAGACAGACAGGGGATAAAGTAAATACTGTCTTTCATACAACATATAAACACAGAGGGAACACCAAAGGTCTAGGAGATAAACTATAAGCAAGGTGAGGAGAAACAACATAGGAACTCTTAGCTTAAGTCTTCTCAGAACCGATCCTATCTGCAGTCTGTATGAATGCTTTCACCGGCATCTAACCAGCAGACTGGCAGCTATATAAAGGAAACCAATCAGAACATAATCAAAAGCAGCCTGGCGAGGCTGGACCTAGTCTTAGCAAAGAGCTAGGTAAAATTAACTCCCTCACCACCAAACACAAAGCAACAGCAACTCAGCTGCGAGAAGTCAGAATGTGCAATCGCGACGATCCTCGTGGCGATGCACCCATGACAACCAGTGTGCCCACAGTACCAGTCACTGTGCCCTCAGTACCAGTCAGTGTGATCACCAGTGCTAAATGGGTGTGGTCGGGGCGTGGACATGGTGTGACTAGTTGTGGAATGGGTGTGGTCGGGGCGTGGCCTAAAATTTACCGCGACGCGCCCAGCGCACCACAACCTTTGTCCCTCTTTCCCATCTTAAAAGTTGGGAGGTATGGGATACTTTGGCTCTTACTGTTTGGACGGCACTTTTATGCCAATGAATGGCACTGATCTACAGTATCGGAAGTGGCCACTTTGGAGCTGGAAATAGCTGATTGGTGGAGGTCATCAATAGTGGAAAACCCCTTTAATAAAAATTATTCCTGAGTCCACTATGGGGCTCTCACTTGTTTTCAACATATTGTCTAAATCCCATTGCAGTGAGCTCCCCCTAGTGGTAGCTACTAGCAGTCTATTTTTGAATATAAAAAATGTGCGATGTACATGTAGAAAGGAGGGAGAAAGAAGGCAATTCACCGCTGTAAAAAAGGGAATGCATGACCAAAGAAAGGAAAGTGCGCTGCCTCAAGCCTCAGCGAGTTTCAGGCCTCATGACAATATAGGGGAGGCGTAAAAAAAAACCTTCCAATGTGCATTAAGGAAGGAAGACGAGGGCGCTGCACCTGCTGAGAGATGGATACCGCCAGAGACAGCAGGAATTCACGACATGGCTGCGATTAGATCGAACTCACCAGAATTTCTCCGGACGACCACATTCCCCAGAGCCGGCAGAACTGCGGGACACAAAGCGATAGGACACCCATCAACCACTATGTAATGTTATCATGTGCTAAAAATGAGATCACCGAGGCGTGAGGTGCAGAAGACCTCAGTATGACGATGATGGATACACCAGACAAGGAGAAAAAAGAACAACCGTCCCTTTACTGCAGAGCAGAGCCGCCATCCTGAGTCTCCTCATACCTGGCTGGATTATCTCGCAGTTATATATGATGGATTATCAGATTGTCGAATTAAAGGATTTTTGCATTTTTTGCACTTCTTAGCACAAATCTTAGAGACTCCAGTGTAATACTCACCGACAGCCAAAACTGTGAGAAGCAGCAAGCAGCAGTGACGAGGATTCAGTCCTGGCATCTCTGCAGAGAGGAAACACAATACACACAATTATACACACACATCGTATAAAAGATACACATGTACGTACATTATGATGTATATACACAGCGCACACATCTACACATTACACCTTCATATACATAGTGCACACATCTACATATTACACATGAATATACTGTACATAGTGCACATAAATATACCATACATAGTGCACACATCTACACATTACACATGAATATACCATACATAGTGCACACATCTACACATTACACATGAATATACCATACATAGTGCACACATCTACACATAAACATGAATATACATAGTGCACACATACACATTACACCTTCCTACACATAGTGCACACATCTACACATTACACATGAATATACCATACATAGTGCACACATCTACACATTACACATGAATATACCATACATAGTGCACACATCTACACATAAACATGAATATACATAGTGCACACATACACATTACACCTTCCTACACATAGTGCACACATCTACACATTACACATGAATATACATAGTGCACACATCTACACATTACACATGAATATACATAGTGCACACATCTACACATTACACCTTCCTACACATAGTGCACACATCTACATATTACACATGAATATACTGTACATAGTGCACATAAATATACTGTACATAGTGCACACATATACACATTACACCTTCATACACATAGTGAACACATATACACATTACACATGCAGATATATAGCGCACACATATACATATACACATGAATATACCGTACATAGTGCACACATATATACATTACACATGAATATACCGTACATAGTGCACACATATACACATTACACATGCAGATACATAGTGCACACATATACACATTACACATAAATGTACTGTACATAGTGCACACATATACACATTACACATAAATATACTGTACATAGTGCACACATATACACATTACACATAAATATACTGTACATAGTGCACACATATACACATTACACATACAGATACATAGTGCACACATATACACATTACACATGCAGATACATAGTACACACATATACACATTACACATGCAGATACATAGTGCACACATATACACATGAATATACGTGCATAGTGCACACATATACGCATTACACATGTATATACTGTACATAGTGCACACATAACACATTACACATGTATATACATAGTACACACATATACACATTACACATGCAGATACATAGTGCACACATATACACATGAATATACTGTACATAGTGCACACATATACACATTACACATGAATATACTGTACATAGTGCACACATATACACATTACACATGAATATAATGTACATAGTGCACACATATACACATTACACATGAATATACTGTACATAGTGCACACATATACACATTACACATGAATATACTGTACATAGTGCACACATATACACATTACACATGAATATACTGTACATAGTGCACACATATACATATTACACATGAATATACTGTACATAGTGCACACATATACACATTACACATGAATATACTGTACATAGTGCACACATATACACATTACACATGTATATACATAGTACACACATATACACATTACACATGCAGATACATAGTGCACACATATACACATGAATATACTGTACATAGTGCACACATATACACATTACACATGAATATACTGTACATAGTGCACACATATACACATTACACATGAATATACTGTACATAGTGCACACATATACACATTACACATGAATATACTGTACATAGTGCACACATATACACATTACACATGAATATACTGTACATAGTGCACACATATACACATTACACATGAATATACTGTACATAGTGCACACATATACACATTACACATGAATATACTGTACATAGTGCACACATATACACATTACACATGAATATACTGTACATAGTGCACACATATACACATTACACATGAATATACTGTACATAGTGCACACATATACACATTACACATGAATATACTGTACATAGCGCACACATATACACATTACACATGAATATACTGTACATAGCGCACACATATACACATTGCATATGCAGATACATAGTGCACACAAATACACATTACACATTGTGACAGTCACTGGTGAAGTGATGGAAGGGCGATATGTGTCACTGCACATGATGGCGTCAGTGATGTAAAACCAGAATAGTTTCCTCAGCACACCGTATGTTGTGGCGGTTTATATTAAGTTATATGATGGGCTGGTTTTAGTGGACCTCCATAGAGCGGGTGGGAGGGGGTCCACATATCTCCACCTGCAGTATCCTTTCAGGACCTGTGTGATGTAAGGATCATGTGATCAGTCACATGATGGAGGCGTCACAAGGTCTGGGCTTAAATGGCTGACTGACAGAGCTTTCAGTGTTCAGGAGGTGCCTGGAGAGAGAACACTTCAGGAAAATGTGTGTGTTACTCTGAACCGTGGTTATTACTGTCTGTTAGTGGAATGATCCCCACTAGGAAAAGGACTGTGTTTCTCTTTGTTTTAAGGTACTGCCACACTAAACAATCCCGCTAGCGATCACAATAACGACGCATACTAATGCGATCGCTAGCGGGATTGTTTCTATATCGCTAAGTGCGGCCACATTTAGCGATATAGTTAACGACGCTATCGCCGTTAGCGATCTTCTTAACGACTTTAGCGGTACAAAAGTACCGCTAAATCGCTAAGAAAAGGTGCCACACTAGCGATATATACTTACCCAGCGGGAGCGCCAGCGATGAAATAGGGTCCGGAGCGATTCCAGCGACGAGCGAGATCACAGCAGGAAGCTCGTCGCTGGCAGATGCCGCACTGAACAACATCGCTAACGGGATCGCTAAATAGTGACGTTTTTTAGCGATCCCGTTAGCGATATTGTTCAGTGTGGCATACCCTTTACTGTTTTGCCCAGAGGGCTGTGTTTACTTTCCAAAGCTTGGTTTATGCTGTCTTCGATAAACCAAGCATTTTTTTTAAAGAGACAGTGTTCTGGTTATATCTCTGTGTCCAGTCAAGTGAGCCGCTGTACCACAGGTGGTGTTAGAAGTGAGGGTAATGTTTCCAGCGAACATGTGTGACGGCAACAAGCCAGCTTACGATGTCAGGCAAAATGGAGGACCTGCTAAAACATCTGCTACAAGCACAGCAGCAACAGCAACTACAACATCAGCAGCAATTTCAGCAGCAACGGATGGCACAACAGGAGACCAGTAAGCTGCTTATACCAGCAGCTGATTGATTTGCCTACCCCGCCTGCAGTGTGGACTATCAGCCCGGTGAGGGCCGCAGGCATGTCCCATGTCAATAAATGGGGTGTGTCAATAAATGGGGTGCTGGTGACAGGACTCTTAGACTCAGAAAGTTTGGTGACCCTGGCAAGGGCCACACTACCCCATCAGTTAATCCTGGGAAACACGTGGGTGTACGATTATCCATGGGGACACCAAGGACAATCTTGTCACCAGACTGTCCGTTAAAACAAGCCAGGGTATGGAGTCCCATGAGGTCGGAGTATTCAAAGGTTTGCTGCACCCCGTGATAATTGGGAGGAACTACTGCCTTTTCTGGTACTTGTGGGGAAAGGTGGAGACATCAAAGTACGCAGACAGGAGCCAGCCCAACCCTGCAGAAACACAATCACAGGCGGAGATGGATGACTTCCCCTTGTGTGTCCTGGCTGGTGACGAGGATGAGATGGCTACCAGTGAGACTGAAATTCCTGATCTGGGGGTTTCTGGTGGGAATTTTGGGAATGTCCAAATGCAGAACTTGACTTTGAAAAATGTACTTGAAAAAGTGACTGTGATAAATGGGGTTGCCCAAGAGCCGGAGGCCAACACCAGGTTCCCGTACTTTGTGGTCAATGGGGAGTTGCTATATTGGGTTATTACTAAACAGAGAGGGGAAGTATTAGAGCAGCTATTAGTCCTGGGACCCTATAGACGTAGGCTTCTAGATCTGGCCCAATCTCATGTCTTGGGGGGCAGCTAGGTATAGATAAGACCCAAGAACGAGTCCTTCAGAGGTTTTGCTGGCCTGGGTGTCACAGAGACATTGTTAATTTCTGCCACTCCTGCCCTACCTGTCAGCTAACTGCCCCTGTATCCCACTTTTGCAGTCCCCTAGTTCCGTTACAAATAATCGAAGTCCTGTTCGACTGGATTTCCATGGACCTGGTTGGGCCCTTACTTAAGTCTGCCAGGGTCATCAATACATCCTCGTGGTAATGGACTACGCTACGTGGTACCCAGAAGCGGTACAACTGAGAAACTCGTCTGCCCGGATTATAACATGAGAGCTAGTTCATGTTTTCTCCCTGATGGGCCTGCTGAAAAAGATCTTGACTGACCAGGGGACACCGTTTATATCCAAGGTAATGAGAGAGTTGTGCAAGGCCCTCCAGATTACCCAACTTAGGACGCCGATGTAACATCTGCAGACAGATGGCCTGGTGGACAGGTTCAACAAGACCCTGAAGTCCATGCTGAAGAAGGTCGTGGAGAAGGATGGACGACTTTGGGATTGCCTCCTGCCATACCTACTGTTCTCCATCAGGGAAGTTCCCCAGGCCTCTACAGGGTTCTCACCATTCGAGCTGTTATACGGACGGCACCCCGGGGACTTCTAGATTTTGCAAAGGAGACTGGGGAAGCAGAAGTTGCACCCCACTGGAGTGTCTTCGAACATGTGGTCCAAATGTAGGACCGGATTGCAAGGGTGATGCCAATTGTGCAGGAGAGTCTCCTTCAACCACAAGAAGCCCAGGCGAGGGTCTACAACCGGGCCACGAGGCTGAGGCAGTTCAGCCCTGGGGACCAGGTGCTCGCGTTGATCCCCACCGTGGAAAGCAAAATCCTGGCCAAGTGGCAAGGGCTATACGAGGTGTTTGAGAAGTTGAGCGATGTCAACTATAAGGTCCACCAACCAGAGAGAAGGAAGCCGTACCAAGTGTACTACATCAACCTGCTGAAACCGTAGTAAGACAGGGATCCGGTAGAAGCACCATGCCTAGGGGTCCATCCTGAAGCCAAGGTCGAGGATGTCACAGTGGCAGAGACACTGTCGCCAACCCAGAAACAACAGTGCCATGAGCTGCTTCAGCAGAACCGAGACCATTTTTCGGAGTTACCAGGATGTAGGCAGGTGGTGGAGCACGAGATCCTGACTGAACCACATGTGAGGATGAACCAAAGGCCGTATCAGATTCCTGCAGCTCGCCGCGAGGTGATCTCCCAGGAGGTGAAGAGAATGTTGAGCCTGGGTGTCATCAAGGAGTCAGAAAGTGGCAGGTCCAGCCCTATTGACCTTGGCGCCAAATCCAAATTGAGAGTGACGTGTCTGTAACGATTACAGGAAGCTCAATGATGTGTCCAAGTTCGACGTGTATCCGATGCCTGGGGTCGAAGAGCTTATTGAGAGGCTAGGGTCATCCAGGTACATCACAACCCTGGACCTAATGAAGGGGTACTGGCAAATTGTCCTGTCTCCAAGCGCCAAGGAGAAGACAGCCTTCTCTACACCTGACAGGTGCTTTCAATATACCCTGATGACGTTTGGACTACAAGGAGCCCCAGCCACCTTCCAGAGGGCTATGGACCGGATTCTAGTCCCTCACAAGAAGTACGCTACTGCGTTTTTCGATGACATTGTGATTTTCAGCCTGGATTGTCGAAGTCACCTGCAGAAGGTCCAGGCGGTACTCGATGCACTAAGGAAAACGGAGTTTACCATAAACCCAAAGAAGTGTGCCCTTGTAAAAGAGGGGGCGAAGTACTTGGGCTATATTGTTGGAAGAGGCAAGATAAAGCCACAACTAGACAAAGTGGAGGCAATCCAGAAGTGGCCACAGCCAGTCTCCAAAAAGCAGGTCAGGGCGTTCCTCGGGATTTTGGGATATTATCAGCGATTTATCCCGAACTTCGCCATAATAGCTGCCCCCTGACTGATCTTCTCAAGGGCACAAAGTCGACAATGGTCAAATGGTCCTCTGAAATGGAGATGGTATTCAAGGAATTGAAGCTTGCCCTGTGCCGACAGCCAGTCTTGGTCGCACCAGACTTCACAAAGGAGTTTGTGCTCCAGATGGATGCCTCCGAAGTTGGTTTAGGAGCTGTGCTGTCCCAGGTAATAGATGGCGACAAACACCCAGTCCTATACCCGAGTAGGAAACTCGCCTCTTGTGAGAAGAACTATGCCATTGAGGAGAAAGAGTGCCTGGCTATCAAGTGGGCAATCGACACCCTGAGATACTACCTGTTAGGCAGAAAGTTCAGACTAATATATGAACAGCAGATGGGTGAGGGAAAAGAAGGAAATAATGCATGGGTAACTATTGTATGTGGTTTCTGGCTCTCCAGCCAGGAAGGTTGCATGTGAACACAGATGCCCTGTCCAGAGTCCCCTGTTTAGCGAGTGAAGGTGCCAAGACACCCGGATTTGGGCGAAGGGGGGGATATGTGACAGAGTCACTGGTGAAGTGATGGAGGGGAGATATGTGTCACTGCGCATGATGGCTTCAGTGATATAAAACCAGAATAGTTTCCTCCAGCACACCGTGTGTTGGGACGGATTACATAAAGTTATACAATCCCTGGCAAAAATTATGGAATCACTGGCCTTGGAGGATGTTCATTCAGTTGTTTTATTTTGTTGAAAAAAAACAGATCACAGACATGGCACAAAACTGAAGTCATTTCAAATGGCAACTTTCTGGCTTTAAGAAACACTAAAAGAAATCAAGAACAAATAATGTGGTAGTCAGTAATGGTTATTGGGCAAAAATTATGGAATCACTCAATTCTGAGGGAAAAAATCATGGAATCATGAAAAACAAATAAAAAAAAAAAACTCCAACACATCACTAGTATTTTGTTGCGCCACCTCTGGCTTTTACAGCAGCACGCAGTCTCTGAGGCATGTACTTAATGAGTGTCACACAGGACTCTTCATCAATCTGGCTCCAACTTTCTGTGATTGCTGTTGCCAGATCAGCTTTGCAGGTTGGAGTCTTGTCATGGACCATTTTCTTCAACTTCAACCAAAGACTTTCAATTGGATTGAGAATTGGACTATTTGCAGGCCATGACATTGACCTTATGTGTCTTTTTTCAAGGAATGTTTTCACAGTTTTTGCTCTATGGCAGGATGCATTATCATCCTGAAAAATGTAAAATGATTTCATCATCCCCAAACATCCTTTCAATTGATGGGATAAGAAAAGTGTCAACATAAACTTGTGCATTTATTGAAGATGTAATGACAGCCATCTTCCCCATGCCTTCACCTGACATGCAGCCCCATATCATCAATAACTGTGGAAATTTGCATGTTAGTGCACACATATATGCATTACACCATATGCATTATTACCATCTTTATAAATCTCATTGGAACGGCTCCAAACAAAAGTTCCAGCATCATCACCTTACCCAATGCAGATTCTCGATTCATCACTGAATATGATTTTCATCCAGTCATCCACAGTCCACGATTGCTTTTCCTTAGCCCATTGTAACCTTGTTTTTTTCTGTTTAGGTGTTAATGATGGCTTTCGTTTAGCTTTTCTGTATGCAAATCCCATTTCCTTTAGGCGGTTTCTTAGAGTTAGGTCACAGACGTTGACTCCAGTTTCCACCCATTCGTTCCTCATTTGTTTTGTTGTGCATTTCTTGTTTTGGAGACATATTGCTTTAAGTTTCTGGTCTTGACGCGTTGATATCTTCCTTGGTCTAGCAGTATGTTTGCCTTTAACAACCTTCCCATGTTGTTTGTATTTGGTCCAGATTTTAGACACAGCTGACTGTGAACAACCAACATCTTTTGCAACATTACGTGATGATTTACCCTCTTTTAAGAGTTTGATAATCCTCTCCTTTGTTTCAATTGACATCTCTCCTGTTGGAGCCATGATTCATGTCAGTCCACTTGGTGCAACAGCTCTCCAAGGTGTGATCACTCCTTTTTAGATGCAGACTAATGAGCAGATCTAATTTGATGCAGGTATTAGAATTGGGAATTAAAATTTACAGGGTGATTCCATAATTTTTCCCTCAGAATTGAGTGATTCCATAATTTTTCCCCTATGCTTGGTTAAAAAAAATAACCATTACTGACTACCACATTATTTGTTCTTCATTTCTTTTAGTGTTTCTTAAAGCCTGAACGTTGCCATTTGAAATGACTTCAGCTTTGTGCCATGTCTGTGATCTGTTTTTTTTTCAACAGAATAAAACAACTGAATCAACATCTTCCAAGGCCGGTGATTCCATAATTTTTGCCAGGGGTTGTATGATGGGCTGGTTTTAGTGGACCTCCATAGAGCGGTTGGGAGGGAGTCCACGTATCTCCACCTGCAGTATCCTTACAGGACCTGCGTGATGTCAGGATCATGTGATCAGTCACATGATGGAGGAGTCACAGGGTCTGGGCTTAAATGGCTGACTGACAGAGCATCCAGCAATCAGGAGTTGCCTGGAGAGAGAACACTTCAGGAAAATGTGTGCTACTCTGAACCATGGACTTTACTGCCTGTTAGCGGGGCTGATCCCCACTAGGAAAAGGACTGTGTTTCTTTTTGTTTCTTTGTTTTACTGCTTTGCCCAGAGGGCCGTGTTTATTTTTCAAAGCTTGGTTTATGCTGTCTTCAAAAAAACAAGTGTTTTCTTAAAGAGACAATGTTCTGGTTATACCTCTGTGTCCAGTCGAGTGAGCCTCACTACCACAACATGCATATACATAGTGCACACATATACGCATGCATATACATTGTGCACACACATACACATTACACATGCAAAGTGCACACATATACGCATTACACCTTCATATGCATAATGTACAAATACATATTACACATGCAGATACATAGTGCATACATATACTCTACATATTACACATGAATATACATAGTGCACACATATACACATTACACATGCTGATACATAGTGCAAAGATATACATACCGTTTCACCGAAAATAAGACTGTGTCATATATTATTTTTTGCTCCCGAAGATGCGCTAGGTCTTATTTTCAGGGGATGTGTTATTTTTTCATGCAGAAGACTTCACATTTATTGTTGAACCAAAAAATGAACATTTATAACATTATATTGTATGGAATTTGCCACGTCGCATATTAAACCGGTGGGTTGGTACTAGTGGGGTATCCTATGGGATTATAGTCCCTCATCATTTGGTCTTGCACCCTTTGTTTGTAATTGTTTTTAATTGTATTTACAATAAAGGAAATATTTTTATGTGTAATATACCATTCGTTGGTAGCAATTCTTTTGACTTTTTGGTCACCATAATTGTGATGATGATGGGAATTGTACGGTAGTTTTGCAACAGCTGGAGGGCTGTAGGTTGGACATCCCTGCCCTAAAGAATCAAAGTGACCCACTGGTTGCCTGATACACACAGGGCCACAAAAAATACCAGTAAGGGTTGTAAAGTACCTGGCTCCCACACAGTCAGGAGACGGTAACGATGTTCAACAGCAGCCTCCTGGACCACTTGTACGGCAGGGACGGTATTGCAGTTTCCGGCCACCAGGGGGGAACTCATCACAGCAGCATATGCTATGACAGCTTCCGGCCACCAGGGGGAGCTCACCACAGCACACTGGTACAGGACAGCGGAGACTACCATACGGTATGGCGGCAGGAGACGAGTTAACGAAAGACTGACAGTTGACAGGCGACGGGCCTCTTGATGCCTTGCCTGCACTGTTACAAGTGATGGCCGCAGAACGGAACATAGGGGTTGGTGGCCGGCCTTCATGTCCTGCAATGGACAGTGAAGGTAGGGGACAATGGCGGCGGGCGAAAAAGAATCACAGCTGTATGCTCTGCTGTTCTAGCGGGCATGCTACCAAAAAACAACTTTACTAGGTCTTACTTTCGGGGGAGGCCTTATATTTAGCAGTTCTGCAAAACCACAGCTTGGTCTTATTTTCGGGGGATGTCTTATTTTCGGGGAAACATGGTATTAAACATGCAGATACGTAGTACACACATATACATGTTACACATGCAGATACAGTGGATACGGAAAGTATTCAGACCCCTTTAAATTTTTAACTCTTTGTTTCATTGCAGCCATTCTGTAAATTCATAAAAGTTCATTTTTTTCTCATTAATGTACACTCTGCACCCCATCTTGACTGATAAAAAACAGAAAAGTAGAATTTTTTACACATTTATTAAAAAAATAATATCTCATGGTCATAAGTATTCAGACCCTTTGCTCAGACACTCATATTTACGTCACATGCTGTCCATTTCCTTGTGATCCTCCTTGAGATGGTTCTACTCCTTCATTGGAGTCCAGCTGTGTGTAATTAAACTGATAGGACTTGATTTGTAAAGGCGCACACCTGTCTATATAAGACCTCACAGCTCACAGTGCATGTCACACCAAATGAGAATCATGAGGTCAAAGGAACTGGCCAAGGAGCTCAGAGACAGAATTGTGGCACGGCACAGATCTGGCCAAGGTTACAAAAGAATTTCTGCAGTACTCAAGGTTCCTAAGAGCACAGTGGCCTCCATAATCCTTAAATGGAAGAAGTTTAGGACCATCAGAAGTCTTCCTAGACCTGGCCGTCCAGCCAAACTGAGCAATCGTGGGAGAAGAGCCTTGATGAGAGAGGTAAAGAAGAACCCCAAGATCACTGTGGCTGAGCTCCACAGATGCAGTAGTTAGAGGTGAGAAAGTTCCGCAAAGTCAACTATCACTGCAGCCCTCCACCAGTCCGGCCTTTATGCAGAGTGGCCCAACAGAAGCCTCTCCTCAGTGCAAGACATATGAAAACCCACATAGAGTTTACTAAAGATCACATGAAGGACTCCCAGACTATGAGAAATAAGATTCTCTGGTCTGATGAGGCGAAGATAGAACTTTTGGTGATAATTCTAAGCGGTATGTGTGGAGAAAACCAGGCACTGCTCATCACCTGCCCAACACAATCCCAACAGTGAAACATGGTGGAGGCAGCATCATGCTATAGGGGTGTTTTTCAGCTGCAGGGACAGGACGACTGGTTGCAATTGAAGGAAACATGAATGTGGCCAAGTACAGAGATATCCTGGATGAAAACCTCTTTCAGAGTGCTCTGGACCTCAGACTTGGCTAAAGGTTCACCTTCCAACAAGACAATGACCCTAAGGCTATGTGCACATGTTGCGGAATTGCCGCAGAGATTTCCGCGGCAATCCCGCACCTCCCTGGCACTGGAAATATGCATTTTTATTTGTATGCGTATTCCCGCCAGTAACTAGCGTTTTGCAAGCTATCTGTAGCATCGCTTGGAAAACTGTAACAGGTTGGTCACACGAGTCAAATATAGTGTTTGACACGTGTGAGCAACTTTTTACTATTGATGCCGCCTATGTCGCATCAATAGTAAAAAGATCTAATGTTAAAAATAATAAAAAAATAATAAATCGTGATATTCTCACCTTCCGGTGGCCCCCGCAGCTTTCCCGCCTCTCAGCGACGCTCCCGGCCAATCGCATTCCCAGGCGTCCTTAGCGACAATGACCCCAGATGACGTAGCATCACCCGAGACCACTACGTCATCTGGGGTCATTGTCGCTAAGGACGCCTGGGAACGGGAGTTGCCGGGAGCGTCGCTGAAGAGCGGGAAAGCTGCGGGGGCCGCCGGAAGGTGAGAATATCATTATTTTCTATTTTAATTATTATTTTAACAGGGATATGGTACCCAGGGCCTGGAGGAGAATCTCCTCTCCTCCAGACCCTGGGTACCATCCGCACATGAACCGCTTACTTTGCGCATGGTGGGCATAGCCACATGCGGAAAGTAAGCGGTTCAATGCATTCCTATGGCGGCGGAATCGCCGCGATTCCTCAAAAAGAATGAGCATGCTGCGTATTTTTTCCGCGATGCGATTCCGCCGCGGAAAAACATGTAGCATGTGCACAGCATTGCGGAATCCCATAGAATATAAGTTGCGTTGGGTAAGCGTTTTTGCCGCGTTTTCGCCGCCAAAAAATGCTGCAAAAACGCTAACAATCCGCAACGTGTGCACATAGCCTGAGCGCACAGCTAAAATGGCAAAGGAGTGGCTTCAGAACAACTCTGTGACCATTCTTGACGGGCCCAGCCAGAGCCCTGACCTAAACCCAATTGAGCATCTCTGGAGAGACCTGAAAATGGCTGTCCACCAACGTTCACCATCCAACCTGATGGAACTGGAGAGGATCTGCTAGGAAGAATGGCAGAGGATCCCCAAATCCAGGTGTGAAAAACTGGCTCATGGGTGTACTAGCTCAAATGGGTGCTTCTACTCAATACTGAGCAAAGGGTCTGAATACTTATGACCATGTGATAGTTCAGTTTTTCTTTTTTAATAACATTTGCAAAAATTTCTACATTTCTTTTTTTTTCAGTCAAGATGGGGTGCAGGGTGCACATTAATGAGAAAAAATGAACTTTTTTGAATTTACCAAATGGCTGCAAAGAGTGAAAAATTTAATGGGGTTTGAATACTTTCCGTACCCACTGTACATAGTGCACATATATACACATTACACATGCAGATAGATAGTGCACACATATACACATTACTGCCTGCCTCTAGTGTTGTCTTGCTCTGTGCCATCATTACCTTTGAAAACAGTGGCATGAGGTCAATGGAGCACCTGCAGCCGGGCGTGTGGCTCGTAGCCCAATGTTGTGCTGTTTGATGCTTTATTCTTGGAATCTGATGTCTAGTTTCCCTTGCAGTACCGAATGGATAAATCATGGAACCAGTGGTGCGGCCATTTCTCCAATATCCAAGGTATGTTATACTATACAAATTCTGAGGCATTTCAGAGAAAACATGCTTTGAAGAGGTACTATGCATCTTGAATGACCAGTCTGGGGCAGGTCCACAGTGACGTCTCTGCAGCCCATTCCCCTTGACTGACAGATCTCTTCCTATGTGTGTTTGGGGAACTGTTAGGGATAGAGATGTGTGAACCTTTCAAGGTTTGGTTCAGTTTGTCGAAATTCCCGATAGAGACCCAACCTGTTCTCCTCACATTTAAAAAAAAATTGTTTGTAACATCAACAGTAGTAGCAACAGCAAGCACAGAATCTACAACAAAGGTGTCACAGACTGCAATAACGCGAGATAAATGCATGACACTAAAAACGCCTAGTCTGCCCAGTCTGTGACTGGGGTGCAAAAGTCATTGGAGAACCATGACTTGTTCATCTTGATGATAGTTAGGCGGTCTACACTTTCAGGGGATAGCCAGATGCACTTATCCGTTAGTATACAACCAGCAACACTGAAGACACGTTCTGAGAGAATGCTTGCTACCAGGCATGACAAAACCTCCAAGGCGTGACAGGTGAGCTCAGACCAGTCTTCCATTTTTGAAGACCAAAATGCAAAAGGGTTCATATTACTCCTGATGGATGAAATGGATATTGAGCTCGAGATACTCCTGCACCATCCTCTCCAGTCGTTCACAATGTGTCAGACTTGTACTTTGTTCTGCTGGTGCACCGGCTAGTCTAAAAAATTATGTGTGAAACGACTCACAGAAATTTCTTCCGCCACTTACACTGCTGCTGCTAATGTTTTTGCATTGACAACTCGACGTTCCCGGGGTTGGACGTCTAGAACTGCGATGTACACTGTGTGCCTCACTGCTGTCTTGGGTAAAACCACTCTTAAGATTGTCTACAAGCGTGTTTTGATACTCCAGCATGCACGGGGAGGAAGCATCTGGCAAAATTTACTCTTGTACGGTGGATCTAACAGAATGGCAACCCAGTAGTCAGCACTATTTCTAATCCTAACAATACTGGCATTTTGTTGCAGATAGTGCAGCAAGGTGGCGCTCGTGTGTCAGGCGCTTTCATGAAGTCCATAGTATGTTGCTGACGGGTTAAGACTCAAGCTTGCTTCCTCTGTCCCTTTCCACCAGCCACGAATAACAGAAAGGGACTTATTATCCTCTTCATCTCCTGACTTTTGCGTGCCTATCACCTCGTCCTCCTCCATTTGTTCCTCAGCTCCTGCACCTTCAGTAACAGTTTGTATGGTACTATGAGCCCACCCTCGATCGCTGTAACCCACCCTCCTATGGCACCCGCCTGCGCGATGACAATCCGGAACTTAGGCATATTGTTATCCCTTTCGCTTCCTCCTCTGCTTCCACCTCTTCCTCTGGGACCACCACCTCCTCATTCTGGAACACACTTTGAATAGTCTGCATGAGGAGGTGGTCATCGTCAGCACTAACCATCTTAGTAACCATTTCAAAACTGTCAAAAAGGTGCAGAGGTCCTTCATCTGTGTCCTATGCACAAGCATGATTTGCACCACATCCGTACTGCATTATCCCAGGCTTTGCAAAAGGACATACTGTTGCTGCAACATGTGCAGAGTGGAATTCCACTTTGTCGGCACATCACGAATCAAGCAGATCACCGGTAGGCCGAAGGACCTCTGTTACTGTAGCGTTGCAAGTTGATGACCTGCAGGGTGCAATCGCCAGAAGAGAGCACACAGCAACCTTGCTTTCTGCAGTAGCACATCCAGGCCGGGATAGTGGCGGAGAAATTTCTGTACCACCAGGTTGAGGATGTGAGCCATATAAGGCACATGTGTGAGGTTGCCCTGGCATTGGGTTACCACCAGGTTCTCACATAGCTCAAACTCAGCATGGATAGCTGCTCACAACTCTTGAGCTGTGCGACTGCAATCTCAAAGGCACATTAATTTAAACAATACCTGATTGTGGTGAGCCATGGCTGCGCAGTACGGAGGTGGGGGGGTTCTATCCGCACTGTTGGGATGCGTGTCTGATTAAGGGAGAGGTTTAGGGCACATGTGGAGGCCCTAGAGGAGGTGGAGGAGGCAGAAGCAATGGAGGAACTGTTAGATACAAAGGTTTGTCCCGCAAGCCTTGGGGATTCAAAGACCTGTGGAGCAGTCCCTTGACCGCCTGCCCCCACAGACACTCAGTGCCCAGTCAGCAAGATGTAACACCCCTATGTTTGCTTGTCCAGGTGTCAGTGGTGAAATGCACCCTGGCAGACATAGATTTTTTTCAGGGAATGGGTGATGTTTTCTGCGACATGCTGGTGTAGCGCAGGCACAGCTTTCTTAGAGAAGTAGTGGCGACTGCGCAACTAGTACTGGGGGACTGCAATGGCCATCAACTTTCGGAAGCTGTCTGTATCCACTAGGTGGAATGGCAGCATTTCCTTGGCCAACAGATTGGAGATGGTGGAGTTCAAGCTCTTGGCTTTGGCATGTGAAGGAGGAAACATTCTTTTACGTGACCACAACTTCCGAACCGAGGGCTGGGTGCTGTGCTGAGAGAGGGAGGGGAAGGGTGAACAGGATAAACGGATGGACTGTTAGTGAGATGCAGGCGAAGATGTTATGGTAGATTGAGAAAGATGTGATGTGCTCTGTGAAACAGAAACAGCAGACATCTCCACTTCCATAACAGCAGAAGGCTCTCACTCACCCCGAATGTAGCGGGTAGTGGAGATTCTGCGGCTGGAGACCTGTGTGAGAACACTTGCCACAGTGAATGAGGAGGAAGAAGCAGCAGTTGTGGTTGATGGAACAATAGGTGGTTGGCGAGGCCCGCTAGTCCGCATTTTAGCGCAGTGTGATTCCCAGACTACGGCATGTTGATCGCACATATGCTAGTTCATACATGTAGTAGTCAAATTATTGCAATTGTTTTCTCTACTGAGTAGTTTTTTGCAAAGTTGGCATATAACGTAAGTTGGGTCATCCTTTGTGATCTCGAAAAAGTCCCAGGCTAGGCAGCCCTTGCTGCCCATGCGAACTGCAGACCCGCGACTGGTGCTGGCAACAGCCAGAGTTGTGGCTGAGGATGCAGTGTTTGACGTGGTTGCATTAGTCCATGTCCGCGTGGCGAGCTGTAACGTAACCTCTTCATTCCCCTCCTCCTCCACCTCCTCTGCCGAGCTACTCAGCTGCGTGCCTTTAGGTTCAAACCAAGTGGGATCTACAACCTCATTGTAATCTCTCTGTTCCCCTTTCCTCGCCCTGAGAATCACTCTCCTCCTCTTCCTGCCCTGACAGCACAGTACTGTCTGCATTTGCCTCAGGTATCTGAGTCTCATCAGGATCACCTCCACCCCTGTGGGTTAACGTCTGGTGACAAGGGTCTTGATTCTGTTAGGACCCTACTTCATCCAGACCCGGATCCAACAGGAAAAAAATTGGGGGTATCGGTGTAGATGCTTTCCTCCTCTAAATTATGTGAATCTTTGGAGCAGACCTCTTATGTCCATGGAATAGAATGTGTGGACAGCTCTGCAGAATGGCCCATCTGTGGTTCTACACAGTCAGTTGGCCAGTTGGAGAGTTGTGATGTGGGGGGAAACAAGGTGATTAGGGTGCCATGTCTGAGGACTGTACTGTGTGAGGTTAAGGTGGAGGAAGAGAGGCCACTTGATGCAGCGCTTGCCATCCACTGGAGCATATGCTCTTTCTGAGCCTCATCTACAAGGCGTACTACTGTGTGACTGCCAAAGAAAAGAAGTCAAGTAGCCCGTCCAGAAACAGATGTTGTCAGTGGTCTTTGGAAAGGATGATACGTTGTTTGTTCAGTTGAGCTTTCATAACATTAACATCTAACCCATGTACATGTAACAAGGTGGCACAGGGTGGTAGTTGTGGGCGAGTTCACTAAGCAACAGTCAGTGAGCACCCCGGCACGTTGTACATGAAAAGATAAATAAAGTCCGTTGTACTGCATGTGCAGCATGCACCACAGCACACTCACAGGCTCCGTCAGATTCCCCTCAGCTGCTGCCTATGTCTTCTGCATCAGCTTCCCTTTCCCGGCAAGCTCAACTATATCCCTGGACAATCTGTGTCCCACCTGTTTCCTTGGACAATCTCGGTTCCTAGCAATCCCTGCCATCTCCTTGGACCATCCCGGTCCAACACCTGGTTTCCCTGTACCTGCCATCCGGGCAGCATCTTTGGGCAGTTCGTGACCCATCTGTACCTTCAGCATCACCAGCTCCCTGTCAGCCCCTTCCATTAGAGAAAGGTGCCGAGAACGCCATCTCAGCTGCTCCCGCCCCAGTCTTAGAGCCCGAATCCTTCCTGGGGATGATTCCTTTAAGCTGGTGCCCGACTGCACTATTCTCCAACCGGGGGCCCCTTACTGCCATCTTCAGACTTATCCCCCACAGCTTGTTACTGTCCACTGCTGCCCAGGCCTCTGACAGAACCAGGAAGTCTCTGTCCTAAACCCCCTGCTCTGTGCTGCTCTGCTCAGTGACTCCTCCCATCTGCTTAACCCTATGCTTAACCCTATGCTGACTGTATCTAACACTTCTATCTATTCTATGCTCTATCTCTACTGTGCCCCCTCTATTGTAATCCCCCTATGGTCCTGCACTACTTACTAATCTATCCCTAAACTAAAGCACAATACATCACATTACATTACATGACAAATACATTACAGTGCATACAACAGCAAAACATTAGTAACACATCAGGGTGCCGCATGTGACACAGGTGAACAGCATTAAGGAGAGAGAAGGTACATGAGAGTCCCCGCCATCTCCTTACACTCACGTCGAACACCAAGCCTATTCCATCTTCCACCACGATCTCGCTTTTTCCCACTTATGTTGTTATGTAGGCTTCCCCTCTTGTAAATTGCTGTTTCACAACCTGAGGCCCACAACTGCCACTAAATGAACAATCACTATCTATTTTCTGAGATGGTGTGCCTGAACCACACTATTAGCCCTAACGATTGTGATTAGCAAAAGGGATCTCCTTACTGCACCCTAATTTTAGCCCTAACGATTTTGATTAGCAAATGTGATCTCCTGAGTCCTGACTGCAACACAGTTTTAGCCCAAACGATTTTGATTAGGAGATGTGGACTCCTGCCTGCACAACGCTATTAGCACAAACTAGTTAGATGCTGGAAGGTCGATTTCACACAGGATCCTATCTAACTATATGACAACTTGCAGGAGAGGCTTCTCTGCACTGTTACAAAATGGGGCCAGCAAAGCAACATTTTTTATATGGAAAGAGACATGTGACTTTAGGAGGCAATGACAGAAGCCCTTGTGGATGATTTCAGTGATTTCACATTAACCCCTTAGAGACCAGGCCAAATTTTTGAAATCTGACCAGTGTCACTTTATGTGGTAATAACTCTGGAACGCTTCACCACATCCCAGTGATTTTGAGTTTGGTTTTTCGTGGCACATTATAATGTATGATAATGATAAATTTATGTTGATATGTTTTGTGTTTATAAAAAAAAAATCAAAAAATTTGAAAAAAATTTAAAAAAATTTGCAATTTTCAAACTTTGATTGATTAGCCCTTTAATCCAGATAGTCATACCACAGAAAAACATTAATAAATAACATTTCTCTCATGTCAGCTTTACATCAGCATCATTTAAAAAAATTTTTATTTTGTTAGCATTTCAGGAGGTTTAAAAATGTAGCAGTCATTCTTCATTTTTTCCAGTTTTACACAACTTATTTCTTTAGTTCAGTTTGTTCAGTTTTGGAGTGACTTTGGGGGTCTTAGATATTGGAAACCCCCCAAAAGTGATACCATTTTAAAAACTGCACCCCTCGACATATTGAAAACAGCTGTCGGGTAGTTTATTAACCCTTCAGATGATTTTCAGGAATTAATGCAAAGTGGCATAACAGAAACTGAAAAGTGTATTTTTACCACCTACCGTAACTTTTGAACAGGTCCCTATAGCCGTCAGACTCTAAGGCCGCTATTTGGCCATGAATTGCCATGGCAAACATCAGGACCACACAATCATGATCTATGGGTGCTGATGAAGTTAAATAGGACGCCCCCGCACTCTGTTAACCATTTACATGATGTCAATTTTGACAGCAGCATCTAAGGGGTTAAACTAATATGGTCGGTGCCAACACCAGGGCCGCCATCAGGGCATTACTGACCTTACTGGCATATGGGGCCCAATGAGTAGAGGGGACCTGGAGCGTGCCCCCTCTGTTATGCTCACCGGGCCCGAGCGGCAGGATCAGTAACTGACAGCGCGTCCTCCGAAGCACGATCAGTTAAAATCTGCTGCGGTGCAGGAGATTCCCTCCCCACGGTAACAGTTAACAGCCGCCAGCCAATCACAGGCCAGCAGCTGACATCAGCATGCACATCGCCGACCTATGACATCACTGTCATACGCTGGAACGACGCTGCGCACCTCAGCCGCCGGCCTTGGAGAGGAGGACACACCGCAGGAGCTCGGCCAGGCAAGGAAAAACTTTTTTTTAGTAAAGCCGCTGTATGGGTCATTTTATACCGGTATGGGGCATATTATACCGGTATGGGGCATATTATACCGGTTATGGGGCATATTATACCGGTATGGGGGTGCATTATACTACTATGGGGGGAAGGGAAAGGTTATGCGTTATAATATAAGGAACACTATATCCCTATGGGGCTGCTACATTATACTATGGTGCTGCTACATTACACTATGAGGCTGCTACATTATATCCCTATGGGGCTGCTACATTACACTATGAGGTGCATTATATCCCTATGGGGCTGCTGCATTATACTATGGTGCTGCTACATTGTACTATGGGGCTGCTGCATTATACTATGGGGCTGCTGCCTTATACTATGGGGCTGCCGTATTATACTATGGGGCTGCCACATTATACTATGGGGCTGCCGCATTATACTATGGGGCTGCCGCATTATACTATGGGGCTGCTGCATTATACTATGGGGCTGCTGCATTATACTACGGGGCTGCTGCATCATACTCTGGGGCTGCTGCATTATATTATGGGGGTGCTGCATTATACTATGAGGTGCATTACATCCCTATGGACCTGCTACATTATACTATGGGGCTGCTGCATTATACTATGGAGGTGCTGCATTATACTATGGGGGTGCTGCATTATACTATGGGACTGCGGCATTATACTATGGGGATGCTGCATTATACTATGAGGTGCATTATATCCCTATAGACCTACTACATTATACTTTGAGGTGCATTATATCCCTATGGGACTGCAACATTATACTATGAGATGCATTACATCCCTATGGGGCTGCTGCATTATACTATGGGGCTGCGGCATCATACTATGGGGCTGCGGAATTATATTATCGTTCTACTGCATTATACTATGAGGTTCATTATATCCCTATGGGGCTGCTGCATTATACTATGGGCTGCTGCATTATACTATGTGGTGCATTATACTCCTATGGGGGCGCATTATACTATGGGTTCATTATACTATGCGGCTGCTGCATTATACTGCTATGGTGATGCACTAGAGTACTATAGGGTTCATTATAGTACTATAGAGTGCATTATACTACTATGTGGGTGCATTATACTATATATGACTATGGGGTATATTATACTACTATGGGGGTGCATTATACTGCTATATATGACTATGGGGTACATTATACTATTATGGATGACTATGGGGGCAATATATAGAAACATGAGGCAGAATGGGAGGACACGTGGGGTTCAGAATGTGGAATATTATTACTGTAGGGGCTAATTAAAGGATATTATTTTTGAGGATACTGTTTTCAGTGTGGGGGAGGAAATGTCCCATTACCGTGCAGGGCAACACGGTCATGTGATGAAGGAACAGCCGCCATCTTGGATATGGGGCATAATGCTCGCCTCATGTCTGAGCTTGGCCTGTCCCCGGTGCCATTTTGTCTGAGTTCACAGAGTCACAGGCAGCTAACTGCTCCTACCCCCATGGCCCTGTAAGCATATTGAAGAAAACAGAATTTAGTGCTCCAATGTTGAATAGCAAGGTATTTTAGTATGATAAGGAGATAAAGCCAAAACAGGACTTCAAAGCTTAAGTAAGGAGCCACGCCAGCATGGGACCTGGAGGTGCCTGGGGCTTCAATTAGATTAGACCTGTCAGCTGGACACAGAAATACACATCCATTGTCTCTCCCAGCCACTCCGACTCCATCCTAGGACTATGGATTATAAACACAACCTGTTGTGAATGTGCTAGAAATGAATTCTGAGCAGAAGCTCCCTCTGGTGGTTACAAACAGTACTGAACTATTCAATGAAGATTGTGAAGATTGGCGATCAGGTGTTACTGACTGGTCTTATATAAGAGAGGTTCCCTCCCATCAGAGTTGCCGGTGATCAATTGTTCTGGTCTCGACTTTTGTTCCTGGTTCACTTTGAGGCTTGCTGTTTCGTGCCTGCATCTTCTGCTAACAGATAAGACTTTTTCTTCTTTTAGTTTTTTTGTGCTTGCTTTTTGCATTTTGTCCTGCACTTCTGTGGGGGTCTGCCAGGTCCCCTCCGGGGGCTAGTTCTCCTCTCAGTTTAGTTCAGCCAGTTGTTTGTTCATTTGCCTTTTCCAGTTTTTTCTGTGGCTGCGGCTTAGTTTTGTTACACCAGAGAACTAATTTAGGTGGTAGAGGTCGTGTGATCTCAGGTGTTTTTGAAATTAGTGTGTTGGTATTTTTTCTAGGGTTTTTTGGATTGCAGTAAGTGACCTTCCTATCCTTTTCTGTCTAGGAAGATTGGGCCCCAACGTTTGCTCATACTATTTTCTGTCTGTGTCTGTATTTCCTCTTGTCTAACCGCCATTACATGTTTGGGGGCTTCCTATGTTCTTTGGGGATCTGCTCCGGGGCAGATAGCTTTCCTCTTTCTATCTTTAGGTGAAGTTAGCTTCTCAGGCTGTGACGAGGCGTCTAGGACCAACGTAGGTACGCTCCACGGCTGCCTTAAGTTGTGGTGGTTAGTCAGGGTACTGCGATCCAATAGATTCCAACCTCTCTGGTGTATTGCCTTTTTTGCCTGCTCTCCTCAGCTACCAAATCATAACAGTATCACCGGCCTAAAACTGATAATTATATGGTACTCACAGAAGGGAAAAATAGTGTGAAAGAAAGAAGATTGTCAGAGTTGTCAGAGATTTTTTTTTTTTTCCCTCTGTATCTCTGGGTGCTGAGGAGGATTTTTTTTTCTCTCAATGGAGTTTGCACAGTTGTCTGGCTGTGTGGATCAGCTTGCCACTGAAGTTCGGAGTATTGCTACCTATCTTGCAGGGTTGCCTGTTGTGGAACCTAGGATTCCCATGCCAGATTTGTTTTTAGGGGATCGAGCTAAATTTCTGAATTTCAAAAATAACTGTAAGTTGTTTTTTGAATTAAAATCTAAGTCCTCAGGGAAAGCAGCACAGCAGGTTCAAATTGTCATCTCTCTCCTGCGCGGCCATCCTCAGGATTGGGCTTTTTCCCTGACACCTGGGGACCCTGTTTTGAGTAATGTTGATGCATTTTTTCAGGCTCTGTGGTTATTGTACGATGAGCCTAATGTCACTGATCAAGCTGAAAAAGCCTTGTTGGCATTAAACCAGGGGCTTGAGGACGCTGAGTTGTACTGTCAGAGATTCCGAAGGTGGGCAGTCCTGACCAAATGGAATGACGATGCTTTGGCAGCCCTTTTTCGGAAGGGTCTGTCAGAGAATGTAAAGGATGTTATGGTGGGATTCCCTGTCCCCTCTGGTCTCAGTGATTCTATGTCATTAGCGATTCAAATTGACAGACGTTTGCGTGAGCGTAGAGGTATGCGTGGAATAGTGTTGCCTTGTGAACCAGCTTCTGAACCCATGCAGTGTGATAGAGTGGCTTCTGGGGCACAGCGTCATGAGTTTCGAAAACGCAATGGGTTATGTTTCTACTGTGGTGATGCCTCTCATGCTATTTCAGTCTGCCCTAAGCGGGGAAGATGTTTTGCACGTTCAGTTGTCTTGGGTAGTGTTCAGACTAAATTTTTGTTGACTGTTACCCTGATTTGCTCCCTGTCCACATTTTCTGCTCAGGCTTTTGTTGATTCGGGAGCAGCTATTAACCTGATGGACTTTGATTTTGCTAAACGTTGTGGGTTTCCCTTGATACCCCTACGGAAGTCTATTCCCCTACTGGGGATCGATTCTACCCCTTTAGCTGAGAATAAACCACAGTTCTCTACTCAGGTGATAATGAGGGTTGAACCTGATCATCAGGAGAGTTGCAAATTTTTGGTACTGTACAGTCATGGCCAAAAGTTTTGAGAATGATACAAATATTATATTTTCACATGATCTGCTGCCCTCTGGTTTTTATGTGTGTGTTTGACAGATGTTTTTATCACAGACAGAAATATAATTGCAAACATATGAGTAACAAAAGCTTATATTGACAGTTAGAATGAGTTAATGCAACAAGTCAATATTTGCAGTGTTGACCCTTCTTCTTCAGGACCTCTGCAATTCTCCCTGGCATGCTCTCAATCAACTTCTGGACCAAATCCTGACAGATAGCAGTCCATTCTTGCACAATCAATGCTTTCATTTTGTCAGAATTTTTAGGTTTTTGTTTGTCCACCCGTCTCTTGATGATTGACCACAAGTTCTCAATGGGATTAAGATCTGGGGAGTTTCCAGGCCATGGACCCAAAATCTCTATGTTTTGTTCCCTGAGCCATTTAGTTATCACCTTTGCTTTATGGCAAGGTGCTCCATCATGCTGGAAAAGGCATTGTTGATCGCCAAACTGCTCTTGGAGGGTTGGGAGAAGTTGCTCTTGGAGGACATTCTGGTACCATTCTTTATTCATGGCTGTGTTTTTAGGCAAGACTGTGAGAGAGCCGATTCCCTTGGCTGAGAAGCAACCCCACACATGAATGGTTTCAGGATGCTTAACAGTTGGCATGAGACAAGACTGGTGGTAGCGCTCACCTTGTCTTCTCCGAATGAGGCGTTTTCCTGATGTCCCAAACAATTGAAAAGGGGATTCATCAGAGAAAATAACTTTACCCCAGTCCTCAGCAGTCCACTGCCTGTACCTTTTGCAGAATATCAGTCTGTCCATGATGTTTTTTCTGGAGAGAAGTGGCTTCTTTGCTGCCCTCCTTGAGACCAGGCCTTGCTCCAAGAGTCTCCACCTCACAGTGCATGCAGATGCACTCACACCAGCCTGCTCCCATTCCTGAGCAAGCTCTAGACTGCTGGTAGCACGATCCCGCAGCTGAAACACTTTTAAGAGACGGTCCTGGCGCTTGCTGGTCTTTCTTGGGCGCCCTGAAGCCTTTTTGGCAACAATGGAACCTCTCTCCTTGAAGTTCTTGATGATGCGATAGATTGTTGACTGAGGTGCAATCTTTCTAGCTGCAATACTCTTCCCTGTTAGGCCATTTTTGTGCATTGCAATGATGACTGCACGTGTTTCTTTAGAGATAACCATGGTTAACAGAAGAGAAACAATGATGCAAAGCACCAGCCTCCTTTTAAAGTGTCCAGTGGTGTCATTCTTACTTAATCATGACAGATTGATCTCCAGCCATGTCCTCATCAACACCCACACCTGTGTTAATGGAGCAATCACTGAAAAGAGGTTAGCTGGTCCTTTTAAGGCAGGGCTGCAATGATGTTGAAATGTGTTTTGTGGGATAAAGTTCATTTTCTAGCCAAATATTGACTTTGCAAGTAATTGCTTTTAAGCTGATCACTCTTTCTAACATTCTGGAGTATATGCAAATTGCCATTAGAAAAAGTGAAGCAGTAGACTTTGTAAAAATTAATATTTGTGTCATTCTAAAAACTTTTGGCCATGACTGTATAATCTGCATGACATTATTGTACTAGGTTTCCCTTGGTTACAGTCTCATAATCCTGTTTTGGATTGGAAATCTGTGTCTGTAACCAGTTGGGGCTGCCAATGTGTTAATGCCAACATTCCTGTTTTTTCTGCCTCCCCCCAGGCTCAGGATGTTCCTGACTTTTTGACTGATTTTTCTGATGTGTTTAGCGAAAATAAATCTGCATCCTTGCCCCCCCATAGGAGCTATGACTGCGCTATTGAATTAGTGCCTGGTAGTAAATTCCCTAAAGGTCGCCTTTTTAACTTGTCTGTACCTGAACATGACGCTATGCGGTCTTATATCAAGGAGTCATTGGAGAAGGGTCATATCAGACCATCCTCTTCACCCTTGGGTGCCGGTTTTTTCTTTGTGGCCAAAAAGGATGGTTCATTAAGGACGTGTATTGATTATCTTCTCTTGAACAATATCACTGTGAAATATCAATATCCGTTACCCTTGATTTCTGACCTCTTTTCCAGGGTGAAAAGTGCTACTTGGTTTACCAAGCTTGACCTCAGGGGGCATATAACCTTATTCGCATTAAGCACGGGGATGAATGGAAGACGGCATTTAATACCCCAGAGGGGCATTTTGAGTACCTAGTGATGCCCTTTGGGCTCACTAATACTCCTTCCGTCTTCCAGTCCTTCATGAATGACATTTTCAGGATTTTGTGGATAAATTTCTGATTGTTTATTTGGATGATATCTTGATTTTTTCCAATGATTGGGACTCTCATGTGAAACATGTTCGGACTGTGTTCCATATTTTGAGAGAGAATGCTCTGTATGTGAAGGGATCAAAGTGTCTTTTTGGCGTACAGAGGATCTCATTTCTGGGATTCATTTTGTCCCCATCTGTTATTGAAATGGACCCGGTCAAGGTTCAGGCCATCTGTGATTGGGTCCAACCTACTTCATTAAAGGCTCTTCAGAGATTCTTGGGTTTTGCCAATTTTTATCGTAAATTTATTGGTAATTTCTCTGTTATTGTTAAACCATTGACTGATTTGACCAAGAAGGGTTCTGATGTGGTGAATTGGCCTCCTGAGGCAGTTTCTGCGTTTCAGGAACTTAAGCAAAGATTCACTTCTGCTCCTGTTCTACGGCAGCCTGATGTTTCTCTGCCATTTCAGGTGGAGGTTGATGCCTCTGAAATTGGGGCAGGTGCCGTTTTGTCCCAAAGAGATCCAGAGACCTCTAAAAGTAACCCTTGTGCCTTTTTCTCTCTAAAATTTTCTCCAACTGAACGTAATTATGACGTGGGTAATCGGGAGTTATTGGCCATGAAGTGGGCTTTTGAAGAGTGGAGACATTGGCTGGAGGGAGCCAAACATCAGGTGGTGGTCCTCACGGACCATAAGAATCTGGTTTATCTGGAATCAGCCAAGCGACTTAATCCTAGACAGGCCAGGTGGGCCTTGTTTTTCACACGTTCTAATTTTGTGGTTTCCTTTCTTCCTGGCACTAAGAATGTTAAAGCGGATGCCCTCTCGAGGAGTTTCCTTGCTGACTCTCCCGAGTTATCTGATCCTACTGTTATTTTGAAAGAGGGTGTAGTTCTTTCCGCCATCTCGCCCAATTGAGACTGGCTCTGGAAGGGTGTCAGGAGGATAAACCCGAACTCTGCCCTATTGGGAAATTGTTTGTCCCAAACCGGTAGAAAAAGAGTGTGATGTCTGAGATTCATTGTTCCGCATTGGCCGGTCATCCCGGAATTTTTGGTACCAGAGACTTGGTTAGTCGGTCCTTTTGGTGGCCTACTTTGTCTCGTGACGTCAGGGAATTTGTGCAGTCCTGCGGGACTTGCTCTCGCTCCAAGCCTTGCTCTCGCCCTAGTGGTTTGTTGATGCCATTGCCTGTGCCCAAGAGACCATGGACCCATATCTCTATGGATTTCATTTCCGACCTCCCTGTTTCTCAGAGAATGACCGTTATCTGGGTGATTTGTGATAGGTTTTTCAAAATGATACATCTTGTGCCATTACCTAAGTTGCCTTCCTCCTCCGAATTGGTGCCTTTGTTCCTTCAGCACGTGGTTCGGTTACATGTATTCTTGAGAACATTGTTTCTGACAGAGGAGTCCAGTTTGTTTCCAGATTTTGGAGGACTTTTTGTTCTAAACTTGGTGTTCAATTGTCCTTCTCCTCAGCTTTTCATCCTCAGACCAATGGACAAACTGAGAGAACAAACCAGACATTGGAGACTTATCTGAGATGCTTTGTGTCTGCTGATCAGGATGACTGGGTCTCTTTTTTGCCTTTGGCTGAGTTTGCCCTTAATAATAGGGCTAGCTCTGCAACCTTGATGTCTCCATTTTTCTGCAATTTTGGGTTTCATCCTCGATTTTCTTCAGGACAGACGGAGGCTTCTGTCTGTCCAGGTGTTGACTCTGTTGTGGAGCGTATGCAGCAGATTTGGGACCAGGTAGTGGAGAGGTTGTCCCTCTCTCAGGAGAGGGCCCAGCGGTTTGCCAACCGGCATAGGACTGATGGTCCTCGGTTTGAAGTGGGGGACTTGGTCTGGTTGTCCTCAAGAAATATCCCTATGAGAGTTGCATCTCCTAAGTTTAAGCCTAGGTTCATTGGACCTTATAAGATCATGGAGATTCTTAATCCTGTTTCCTTTCGTTTACTTCTTCCAGGGACATTTAAGATCCATAACGTGTTCCACAAGTCCTTATTGAAGAGGTTTGTCGAGCCAGTGGTACCTATGGCTGTGCCTCCTGACCCTGTTTTGGTTGAGGGCAATCTGGAGTATGTGGTTGAGAAAATATTGGATTCTCGTTTTTCTGGACGGAAACTCCAGTATTTGGTTAAGTGGAGAGGTTATGGTCAGGAGGACAATTCTTGGGTGTTTGCTTCGGACATCCATACTAGAAGACTCATCCGTGCGTATTACAGAGCTCATCCTGACCGACCTGGTTGCCCAAATGAGGGTTCGGTGACCCCTCCTCAAGGGGGGGGTAATGTTGTGAATGTGCTAGAAATGAATTCTGAGCAGAAGCTCCCTCTGGTGGTTACAAACAGTACTGAACTATTCAATGAAGATTGTGAAGATTGGCGATCAGGTGTTACTGACTGGTCTTATATAAGGGAGGTTCCCTCCCATCAGGGTTGCCGGTGATCAATTGTTCTTCTCTCGACTTTTGTTCCTGGTTCACTTTGAGGCTTGCTGTTTCATGCCTGCATCTTCTGCTAACAGATAAGACTTTTTCTTCTTTTAGTTTTTTTGTGCTTGCTTTTTGCATTTTGTCCTGCACTTCTGTGGGGGTCTGCCAGGTCCCCTCCGGGGCTTGTGCTCCTCTCAGTTTAGTTCAGCCAGTTGTTTGTTCATTTGCCTTTTCCAGTTTTTTCTGTGGCTGCGGCTTAGTTTTGTTACACCAGAGAACTAATTTAGGTGGTAGAGGTCGTGTGATCTCAGGTGTTTTTGCAATTAGTGTGTTGGTATTTTTTTAGGGTTTTTTGGATTGCAGTAAGTGACCTTCCTATCCTTTTCTGTCTAGGAAGATTGGGCCCCAACGTTTGCTCATACTATTTTCTGTCTGTGTTTGTATTTCCTCTTGTCTAACCGCCATTACATGTTTGGGGGCTTCCTATGTTCTTTGGGGATCTGCTCCGGGGCAGATAGTTTTCCTCTTTCTATCTTTAGGTGAAGTTAGCTTCTCAGGCTGTGACGAGGCATCTAGGACCAACGTAGGTACGCTCCACGGCTGCCTTTAGTTGTGGTGGTTAGTCAGGGTACTGCGATCCAATAGATTCCAACCTCTCTGGTGTATTGCCTTTTTTGCCTGCTCTCCTCAGCTACCAAATCATAACACACACCTTTCGAGGTACAGACTCATAAAAAGTATCCGCGTGACCCTGCGGAAATCGCGCATTGACAGTGCGACTCCCGAGTCGGTGAGGGCTCTGGGACCTGAGATATAGAGATTGGCCCTCCACAGCGACTCAGTGGGGCCATGTTTGCTCTTCACACAACAGGCAAAACAAACCGTATTCACTGGTACCTCTCGTGTCCTGATCCGATCATCCTGGAGAACGTTACCCCCTTTCTTAGATATTGGGAATAAATTCTGCAGGGAGCTGAAGGGTGGAGATTATTAGCCCACCCTCTGACACCAGGGGGAGGAACCCAGCATGTTTAAGAACTGAGAGCACATGGCAGAGATGCTCTCTCTCACAGAAGAACAAGGCGATGATGATCTAAGAAGGAACAGGGGACAGATCTGCCAAGGGAGCAGCGGCACGCGCTTTGGGGACTGTCCGGCAACTAAGATTCTTATTCCTGTGGACTGCAGAGCTCCCGGCATCCACATGCAACCTACAACCTTTTAAAATTGACCTCCAGATTAATACCTCTAAGCCTTGCACCATTATTGTTATATTTTACTCTGACTGCAAATCCACTGTAATTCCGTCGTATAGCTTACTGTATATTTCTGTAATTATCTAGTGCGCCCTTAAGGCAATTAAACCATAAAATTAATTTTGTGCTGATGCTTTTACTCTGATTATGAATCTTAGAATACCCAGTGGGTAACAGGACATCCTCCCCGGCGGCCATTTGCTCTAGGTGCAGTTCCCTTACTGACCTGAGAGACAAAGGGGGTGCCGGAGAGCTGTGACTGTGTAGTTACGTCACATTGGTGACGTGGGAGGAACCGGTTTCCTTCACAGGTCACTTATTTTCTTCATCTGGCATAGTGTAGAGGTTGGTGAAAAATTGGGGAATGTGCTCTAGATAACTGTGTTATTTTCTGCAGAGACGAGTCCTGGCTGGAAGAGTGATGGCGGTGTGCACTGGATGAAGATGAAAAGCAAAGATGAAGGACTTCAACTAGAGATGTCAACGGTGAGTCAGTGTGTTACCTGTACACTGACACTATACACTGTATACTATATACAGATCTCCTGTGTATAATGTCACTGGTGATCACTGTATTACCTGTACACTGACAGTATACACAGAGCTCCTGTGTATTTCACAAATGATCACTGTATTACCTGCACACTGACACTATATACAGAGCTCCTGTGTATAATGTCACCGGTGCTCACTGTATTATCTGTACACTGACACTATATATGTGTAGCCCTGGTATGTAAGGCACACAGGATCTGGAGAATGCACAGTAAGGTAACAGTTAAAGCTTGACACTCACTTACACTTCAGACACACCCACAGGGGTGTATAGGGGAGTGACGTGTAGCACAGGAGAGAGTCAGTCTAGCTTCCTGTCATCGTACAGAGCAGTCAGGGCTAGTTCTTCTCAGACAGTGAGGATTCCTGTCAGAGCTCTGGGTGAGCAGAAGATTAGTTCCTGCCAATTCAACGAAGTGGAGTCTAGTAACGGATGACTAGATATCATCCCGAGTCTAGTCAGAGTTACCTTTTACTCAGTCTGAACTTTGAGGAAACTGAGAGTTACTCAGTGAGACCAAGGAAGAAAACTGACTTTCTATCTTCACGCTTCAGTGCTACATTGAAAGCAGAAGCAGGGCGAAGGGCATAGTGGGAAGGATTCAGAAGTGCCTTAAGGATCGGATTATCCTGCACATTGTCACCGGTCACTGGGGACCGAAGCGTCACTATAGCTCCAGGCATAGTGATAGAAAAGCCAGAGTCTTACTGGACCTTAGGTTGCAGAAAGCCGCCCTTAGAGTGCCAGTACGTAACCGAGTCAGGAGAACAAGACTTCTGAGTCCGGCGCGCGGCAAAAGAAAGTACTTAGTTCACCACTTATAAGTTTCTATCACAAAACCGGCCGGGCAGTACAGCTAGTGGGAAAAGCTGAAAACTATAGAGTTAACTTAGCTACAGGCAAGTTTGGACTCACTCATCATTTGGAAAGAGAAGGAGGCCTGTAACCTGCTCAACTGTTACCGCTACGTGCATTCATCCACTCCGAACAGCCTCCCTGGGACCTGCCTGAACAACTTGAAGTAAGAGGTATGGAAAGAAGCTTCTATGTGTGAGACTGAGTTATTTGATTGCATCCCTGCACAACCCCACCATAACTATCGACCTGAGGGAAGAGTCCCACCTGTAGGGGACCCGACATCTAGCTGCCTCACCATCCCCTCAGAGATCTACAGCAGCGCTGGTCTTAGTGATCAGAGAACTACAGGTGGCGTCACGAACTGTATATATACCTATCCCCTGTAAATATTCCCCCCAACATACGCCTGACCGCCAGGGCCACAGACCGAGCCAGCGCTACCTGTGACAACCCCATAGACTTCCATGGGCTCGGCTCTGAGTACCCCATTGCTCTGGTAAACCACAATTGTGGTGCGGGTCAAGACAACTTGGCATCACGAACAGGATCCGAAACTTGCAGAATTGCGAGCCCTGTGTGCCTGTGGAGTGTTTTGGTGAAAAAGACTGTTGCTATTGTTTGGCGCCAAATACCGCCATATTTGCCACCATATTCGCGCCCTGAGGCGCTGGAGAAGAAGGTGGGCGTACCTGAAGGAGCGCGCAAAGTCTTGGACACGCCCCCGGCTCTGACTCAGCGGCAGGTCCTGCGACAGGAAGTGGACGCTCTGACATCAGAGCGCCTGCGACGAAGGTCCTGTTCCTACTGCTGTGCCTGGGAAATAGCAGCTTCTGAAACCGGTAGGCTCCGTTTAACCAAGGGGGCGCTAATATGTTGCAACAACCGGCCGACAGTGCGGCCCCAGCCGGAGGACCCGACTCCGCACCGCGTGGCGTTGTAGCGCCAGATGGGGGCGCAGGCCCAGCACTCAGTCCGGTGGTCCCGCTCATGCCACTAACGCTTCCATATATGCCTGGGGCGAAATGGCTTCCCCAGTACAGCGGCGAGCCAGGCACTTTAGCAGGATTCAAACGGAAGATATGCAGTGTCCTGGAAATGTACTCTATGTCTGAGAGGCAAAAAGCTGCAGTATTAATAGGGCAGCTAACTGGCGCTGCTGAGAGAGAAGTGGAGACTTGGGCTACCACGGACCAGGAGTTGGTGCCTGCAATCCTCTTAAAGTTACAGGCCATTTTTGAAGATCGCACCGAAACAGATCTCCGGATGGCATTCTATAACTGTTCACAGCAACCAAGTGACAGCATAAGGGACTATGCCTGCCGACTACAAGGGGCCCTGAGAGCCCTCAAGCAGGTTAATACCATAAGTGTCATTGATGAAAATAAGATGCTGAAAGAACAATTTGTGCAGGGACTGAGGTCCCAAGCGGAACGCAGAACTGTGAATTGGTGGTCTTTAGATCACCCTGATGCTACCTTTGATGCCCTAAAGGACATGGCAATAAAAGGGCTGCGGCCCCTGGGCAAACCTGAGGTGGCAACCCAACATCGTCAGGGTGAAGTCACTCTGGAGCCGGCGGCAACCCCCTTTTCCTCGCTAGTGGCCGAAACCAAAACGCAGGTGACACCCCCTAGTGAATTGGACTGTCTGCGCTCAGAGGTGCGCCAGCTGACTAAAAATCTGGCTGCTGTGATGAGTGCCCTGCAGCTGCGGAAAGAGGAAGAAGGGAAGATCTTATTAGCTGATTGCCCAGAAGACGTCCCGTGGATGAACCGGAGAAGAAGGAAGACGTCGCCCCCCCGGAGGAGGACAACGCCACCCCCAGGAGCGACCTCTGATCAACACCCTCCTCGTCGGGAGATCACCTGTTACCGATGCAACCGGAAAGGTCATATGTCTCCACAGTGTCCTTTAAACGGGCAGAACCTGGGTCCGAGGGCCAACACCCAGGAGGAGACCCGTCAGGCCCCCTAGACTGGAACCGCAGGTATGTGGGTGGACGACCCTACCTGTCTATCATTCTAGATGGTATTGCTGTTCCGGCATTGTTAGACACTGGGTCTCAGGTGACCCTAATACCTGATGCCCTATATACTAAGTTCTGGTCAATGGACAGTCTTAAACCCCCGAGCCCTGACTTTACCGTGTATGCTTCTAATGGTCTTCCTGTAGAAGTACTCGGGACAAAATGTGTAGATGTAAAGTGGGCAGAGAGGAGTTGAAAGACCAGGGGCTTCTGGTAGTAAAGACTGTAAATGAGGAGAACGGTTTAAATATAATTTTGGGTACTAACATTATCAGTAATTGTTTGGGAGAAGTTGTGTTCTTACTCCAACAGCTCGCTGAGATTGCCCGACCAAGGCAGAAAGGAGTAATCCAAAGAGAGATCCGGGCCCTGGTGTGTCAGCAGCAAGCGAAGCTTACAGACGGCGAAATTGGTAATGTACGGGTCACTGACTCGAATCCCATTGTGATACCCCCAATGAGTGAAATGATAATCTGGTGCAGGGCAGCCATAGGTCTGAGAGGACAGAATTACCAAGCTGTAGTAGAACCCCACCATTCAGAACATAGACCTACACTTATGACTGCTAGGGAGTAGTGGAAGTGGTGAATGGAAGAGTACCGGTACGGCTTCTCAACTGGGGAGATGATGAGGTAAACTTACCCCGTTATGCAACCATTGCTAAACTACATGCTGTTGACAATAATTCTATTCTCCCGGCTGAGTCCTTAGACTCCCGCCAAATAGCGGAGGACAATGACCCGGCAACCCAGGTGGCGGAATGGTGTCAGCAACTCCATGTTGGGACGGACACCACTCCCGCTCACCAGAAGCAAGGGGTATTACGGGTGGTGCAAGAGTACGCCCAAGTATTTAGCAAGAATCCACTTGATTTTGGGATAATTAAGGGAGTACAACATCATATCCCTACAGGCAGTCATCCTCCCATCAAAGAGCGGTATAGGCCTATACCCCCAGCCCATTATCAGAAGGCTAAGGAAATGTTGCGAGATATGAAAGAAGCCGGAGTAATCAGGGATAGTTGTAGTCCCTGGGCAGCACCTCTAGTCCTGGTTAGAAAGAAAGATGGTAGCTTGAGAATGTGTGTGGATTACAGGCAGGTGAACCGCATAACACACAAGGATGCATACCCGTTACCACGTATAGAGGAGTCATTAGCTGCTCTGAAAACGGCTAACTACTTTTCTACCCTTGATCTGACTAGTGGATACTGGCAAGTGGCTGTGGCTGAGGAGGATCGTGAGAAAACGGCTTTCACCACCCCAATGGGGCTCTGTGAGTTCGACAGAATGCCGTTTGGGCTCAGCAGTGCCCCAGGAACATTTCAGAGAGTGATGGAGAACTGCCTGGGACATCTCAATTTTGAAACCGTGCTGCTATACTTAGACGACGTCATCGTGTACTCCAAGACATATGAGGACCATCTGAAGCACCTGGCAGAAGTATTTGAGTCCCTGTCCAGGTACGGGATGAAGTTGAAACCCTCAAAATGCCATCTACTCAAACAGAAGGTACAATATTTGGGGCACATCGTCAGTTCGGAAGGAGTAGCGCCGGACCCAGAGAAAGTCACTGCCATCCAGAAGTGGCCGGAGCCGAAGAACCTCAAGGAAGTGCGACAGTTCCTGGGACTAACGGGTTACTACAGAAGGTTCGTGAAAGATTACACGAAGAAGGCAGCGCCTCTACAGGACCTCCTAGTAGGCCAATCCCTAAAGAGCAGAAATCCTCCCTTCAATTGGGGTAAGGAACAGGCTGAAGCATTCCAAAAGATGAAAGAGATCCTTACAGGCGATGAGATCTTGACGTATCCTGATTACAGCCAACCGTTCCTGCTGTACACCGATGCTAGTAATGAAGGTTTAGGAGCAGTTCTCAGTCAGAAGCAGAATGGCCAAGAAAAAGTCATCGCTTATGCCAGCAGAAAACTCAGGCCAACTGAGAGAATCCGAAAATTATAGCAGCTTCAAGCTGGAGTTTCTGGCGCTGGTCTGGGCCATTACTGAAAGATTTAAGCACTATCTGGCCTCCAACAAGTTCACGGCGTACACAGACAACAACCCGCTAACGCACCTGGAAACGGCCAAGTTGGGCGCCATGGAGCAGCGTTGGATGGCTCGGTTGTCTAATTACCAGTTTACTATCAAGTACCGGGCAGGCCGAAAGAATGCTAATGCTGACGCATTGTCCCGAATGCCGCATGACTCTGACACGGAGGAAGAATCGGACGACCTGGAAGAAATTGAGCTACCTGCGTTCCATCGAAATGGGGTAGTCCACGAGCATCGAGTCTACAGAAAGCAGTATGGTGCAACGTTAAATCCTTTACCCCATCACAGCTGGAAAGAGACTCAGGACAGCGATCCAGTGGTCAGCCGTATCAAGGAGTTGTTAAGACAGGAAGGTTCCTCCTTGGAAAAAGATGCACCTATGTCAGCAAAGCTCCTGTGGAACGAGAGAAGCAGGTTATTCCTATACCGTGAGAAGTTGTGCAGGAGATACGTCAATCCCAGGACCCACGAGATGGTCTGGCAAATAGTGGTCCCCAAGGCAGACGTCCAAATGGTGTTGGAAGCATACCATGATCAAGCAGGACACTTTGGCTGGAGAAAGCTGGAGACCCTGTTGAGGTGCCGGTTCTACTGGGTAGGGATGCGCAGCTCCATTGAGAGGTGGTGTCGGAACTGTGGACCCTGTGGTCTCAGAAGAAAGGACTACGGTAGTCAGAGGGCACCCCTGCAGCCTATCCGGACGACTCGTCCCTTGGAGATTGTGGCCCTGGACCACGTCAAACTGTCGCCAAGTAGATCTGGATACTCATACGCCTTGACCATGGTGGACCATTACTCTAGATTTCTGGTGGTTGTACCAGTTAAGGATCAGACAGCAGTGACGGCAGCAAAAACCTTTCAAGCAAGCTTCTGCAGACCGCATGGGTATCCGGAGCAAGTATTAACCGATCAAGGACCTGCTTTCGAAGCTGATCTATTCAAGGAATTCTGTCACATGTATGGGTGTAAGAAAATTAGAACAACACCATACCATCCTCAAACCAACGGTCTTTGCGAGAAAATGAACCACATTGTCCTTGATTTGTTGAAATCCATACCGTTGGAAGACAGAAATCGATGGCCGGACTTACTACCTGATTTGGTTGACTTGTATAACCATATACCTGTAAGTTCCACTAACTGCACTCCAGCCTATCTTATGAGAGCAAGGCCCGGAAGACTACCAATGGATTTAGAACTTGGAGTGGTAGAACCAGAGGCAGATGACGCTATTGAAAACTGGGACATCAATCGGCAAGAGCAATACAGAAGAGTGCAAGTCTGTGTAGAAGAAAGTCTCAACAAGGCACGGGAGAAACAGGAAGATATTTACAACAGGAATGCTCCTGCCAAGCCTTTGATGCCTGGAGAAGTGGTATTGAAAAGGAAAAGGAAAATGCACAAATTGGATAACCAGTGGGAGCAAGAACCCTACGTCGTACAAGATTCCAAATATGACAATAGAAAAGTTTGTATCATCAGTAAGGACGGAGGAAGAACAATATCCACTGTGTCCAGAGACCATTTGAAATTGTGTCCAGAACCCTTAAAGTTTCGTGAAGAGAACTCTGTCATCAATCAAGAAGAAAGAAAAGAAGAGGTCATACACACGGATCTGGGAGATTTCCCTGCAGATTGGCCGAGACTGGGAGATGCTGTAATAATTCCGGTGTTGCAATTTTATCAGCCACAAGAGGAAGTTCTACCTCCAGTTGTGCCCATGGTGCCAGTTGAGCCAGTTCAGGAGTTACCTACTCCAGCAGCACCCCAACCTGCGGAACCTCAAGAGGAAGAATCATCGGAAGCAGCGCCCCATGCTATGGGAACCCCTGGTGAAGCTGACTCACACCGCCCAGCCATCAGTACGCTTGCCAGATCCATAGAAAGATTGAGGCAGTTCTATAGTTTGCCGTTACGTAGAACAGTTGGGTTAGAGATTAATATACCTGAAGCTACTCCACGTAGATCAGAACGTACAACGAAAGGGAAGATACCTATTCGTTATCAAAAGTAGTCCTAGCAAACTAGTTTACTAAGTATGGATAATTGTATAAAGTATTGTTATGATATGTAAATTACTTGAAAATGTTTCATGATGGACTCTGAGGCTGAGGACTGAGCCAGCCCAAGAACTGATCTTGTATATAGTTGCACTTTGTGCATTCTCTACCAGCACACCTACCTCTGAACATAAAACCCGTATGGTGAGGCACTGAGTGAGGTCTGCATTCAGATGTCCTGCAGCCCACCCAGGACCCACGTTGAAGGTTTGGTGCGGGTCCTTCACAAGAATATCGTCATCTATTTATATGAAAATGTCTATTTAGTATTTTGTATTTTTCTATGCCTATTGTTATAATGCAACGTTCAAGAAATCCGTACCTCCCTGATGGGAAGAGTTTAAAATGTTACTTGTTTAAATGGAAAACAAAATGTCTTTCTTCTTATATTTCACAGCCCGGGAGTGCTGTATTTTACCAAGGGGGAATGTGTAGCCCTGGTATGTAAGGCACACAGGATCTGGAGAATGCACAGTAAGGTAACAGTTAAAGCTTGACACTCACTTACACTTCAGACACACCCACAGGGGTGTATAGGGGAGTGACGTGTAGCACAGGAGAGAGTCAGTCTAGCTTCCTGTCATCGTACAGAGCAGTCAGGGCTAGTTCTTCTCAGACAGTGAGGATTCCTGTCAGAGCTCTGGGTGAGCAGAAGATTAGTTCCTGCCAATTCAACGAAGTGGAGTCTAGTAACGGATGACTAGTTATCATCCCGAGTCTAGTCAGAGTTACCTTTTACTCAGTCTGAACTTTGAGGAAACTGAGAGTTACTCAGTGAGACCAAGGAAGAAAACTGACTTTCTATCTTCACGCTTCAGTGCTACATTGAAAGCAGAAGCAGGGCGAAGGGCACAGTGGGAAGGATTCAGAAGTGCCTTAAGGATCGGATTATCCTGCACATTGTCACCGGTCACTGGGGACCGAAGCGTCACTATAGCTCCAGGCATAGTGATAGAAAAGCCAGAGTCTTACTGGACCTTAGGTTGCAGAAAGCCGCCCTTAGAGTGCCAGTACGTAACCGAGTCAGGAGAACAAGACTTCTGAGTCCGGCGCGCGGCAAAAGAAAGTACTTAGTTCACCACTTATAAGCTCTATCACAAAACCGGCCGGGCAGTACAGCTAGTGGGAAAAGCTGAAAACTATAGAGTTAACTTAGCTACAGGCAAGCTTGGACTCACTCATCATTTGGAAAGAGAAGGAGGCCTGTAACCTGCTCAACTGTTACCGCTACGTGCATTCATCCACCCCGAACAGCCTCCCTGGGACCTGCCTGAACAACTTGAAGTAAAAGGTATGGAAAGAAGCTTCTATGTGTGAGACTGAGTTATTTGATTGCATCCCTGCACAACCCCACCATAACTATCGACCTGAGGGAAGAGTCCCACCTGTAGGGGACCCGACATCTAGCTGCCTCACCATCCCCTCAGAGATCTACAGCAGCGCTGGTCTTAGTGATCAGAGAACTACAGGTGGCGTCACGAACTGTATATATACCTATCCCCTGTAAATATTCCCCCAACATACGCCATGACCGCCAGGGCCACAGACCGAGCCACGCTACCTGTGACAACCCCATAGACTTCCATGGGCTCGGCTCTGAGTACCCCATTGCTCTGGTAAACCACAATTGTGGTGCGGGTCAAGACAACTTGGCGTCACGAACAGGATCCGAAACTTGCAGAATTGCGAGCCCTGTGTGCCTGTGGAGTGTTTTGGTGAAAAAGACTGTTGCTATTGTTTGGCGCCAAATACCGCCATATTTGCCACCATATTCGCGCCCTGAGGCGCTGGAGAAGAAGGTGGGCGTACCTGAAGGAGCGCGCAAAGTCTTGGACACGCCCCCGGCTCTGACTCAGCGGCAGGTCCTGCACAGGAAGGGGAACGCTCTGACATCAGAGCGCCTGCGACGAAGGTCCTGTTCCTACTGCTGTGCCTGGGAAATAGCAGCGTTCTGAAACCGGTAGGCTCCGTTTAACCAAGGGGGCGCTAAATGTTGCAACAACCGGCCGACAGTGCGGCCCCAGCCGGAGGACCCGAACTCCGCACCGCGTGGGTTGTAGCGCCAGATGGGGGCGCAGGCCCAGCACTCAGTCCGGTGTCCCGCTCATGCCACTAACGCTCCATATATGCCTGGGGCGAAATGGCTTCCCCAGTACAGCGGCGAGCCAGGCACATTAGCAGGTTCAAACGGAAGATATGCAGGTCCTGGAAATGTACTCTATGTCTGAGAGGCAAAAAGCTGCAGTTAATAGGGCAGCTAACTGGCGCTGCTGAGAGGGAAGTGGAGACTTGGGCATACCACGGATCAGGAGTTGGTGCCTGCAATCCTCCTTAAAGTTACAGGCCATTTTTGAAGATCGCACCGAAACAGATCTCCGGATGGCATTCTATAACTGTTCACACAACCCAAAGTGACAGCATAAGGGACTATGCCTGCCGACTACAAGGGCCCTGAGAGCCCTCAAGCAGTTAATACCATTAATGTCATGATGAAAATAAGATGCTGAAAGAACAATTTGTGCAGGGATGAGGTCCCAAGCGGAACGCAGAACTGTGAATTGGTGGTCTTAGATCACCTGATGCTACCTTTGATGCCCTAAAGGACATGGCAATAAAAGGGCTGCGGCCCCTGGGCAAACCTGAGGTGGCAACCCAACATCGTCAGGGTGAAGTCACTCTGGAGCCGGCGGCAACCCCCTTTTCCTCGCTAGTGGCCGAAACCAAAACGCAGGTGACACCCCTAGTGAATTGGACTGTCTGCGCTCAGAGGTGCGCCAGCTGACTAAAAATCTGGCTGCTGTGATGAGTGCCCTGCAGCTGCGGAAAGAGGAGAAGGGAAGATCTTTTAGCTGATTGCCCAGAAGACGTCCCGTGGATGAACCGGAGAAGAAGAAGACGTCGCCCCCCCGGAGGAGGACAACGCCACCCCCAGGAGCGACCTCTGATCAACACCCTCCTCGTCGGGAGATCACCTGTTACCGATGCAACCGGAAAGGTCATATGTCTCTACAGTGTCCTTTAAACGGGCAGAACCTGGGTCCAAGGGCCAACACCCAGGAGGAGACCCGTCAGGCCCCCTAGACTGGAACCGCAGGTATGTGGGTGGACGACCCTACCTGTCTATCATTCTAGATGGTATTGCTGTTCCGCATTGTTAGACACTGGGTCCCAGGTGACCCTAATACCTGATGCCCTATATACTAAGTACTGGTCAATGGACAGTCTTAAACCCCGAGCCTTGACTTTACCGTGTATGCTTCTAATGGTCTTCCTGTAGAAGTACTCGGAGACAAAATGTGTAGATGTGAAAGTGGGCAGAGAGGAGTTGAAAGACCAGGGGCTTCTGGTAGTAAAGACTGTAAATGAGGAGAACGGTTTAAATATAATTTTGGGTACTAACATTATCGTAATTGTTTGGGAGAAGTTGTGTTCTTACTCCAACAGCTCGCTGAGATTGCCCGACCAAGGCAGAAAGGAGTAATCCAAAGAGAGATCCGGGCCCTGGTGTGTCAGCAGCAAGCGAAGCTTACAGACGGCGAAATTGGTAATGTACGGGTCACTGACTCGAATCCCATTGTGATACCCCCAATGAGTGAAATGATATCTGGTGCAGGGCAGCCATAGGTCTGAGAGGACAGAATTACCAAGCTGTAGTAGAACCCCACCATTCAGAACATAGACCTACACTTATGACTGCTAGGGGAGTAGTGAAGTGGTGAATGGAAGAGTACCGGTACGGCTTCTCAACTGGGGAGATGATGAGGTAAACTTTACCCCGTTATGCAACCATTGCTAAACTACATGCTGTTGAAATAATTCTATTCTCCCGGCTGAGTCCTTAGACTCCGCCAAATAGCGGAGGACAATGACCCGCAACCCAGGTGGCGGAATGGTGTCAGCAACTCCATGTTGGGACGGACACCACTCCCGCTCACCAGAAGCAAGGGGTATTACGGGTGGTGCAAGAGTACGCCCAAGTATTTAGCAAAATCCACTTGATTTTGGGATGATTAAGGGAGTACAACATCATATCCCTACAGGCAGTCATCCTCCCATCAAAGAGCGGTATAGGCCTATACCCCAGCCATTATCAGAAGGCTAAGAAATGTTCGATGATATGAAAGAAGCCGGGTAATCAGGGATAGTTGTAGTCCCTGGGCAGCCCTCTAGTCTGGTTAGAAAGAAAGATGGTAGCTTGAGAATGTGTGTGGATTACAGGCAGGTGAACCGCATAACACACAAGGATGCATACCCGTTACCACGTATAGAGGAAATCATTAGCTGCTCTGAAAACGGCTAACTACTTTTCTACCCTTGATCTGACTAGTGGATACTGGCAAGTGGCTGTGGCTGAGGAGGATCGTGAGGAAAACGGCTTTCACCACCCCAATGGGGCTCTGTGAGTTCGACAGAATGCCGTTTGGGCTCAGCAGTGCCCCAGGAACATTTCAGAGAGTGATGGAAACTGCCTGGGACATCTCAATTTTGAAACCGTGCTGCTATACTTAGACGACGTATCGTGTATCCCAAGACATATGAGGACCATCTGAAGCACCTGGCAGAAGTATTTGAGTCCCTGTCCAGGTACGGGATGAAGTTGAAACCCTCAAAATGCCATCTACTCAAACAGAAGGTACAATATTTGGGGCACATCGTCAGTTCGGAAGGAGTAGCGCCGGACCCAGAGAAAGTCACTGCCATCCAGAAGTGGCCGGAGCCGAAGAACCTCAAGGAAGTGCGACAGTTCCTGGGACTAACGGGTTACTACAGAAGGTTCGTGAAAGATTACACGAAGAAGGCAGCGCCTCTACAGGACCTCCTAGTAGGCCAATCCCTAAAGAGCAGAAATCCCCCCTTCAATTGGGGTAAGGAACAGGCTGAAGCATTCCAAAAGATGAAAGAGATCCTTACAGGCGATGAGATCTTGACGTATCCTGATTACAGCCAACCGTTCCTGCTGTACACCGATGCTAGTAATGAAGGTTTAGGAGCAGTTCTCAGTCAGAAGCAGAATGGCCAAGAAAAAGTCATCGCTTATGCCAGCAGAAAACTCAGGCCAACTGAGACGAATCCGGAAAATTATAGCAGCTTCAAGCTGGAGTTTCTGGCGCTGGTCTGGGCCATTACTGAAAGATTTAAGCACTATCTGGCCTCCAACAAGTTCACGGCGTACACAGACAACAACCCGTAACGCACCTGGAAACGCCAAGTTGGGCGCCATGGAGCAGCGTTGGATGGCTCAGTTGTCTAATTACCAGTTTACTATCAAGTACCGGGCAGGCCGAAAGAATGCTAATGCTGACGCATTGTCCCGAATGCCGCATGACTCTGACACGGAGGAAGAATCGGACGACCTGGAAGAAATTGAGCTACCTGCGTTCCATCGAAATGGGGTAGTCCACGAGCATCGAGTCTACAGAAAGCAGTATGGTGCAACGTTAAATCCTTTACCCCATCACAGCTGGAAAGAGACTCAGGACAGCGATCCAGTGGTCAGCCGTATCAAGGAGTTGTTAAGACAGGAAGGTTCCTCCTTGGAAAAAGATGCACCTATGTCAGCAAAGCTCCTGTGGAACGAGAGAAGCAGGTTATTCCTATACCGTGAGAAGTTGTGCAGGAGATACGTCAATCCCAGGACCCACGAGATGGTCTGGCAAATAGTGGTCCCCAAGGCAGACGTCCAAATGGTGTTGGAAGCATACCATGATCAAGCAGGACACTTTGGCTGGAGAAAGCTGGAGACCCTGTTGAGGTGCCGGTTCTACTGGGTAGGGATGCGCAGCTCCATTGAGAGGTGGTGTCGGAACTGTGGACCCTGTGGTCTCAGAAGAAAGGACTACGGTAGTCAGAGGCACCCCTGCAGCCTATCCGGACGACTCGTCCCTTGGAGATTGTGGCCCTGGACCACGTCAAACTGTCGCCAAGTAAATCTGGATACTCATATGCCTTGACCATGGTGGACCATTACTCTAGATTTCTGGTGGTTGTACCAGTTAAGGATCAGACAGCAGTGACGGCAGCAAAAACCTTTCAAGCAAGCTTCTGCAGACCGCATGGGTATCCGGAGCAAGTATTAACCGATCAAGGACCTGCTTTCGAAGCTGATCTATTCAAGGAATTCTGTCACATGTATGGGTGTAAGAAAATTAGAACAACACCATACCATCCTCAAACCAACGGTCTTTGCGAGAAAATGAACCACATTGTCCTTGATTTGTTGAAATCCATACCGTTGGAAGACAGAAATCGATGGCCGGACTTACTACCTGATTTGGTTGACTTGTATAACCATATACCTGTAAGTTCCACTAACTGCACTCCAGCCTATCTTATGAGAGCAAGGCCCGGAAGACTACCAATGGATTTAGAACTTGGAGTGGTAGAACCAGAGGCAGATGACGCTATTGAAAACTGGGACATCAATCGGCAAGAGCAATACAGAAGAGTGCAAGTCTGTGTAGAAGAAAGTCTCAACAAGGCACGGGAGAAACAGGAAGATATTTACAACAGGAATGCTCCTGCCAAGCCTTTGATGCCTGGAGAAGTGGTATTGAAAAGGAAAAGGAAAATGCACAAATTGGATAACCAGTGGGAGCAAGAACCCTACGTCGTACAAGATTCCAAATATGACAATAGAAAAGTTTGTATCATCAGTAAGGACGGAGGAAGAACAATATCCACTGTGTCCAGAGACCATTTGAAATTGTGTCCAGAACCCTTAAAGTTTCGTGAAGAGAACTCTGTCATCAATCAAGAAGAAAGAAAAGAAGAGGTCATACACACGGATCTGGGAGATTTCCCTGCAGATTGGCCGAGACTGGGAGATGCTGTAATAATTCCGGTGTTGCATTTTATCAGCCACAAGAGGAAGTTCTACCTCCAGTTGTGCCCATGGTGCCAGTTGAGCCAGTTCAGGAGTTACCTACTCCAGCAGCACCCCAACCTGCGGAACCTCAAGAGGAAGAATCATCGGAAGCAGCGCCCCATGCTATGGGAACCCCTGGTGAAGCTGACTCACACCGCCCAGCCATCAGTACGCTTGCCAGATCCATAGAAAGATTGAGGCAGTTCTATAGTTTGCCGTTACGTAGAACAGTTGGGTTAGAGATTAATATACCTGAAGCTACTCCACGTAGATCAGAACGTACAACGAAAGGGAAGATACCTATTCGTTATCAAAAGTAGTCCTAGCAAACTAGTTTACTAAGTATGGATAATTGTATAAAGTATTGTTATGATATGTAAATTACTTGAAAATGTTTCATGATGGACTCTGAGGCTGAGGACTGAGCCAGCCCAAGAACTGATCTTGTATATAGTTGCACTTTGTGCATTCTCTACCAGCACACCTACCTCTGAACATAAAACCCGTATGGTGAGGCACTGAGTGAGGTCTGCATTCAGATGTCCTGCAGCCCACCCAGGACCCACGTTGAAGGTTTGGTGCGGGTCCTTCACAAGAATATCGTCATCTATTTATATGAAAATGTCTATTTAGTATTTTGTATTTTTCTATGCCTATTGTTATAATGCAACGTTCAAGAAATCCGTACCTCCCTGATGGGAAGAGTTTAAAATGTTACTTGTTTAAATGGAAAACAAAATGTCTTTCTTCTTATATTTCACAGCCCGGGAGTGCTGTATTTTACCAAGGGGGAATGTGTAGCCCTGGTATGTAAGGCACACAGGATCTGGAGAATGCACAGTAAGGTAACAGTTAAAGCTTGACACTCACTTACACTTCAGACACACCCACAGGGGTGTATAGGGGAGTGACGTGTAGCACAGGAGAGAGTCAGTCTAGCTTCCTGTCATCGTACAGAGCAGTCAGGGCTAGTTCTTCTCAGACAGTGAGGATTCCTGTCAGAGCTCTGGGTGAGCAGAAGATTAGTTCCTGCCAATTCAACGAAGTGGAGTCTAGTAACGGATGACTAGTTATCATCCCGAGTCTAGTCAGAGTTACCTTTTACTCAGTCTGAACTTTGAGGAAACTGAGAGTTACTCAGTGAGACCAAGGAAGAAAACTGACTTTCTATCTTCACGCTTCAGTGCTACATTGAAAGCAGAAGCAGGGCGAAGGGCATAGTGGGAAGGATTCAGAAGTGCCTTAAGGATCGGATTATCCTGCACATTGTCACCGGTCACTGGGGACCGAAGCGTCACTATAGCTCCAGGCATAGTGATAGAAAAGCCAGAGTCTTACTGGACCTTAGGTTTCAGAAAGCCGTCCTTAGAGTGCCAGTACGTAACCGAGTCAGGAGAACAAGACTTCTGAGTCCGGCGCGCGGCAAAAGAAAGTACTTAGTTCACCACTTATAAGGCTCTATCACAAAACCGGCCGGGCAGTACAGCTAGTGGGTAAAGCTGAAAACTATAGAGTTAACTTAGCTACAGGCAAGCTTGGACTCACTCATCATTTGGAAAGAGAAGGAGGCCTGTAACCTGCTCAACTGTTACCGCTACGTGCATTCATCCACCCGAACAGCCTCCCTGGGACCTGCCTGAACAACTTGAAGTAAAAGGTATGGAAAGAAGCTTCTATGTGTGAGACTGAGTTATTTGATTGCATCCCTGCACAACCCCACCATAACTATCGACCTGAGGGAAGAGTCCCACCTGTAGGGGACCCGACATCTAGCTGCCTCACCATCCCCTCAGAGATCTACAGCAGCGCTGGTCTTAGTGATCAGAGAACTACAGGTGGCGTCACGAACTGTATATATACCTATCCCCTGTAAATATACCCCCCAACATACGCCTGACCGCCAGGGCCACAGACCGAGCCAGCGCTACCTGTGACAACCCCATAGACTTCCATGGGCTCGGCTCTGAGTACCCCATTGCTCTGGTAAACCACAATTGTGGTGCGGGTCAAGACATATACAGAGCTCCTATGTATAATGTCACCGGTGATCACTGTATTGCCTGTACACTGACACTATATACAGAGCTCCTGTATATAACGTCACCAGTGATCACTTAATTGCCTGTACACGGACACTGTATACGAAGTACAGTTCTCCAGTGTATAATGGCACTTATGGTAATATTAGTATTGTGTTTTTTATTAATGATTATCAGTATTGTAGTATTTGGTCACTATGTTGTGGTAATATGTGGTCTGGTCATGTGTGGCAGTATTTGTTTCTTGTATCTGCTATTATTTGGTCACTATGTGGTGGTATTATGTGATCTGGTCATGGTGTGGCGGTATTTGTTCCTTGTATGTACTATTTTTCGGTCACCATGTGGTGGTTAAATGTGGTCTGGTCATGATGTGTCGGTTTTTGTTACTTGTATGTGGTATTATTGGTCATTTTAAAAATTGAAAAATAAATAAAAATATACCTAAATTGTATTGGATATTTTAACAAATGCTTAGTAAGTTACAGTAGAGTAAAGCCCTGCCAAAAGAGTCTACCTTGTCATAGTGGCGAATTAAAAAATCTTTTGGCCAAAACAAAAGCTGCTGGTTATGTATGTGGTGATGGGAACTGTAAATGTGTGATTGGTGAGGACGTGGTGCAGTAGTGGAGTTTTTCCAAGACAGGCGGTGGGACTGTGCAAGGTTTGAGGGTGGAGGTGGGGCTGGGGCGGAGCCTGGGTGGACTCACAAGGGAGCCCCGAAAATTTTGCCAGTATGGGGCCCCAAAATTCCTAGTGGCAGCCCTGGCCAACACTGATCGTGGCTGATACGGCAAGTTGTCAGATATAGTGGACAGCCGACAACTGCTGGATTATCACCTGTATGGGGATGCTATTCTCTTATATCTCAGGTCAGTAAAAAGACGTATTGGCGGTCATTAAGGGGTTAAGTTAAGAAAAAAAAAGAAAAATTACACTCTGCAGCTACTCTGACCCCCTCGCTCATCAAAAACGTCCCCCCTCGCTCATCATACAGCACCACTATCCTTGCCAAAGTCCTACAAAAGCATTAGTGGAAACGCAATAATTTACCGAACTTCTGCCGACTTTGAGTAAAAATGCTCGTGAAAGCGAACACGAATCCAAATGTGCTACGTTAGTGCCGAATTTGGGATTGGCGATTGTTTTCCGAACAAGTTGGCTCATCTCTAGTTAGGGAGAATCTGCAGGGACCCGGCCTCGGACTGGTCATTCAAGAAGCATAAACCATTGTTAAAGTATGTTTTCTCTAAATCGCCGCAGCATATCAGAGTATAAAATGCCTGACTACACCTGTGGTCCGGGTGTGTGTATTTAAGT
>JARQOD010000003.1:601462507-601496710 GCA_033576555.1 Oophaga sylvatica | reverse complement strand
GGCCACCACTCCTATAGACATTGCTGAAGCGACAGTGAGCATGTGCGACCACCACTCCTATAAACATTGCTGGAGCAACAGTGAGCATGTGCGGCCACCACTCTCATAGATATTGCTGGAGCAACAGTGAGCATGTGTGACCACCACTCCTATAGACATTGCTGGAGCAACAGTGAGCATGTGCAGCCACCACTCCTATAGACATTGCTGGAGCGACAGTGAGCATGTGCGGCCACCACTCCTATAGACATTGCTGGAGCTACAGTGAGCATGTGCGACCACCACTCCTATAGACATTGCTGGAGCAACAGTGAGCATGTGCGGCCACCACTCTCATAGATATTGCTGGAGCAACAGTGAGCATGTGTGACCACCACTCCTATAGACATTGCTGGAGCAACAGTGAGCATATGCGGCCACCACTCCTATAGACATTGCTGGAGCGACAGTGAGCATGTGCGGCCACCACTCCTATAGACATTGCTGGAGCTACAGTGAGCATGTGCGACTGAGTCACACACGGTACCAGGGTTATGGGGTACTCGGCACCGAGCCCATGGAAGTCTATGGGGAATGTCACAAGTAGCTCAGCTCGGTCCGTTGCCCTGGGCGCTCATTCAAAGGGGGAAATATTTACAGGGGAATAGTAGAAGTAGTTCGTGATGCCACCTGTGGTTTCTGATCAATTTGACCAGCGCTGCAAGATGAATCTTCTGAGGGGATGTTATGGGGCAGCTGGATATTAAGTCTCCCACAGGTGAGACTTTTCCCTCGAAGTCTATGATGGTGCAGGGTGCAGGCAATAAAGCAATCACACACAATTCAATCTCTTTCCATACCTTTACTGATGAAGGTTGCAGGTATGTCCCGGGAATGGTCAGGCTCCTTTCCTTTAATGTGTATCTGAGTCCTAACCTGCGTGAAGTCAGGTTTAACTCTGAATATGACAGCTTCGCCCGGCCAACATTGTGGTGGAAGTCTTCTGTTGGATAGAACTAGTCTTTTGTGCAGGGTCCTGCTAGACTGTTGTCCTTCCTGACCCCGGTTACGTATCGGCACTTAGGGCTACCCTCTGCGACTTGAAGTCCAGCAGGGATTCCGGTTTTCTCTCACTAGCCGTAAAGGTTCTAGCAATACTTCGGACCCGGTGTCCGGTTTAGTCGAGTGAAGATGCTATGTCACCTATATCACTCTTTCCTTTGGTCACCACTCGCCTGTCGTCCTACACACACCTTAATAGGAGCACAGGCAGCAACAGATGTCAGCTTCAGTCTTCCTCAGCCCTCAGGCTAATCTGACAGGGGTTTCTCCCTCCCAGCGTGTCTGAGGTAACTCCGTTCAGAGATCTTGTGTCTGCTCTCCTGAGGTAACCCCAACGACTCCCTAACTTTTAGCTAGATTGTCTTTAGCTCACTGCTGTCTCAAGGGCTCCCCCTGGTGGAACCAGGAAAAATGTCAAGTGTTGTGTGCTTATCAGGTGTTTTGTAATTACCTTTTCTGTGCATTCTCCTGGGAACATGTGTACCAAGCGCAGCTGGGCCACACATCCCCCCCTAGTTATCGTAAAGCACTCCCGGGCTGAAATAGAAAAAGACAATTTTTATAATAACATTAACAACATAACTATAAACATAACTCATCCCTTGCGGGAGGTAAGGACACTTTAACGTTACATTTTGTACAAGTGCAGTTAGAAAAATATCAAAATACTTTTCACAATAAATACAATATTCTTGTGGAGGACCCGCACCAAAAGCCTCCCACGGTGGTCCTGGGTGGGCTGCAGGACTTCATTGCTGCAGACCTCACTCAAGGCCACACCATACGGGTTTTTCTTCTGAGGTAGTATGGCTTTATGTAAAACCAAGATGGGACACCGAAGTGCCAACTATTTACAACTAAAGTTCTTGTGCTGCAAGAATCCTCAGCACGCAGTCCTTGGCATAAGAACATTTCTAGAAAAATCACTTTAGCATATAAACATTATCATCATATAACATTCTCAACAAAATGCAATTCTCTTCATAACTTTGTACAATTAAGTAAACCCTGTCTGGGTCATACTAGACTAGTTTGCTAGGACTACTCTTGGTACCTAACAGGTAACCTTCCTTTCGTTGTACGTACTGACCTACGTGGTGTAGTGGTAGGTGAGGTGTCAGTTACCCTGTTATCCCTGTGTGCAGGTAAATTGTAGTACTGCCTTAGCCTCTCTAGGCATCTGGCAAGTATACTGGGAGTTGGATGAACTGGCTCAACTTCTGCAGGGGATCCTTCTTCCTGAGGTTCAACTTCTTGGGATTCCGCTTCTTGGGGTTCCACTTGTTGAGGTTCTGCTGGGGCAGGTTCCTCTGGTACTGACTCTACTGCAACAACTGGTGCAACTGGATGTAGAGGTTCTTCTTGAGATTGATAGAATTGTAGCACAGGAATGATTACGGCATCTCCAATTCTGGGCCAATCCGCGGGGAAATCTCCTAAGTCTGTATGTATGACTGATTCATCACGCTTTTCCTGATTGACAACAGGTTCTTCTTCCTGAAGCTTTAATGGGTTTGGACACAACTTTAGATGATCTCGGGATACTGTTGCAGTCGTTCTTCCTCCATCCTTGCTAATTATGCACGTTTTCTTGTTGTCAAACCTTGATTTCTGGATGATGTAGGGCTCTCTTTCCTATTGATCGTCGAGTTTGTGTAACCTCCTCTTTCTTTTCAGTACAACTTCACCAGGTGCGAAAGGTTCAGCTGGCGCACTTTTGTTGTAGCGATCTTCTTGTTTATCCCTTACTCGATTGAGGCTATCTTCAACGCAGGCTTGTACTTTTCTGTACTGTTCCTGTCTGTTTGTGTCCCAGTCTTCCGTAGTCACATCTGCTTCTGGTTCTACAACTCCAAGCTCCAGATCCATAGGCAGCTTTCCTGGTCTTGCCGCATAAGGTAGGCTGGAGTGCAGTTGGTGGAACTCACAGGTATGTGATTGTACAGATCCACCAGGTCAGGTAGTAAGTCTGGCCACCGATTCCTCTCTTCGAGTGGTACAGTCTTCAGCAGGTCAATGACGATGTTATTCATCTTCTCACAGAGACCATTAGTTTGGGGGTGGTACGGTGTTGTTCTGATCTTCTTACACCTGTACAAGTGACAGAACTCCTTGAATAATTCGGCTTCAAATGCAGGACCTTGATCAGTTAGCACTTGCTCTGGATATCCATGGGGTCTGCAGAAATACGCCTGAAACGTCTTTGCTGCTGTTTCAGCTGTCAGATCTTTGACAGGGGCGACCACCAGGAACCTGGAGTAGTGATCCACCATGGTCAGGGCATACGAGTATCCTGACCGGCTGGGTGACAACTTGACATGGTCCAAGGCCACGATCTCCAAGGGACGAGTCGTCTTGATGGGCTGCAGGGGTGCTTTCTGGCTACTGTAGTCTTTTCTTCGGAGGCTACAGGACGCACAGTGTTTACACCATTTCTCGATGGAACTTCGCATTCCCACCCAGTAGAAACGACACTTTAGCAGGGTTTCCAGCTTCTTCCAGCCAAAGTGCCCCGCTCGATCGTGGTAGGCTTCCAACACCATCTGGATGTCTGGATGTCAAAGATGCTATAGGATTTTTACAGGATGAAAATGATGAAATGGTAAGTCAGGATGTTGAGAAGGCTGAACTTTTAAACTCCTATTTTGCATCTGTTTTCTCTCAGAAAGGAAATGTAACATCAACTGATCTTCACTGTCCTATTAAAGGAATAGAAGAATCCAGGATATCTATAAACAGAAAGACAGTGAGGAAACACTTAGCTAACCTAAATGAATTCAAGTCTCCAGGTCCAGATGAATTACACCCCAGGGTACTGAAGGAGATAGCAGAAGAAATTCTTGAACCACTGTCCATAATCTTTGAAAATTCTTGGAGAACAGGAGAAGTCCCAGAAGACTGGAGAAGAGCAAATGTTGTTCCTATCTTCAAAAAGGGAAGAAGGTGGACCCAGGGAACTACAGGCCGGTGAGTCTGACTTCTATACCAGGAAAGATCTTTGAACAAATCATTAAAGAACATGTATGCAAGTACCTGGATAAGAATGAAGTGATTAAACAGAGTCAGCATGGGTTTGTAACTAATAAGTCATGTCAGACTAACTTAATTTCCTTCTATGACAGAATCACTGACTGGGTGGATCAGGGAAATGCTGTAGATATAGTATATCTTGACTTCAGCAAAGCATTTGACAAAGTATCTCACACAATCCTTATTGAAAAAATGACTAAGTATGGAATGGACAAGGCAACTGTTAGGTGGATTCATAACTGGCTTAGTGATCGGACCCAAAGAGTGGTTGTAAATGGCTGCACATCCAGTTGGAAGAATGTCTCAAGTGGGGTACCACAAGGCTCTGTTTTGGGCCCTGTATTGTTCAACATCTTTATCAATGATTTAGATGAAGGAATTGAGGGTAAACTGATCAAATTTGCTGATGACACAAAGCTAGGAGGGGTAGCTAATACTAGAGAAGAGAGAGAGAGGATTCAAAAAGATATACATAAACTGGAGCAGTGGGCAGCAACTAACAGAATGGATTTTAACAGGGAAAAATGCAAAGTACTACATCTGGGCAATAAAAATGAAAAACGCATATACAAAATGGGAGGAATAGGGCTAAGTAACAGCACATGTGAAAAAGACTTGGGTATACTAATTGATCACAGACTTAACATGAGTCAACAGTGTGTTGCAGCAGCAAAAAAGGCAAATGCAATTCTAGGATGTATCAACAGAAGCATACAGTCTAGATCACGTGAGGTCATTATTGCCCTCTACTCCTCTTTGGTCAGACCTCATCTGGAATACTGTGTCCAGTTTTGGGCACCACATTTTAAAAAAGACATCAACAAACTGGAGCAAGTTCAGAGAAGAGCCACCAGAATGGTGACCGGTCTGCAAACCATGTCCTATGAGGAACGGTTGCAGGATTTGGGAATGTTTAGCTTGCAAAAAAGAAGACTGAGAGGAGACTTAATAGCTGTCTACAAATATCTCAAGGGCTGTCACATTGTAGAAGGATCATCTTTATTCTCATTTGCGCAAGGAAAGACTAGAAGCAATGGGATGAAACTGAATGGGAGGAGACACAGATTAGATATTAGAAAAAACTTTTTGACAGTTAGGGTGATCAATGAGTGGAACAGGCTGCCACAAGAGGTGGTGAGTTCTCCTTCAATGGAAGTCTTCAAACAGAGGCTGGATAGACATCTGTCTGGGATGATTTAGAGAATCCTGCTTTGAGCAGGGGGTTGGACCAGATGACCCAGGAGGTCCCTTCCAACTCTACCATTCTATGATTCTATGATTCTATGTTCTTGGCACTACTATCTGCCATACCATCTCATGGGTTCTGGGGTTGACGTACCTTCGGCACAGCTGCTCACGGTAGATGAACAGCCGGCTTCTCTCATTCCACAGCTGCTTTGCTTGTTGAGACGCATCCTTCTCCAAGGAGGAACCTTCCTGAGTTATCAGTTCCTTGATGTGGCTGACAACCGGGTCACTGTTCTGGGTCTCCTTCCAGCTGTGATGAGGTAAAGGGTTTAACGTCTTACCACGCTGCTTCCTGTAGGCTCGTTGTTCATGGATCATCCCATTTCTGTGGAATGCAGGTAGCTCAATCTCTTCTAGATCATCCAGTTCCTCTTCCGTGTCGGATTCATGCGGCATTCTGGACAAGGCGTCAGCGTTGGCGTTCTTACGGCCCGCCCTGTACTTGATGGTAAATTGATAGTTCGACAGCCGAGCCATCCAACGTTGCTCCATGGCTCCTAGCTTGGCTGTTTCAAGATGTGTCAAGGGGTTATTGTCTGTGTACGCAGTGAACTTGCTGGAGGCTAGGTAATGCTTGAACCTTTCTGTAATGGCCCAGACCAGCGCCAGGAACTCCAACTTGAAGCTGCTATAGTTCTCTGGGTTTCTCTCGGTCGGCCGGAGCTTCCTGCTTGCATATGCGATGACTTTTTCTTGGCCATTTTGCTCCTGACTGAGGACAGCTCCCAATCCTTCGTTGCTGGCATCAGTATACAGCAGGAACGGTTGGCTGTAGTCAGGATAGGCTAAGATTTCATCGCCTGTCAGGATCTCCTTCATTTCTTTGAACGCCTCAGCTTGTTCTTTACCCCAGTGGAATGGAGGATTTCTGCTCTTGAGGGGTTGTCCTACCAGGAGGTCCTGCAGAGGCGCTGCTTTCTTGGTGTAGTCTTTTACAAACCTCCGGTAGTAACCTGTCAGTCCCAGGAACTGGCGCACCTCCTTGAGGTTCTTCGGCTCTGGCCATTTCTGGATGGCAGTGACCTTCTCGGGGTCCGGCGCTACTCCTTCCGAGCTGACAATATGTCCCAAGTACTGTACCTTTTGTTTGAGCAGATGGCACTTTGAAGGCTTCAGTTTCATCCCATACTTGGACAGTGACTCGAATACCTCTGCCAGGTGCTTCAGATGATCCTCATACGTCTTGGAGTACACAATTACGTCGTCCAGGTACAGCAACACGGTTTCAAAGTTGAGATGTCCCAGGCAACTCTCCATCACTCTCTGGAATGTTCCCGGGGCACTGCTGAGTCCAAACGGCATCCTGTCAAACTCACAGAGTCCCATTGGGGTGGTGAAAGCTGTCTTCTCCCGATCCTCCTCAGCCACAGCTACTTGCCAGTACCCACTAGTGAGGTCGAGGGTGGAAAAGTAGTTAGCAGTTTTTAAGGCAGCTAAGGATTCCTCAATGCGTGGTAAAGGGTATGCATCTTTATGTGTAATGCGATTTACTTGTCTGTAATCTACACACATTCTCATGCTTCCGTCCTTTTTCTTAACTAGGACTAGAGGTGCTGCCCAGGGACTACAACTATCCTTTATCACCCCGGCTTCCTTCATGTCACGCAACATTTCCTTGGCTTTCTGGTAGTGTGCTGGAGGTATAGGCCTGTACCGCTCTTTGATAGGAGGATGACTGCCTGTAGGGATATGATGCTGTACTCCCTTAATTGTCCCAAAGTCAAGTGGGTGTTTGCTAAATACCTGTGTGTACTCCTGTACCACCCGTAGTACTCCCTGTTTCTGGTGGGCGGGAGTGGTGTCTGTCCCGACATGGAGCTGCTGACACCAATCCTCCACCTGGGTTGCTGGGTCATTATCCTTCGCTGGTTGGCTGGAGGCTAAGGACTCGGTCGTGAGAATGGAGTTGTTATCTACGGTATGTAATTTAGCAACTGTGGCATAACGTGGTAAATTTACTTCATCTCCCCAGTTGAGAAGACGTACTGGTACTCTCCCATTTCTTACTTCCACTACCCCTCTAGCAGTCAAGAGTGTAGGTCTGTGCTCTGAACAATGGGGCTCTACTACTGCTTGGTAGTTCTGTCCTCTCAGACCTATTGCTGCTCTACACCATATAAGCATTTCACTCATTGGGGGTATCACAATGGGGTTCGGGTCTGTCACCCGTACATTACCAATTTCACCATCTGTCAGCTTCGCTTGCTGCTGGCACATCAGGGCCCGGATCTCCCTCTGGATCACTCCCTTCTGCTTTGGCTTGGCAACTTCAGCGAGCTGTTGGAGCAAAAACACAACTTCTCCCAGACAGTTACTAATAGTGTTAGTACCTAAAACCACATTTAAGCCATTTTCCTCATTTACAGTCTTTACTACTAAGAGTCCTTGATCCTTCAGCTCCACTCTGCCCACCTTTACGTCCACGTTTTTGGCTCCGAGTATCTCAACAGGGAGACCATTAGAGGCGTATACAGCAAAGTCAGGGCTCGGGGGCTGGAGACTGTCCATGGACCAAAACTTATTATAAAGGGCATCAGGTATGATGGTCACCTGAGACCCAGTGTCCAGCAGGGCAGGGATTGCGATCCCGTCCAGGATGATGGACAGGTAGGGTCTTCCTCCCCCAAACCTGCGGTTCAGTCTGAGGGGCCTGATGAGTCTATTCCTGGGTGTTGGCCCTCGGACCCAGGATCTGCTCGTTTAAAGGACACTGCTGGGCTAGATGACCTTTTCCGTTGCAACGGTAGCAGATGATCTCTCGGCGAGGATGGTGCTGATCAGGGGTCGCTCCTGGGGCTGGCGTTGTCCTCCTCCGGTGGGGTGACGTCCTTCTTTTCCTCCGGTTCATCCAAGGGACATCCTCTGGGCAGTCGGCTAGCAGGATCTTTCCTCCTTCTTCCTTCCGCAGTTGCAGGGCACTCATTACAGCGGCCAGATTTTTAGTCAGCTGGCGCACTTCTGAGCGCAGACAGTCCAACTCAGTAGGGGGCGCCACCTGCGTTTTGGCTTCCGCCACCAGCGGTGTAAAGGTGGATGCTGCCGGCTTTAGAGTGGCTTCACCCGGGTGATACTGGGTTGCCACCTCAGGCTTCTCCAGGGGTCGCAGTCCTTTTATAGCCATATCTTTTAGGGCATCAAAGGTAGTGTCAGGATGATCCAAGGACCACCAGTGCACAGTCCTGCTTTTAGCTTGGGACCTCAGTCCCCGTACAAATTGTTCCTTCAGCATTTTGCTTTCATTAATGGCACTTATAGGGTTAACCTGTTTGAGAGCTCGCAGGGCCCCCTGTAGTCGGCAGGCGTAGTACCTAATACTGTCATCTGGTCTCTGGAGCATTGGTAAAACGTCATCCGGAGATCTGTTTCAGTGCGGTCCTCAAAAATAGTCTGTAGCTTTAAGAAAATTGAAAGCACTGATTCCTGGTCTGCAGCTGTCCCAAGTCTCTACTTCTCTTTCTGCAGCCCCAGTCAATTGTCCTAATACTACTGCAGCTCTTTGCTTCTCTGTCATAGGGTACATGTCCATTATGCTGCATATTTTGCGCTTGAACCCTGACAGGGTATCCGGCTTACCGCTATACTGAGGGAGCCACTTTGCTCCAGGCAAGTATGGGAGCGTCAGCGGTATTATCGGGGCCACAGGACCGGATGAGGGGCCAGCGTTTCTATTCTGCGCGGCAGCGCCGGGGGTAAGTCACCGGAGCGGTCGCTCTGGGCAGCGCTGTCAGCTTGTGGCTGCGACATGTCTGTGCCCCCCCTAGTTAAGTGTGGCCTACCTTCTCCTGAAGGCTGCAGCTCTGCCAGGCACAGCGATGGGGAAGGATCTGCCGCCGCGTCAGCGTTGGGGGCGTGTCCGGGACTCCGCACGCTTTCTGCAGGTACGCCCCTTCTCCTTGCGCTGTAGCGCTGTACTTTGGCGGGCAATGGCGGACAATTGGCGGCAAAAATCACAAAACAGCAACACAGTCTCTTGCACAAAAACAGTCCAATTAGGCACACAGGACTCACATATAGCGAGCTTCTGATCCTGTTCGTGACGCCAAAGATGAGTCGCACACGGTACCAGGGTTATGTGATACTCGGCACCGAGCCCATGGAAGTCTATGGGGAATGTCACAAGTAGCTCAGCTCGGTCCGTTGCCCTGGGCGCTCATTCAAAGGGGGAAATATTTACAGGGGAATTGTAGAAGTAGTTCGTGACGCCACCTGTGGTTTCTGATCAATTTGACCAGCGCTGCAAGATGAATCTTCTGAGGGGATGTTATGGGGCAGCTGGATATTAAGTCTCCCACAGGTGAGACTTTTCCCTCGAAGTCTATGATGGTGCAGGGTGCAGGCAATAAAGCAATCACACACAATTCAATCTCTTTCCATACCTTTACTGATGAAGGTTGCAGGTATGTCCCGGGAAGCTGGTCAGGGTGGAGAATGCACATCCAGGTAATCACCAAGTAGGTTTAAGGCCTCCTTTCCCTTTAATGTGTATCTGAGTCCTAACCCGCGTGAAGTCAGGTTTAACTCTGAATATGACAGCTTCGCCCGGCCAACATTGTGGTGGAAGTCTTCTGTTGGATAGAACTAGTCTTTTGTGCAGGGTCCTGCTAGACTGTTGTCCTTCCTGACCCCGGTTACGTATCGGCAGTTAGGGCTACCCTCTGCGACTTGAAGTCCAGCAGGGATTCCGGTTTTCTCTCACTAGCCGTAAAGGTTCTAGCAATACTTCGGACCCGGTGTCCGGTTTAGTCGAGTGAAGATGCTATGTCACCTATATCACTCTTTCCTTTGGTCACCACTCGCCTGTCGTCCTACACACACCTTAATAGGAGCACAGGCAGCAACAGATATCAGCTTCAGTCTTCCTCAGCCCTCAGGCTTATCTGACAGGGGTTTCTCCCTCCCAGCGTGTCTGAGGTAACTCCATTCAGAGATCTTGTGTCTGCTCTCCTGAGGTAACACCAACGACTCCCTAACTTTTAGCTAGATTGTCTTTAGCTCACTGCTGTCTCAAGGGCTCCCCCTGGTGGAACCAGGAAAAAATGTCAAGTGTTGTTGTGCTTATCAGGTGTTTTGTAATTACCTTTTCTGTGCATTCTCCTGGGAACATGTGTACCAAGCGCAGCTGGGCCACACACGACCACCACTCCTATAAACATTCCTGGAGCAACAGTGAGCATGTGCGGCCACCACTCTCATAGATATTGCTGGAGCAACAGTGAGCATGTGTGACCACCACTCCTATAGACATTGCTGGAGCAACAGTGAGCATGTGCGGCCACCACTCCTATAGACATTGCTGGAGCGACAGTGAGCATGTGCAACCAACATTCCTATAGACATTGCTGGAGCGACAGTGAGCATGTGTGACCACCACTCCTATAGACATTGCTGGAGCAACAGTGAGCATGTGTGACCACCACTCCTATAGACATTGCTGGAGCAACAGTGAGCATGTGTGACCACCAGTCCTATAGACATTGCTGGAGCAACAGTGAGCATGTGCGACCACCACTCCTATAGACATTGCTGGAGCAACAGTGAGCATGTGTGACCACCACTCCTATAAACATTGCTGGAGCGACAGTGAGCATGTGTGACCACCACTCCTATAGACACTGCTGGAGCAACAGTGAGCATGTGTGACCACCACTCCTATAGACATTGCTGGAGCAACAGTGAGCATGTGTGACCACCACTCCTATAGACATTGCTGGAGCGACAGTGAGCAAGTGCGGCCACCACTCCTATAGACATTGCTGGAGCAACAGTGAGCATGTGTGACCACCACTCCTATAGACATTGCTGGAGCAACAGTGAGCATGTGTGACCACCACTCCTATTGACATTGCTGGAGCGACAGTGAGCATGTGTGACCACCACTCCTATAGACATTGCTGGAGCTACAGTGAGCATGTGTGACCACCACTCCTATAGACATTGCTGGAGCGACAGTGAGCATGTGCAGCTGTGGCGACCCGCCACCACAATTGTGGATTACCAGGGCAATGGGGTACTCAGAGCCGAGCCCATGGAAGTCTATGGGATTTGTCACAGGTAGCTGTGGCTCGGTCTGTGGCCCGGGCGGTCTGGCGTATGTTGGGGATATATATTTACAGGGGATAGGTTTATGTACAGTTCGTGACGCCACCTGTAGTATTCTGGTAATTGGTACCAGCGCTGCTGTAGATCTCTGAGGGGATGGTGAGGCAGCTAGATGTCGGGTCCCCTACAGGTGGGACTGGTCCCTCAAAGTCTATGGGATTTGTGAAGTCGGGTGCAGATAAAGAACACAGTCTCACACGGTCAGCGTCTTTCCATACCTTTACTTGTAAGATGTTCAGGCAGGTCCCAGGGAGGCTGATCCAAGGAGAGTGTATCTTGAGACAGCAGCTGGACAAGTTAGGGGCCTCCTTTACTTCCAATACAACGAGTACAACCAGCCTGAAGCGTAGTTCCCTCAAAATCTCCAGCTAATCTATAGCTGTACCTGCCCAGTCAGCTTTGTGTTAGGGGCCTTCCTGTGAAGGAGCTGAATTCTTATTTTGTCCTGCAGAGACTCCAAAGTCTTCACTCCCCCTGACCCCAGTTACGTACTGACTATAAGGGGCTGTCTGCCGCGACCTAGGGTCCGGTAGATTCCTGGTTTTCTTACCACTCTGCTTGAAACAGTAGTGATCCTTCGGTCCCCAGTGACCGGTGCAATGTGCAGGACTTCTTCAATCCGTAAGCACTATTCCAATAAACCACTGTGCCTTTCGCCTTGTCCACGCTGGTAACATAAGCACTCAAACTAGCCAAGGGTCGAGTAGTCACTTCTTTCTTTTCCTTTCTACGAAGTTAGTTACAGATGCTCAGTTATCAATAGGCAGGAGCACGTCTCTGAACCTGATACCGTCCTTTAGACAGGATGCTGAAGACTTTCTGCACTAAAACTTCTTCTTTCCTTCCAGTGTATGCTGATGAGGTACAGCTCTGACTAGGCTAAGGTGAATTAAAGCACCTATACTAGACTCCACTTTACAAAGCCGATGATAGAGCAATCTGGACTCCTTCCTCCCTCCAGACGTCCTCTCTCTCTGAAGTCTCAAACTGACTAAATCACTCTAACACATACCTTGACCACTCCCTCAAGAGCAAACTCCACTACCCTAAGGGTGTGTCTAGTATATGTCGAGTGAATGAATATTTAGCATTAAACTGCTGTCTCGCCACACACTCTCCAGGGTACTGCGTGTGCCTACCACCAGGGCTACACATTCCCCCATGGTAAAAGACAGCACTCCCGGGCTGTAAAATACAAAAGAGACATTTTGTTTATGCAATAAACATTAAACAATAACTTCTTCCCATCCGGGAGGTGAGAATATCTTGAACGTTGCAAACATTATAGAAAATACAAATATTAAATAGCATTCAATAAATATACAATATACTTGTGAAGGACCCGCACCAAACCTTCAACGTGGGTCCTGGGTGGGCTGCAGGACATCCGATTGCAGACCTCACTCAGTGCCACACCACACGGTTTTGTTTTCAGAGGTAGTTGTGACTGGTTTATGTAAAACCAAGAGAAAGCACCGAAGCGCAACTATGTACAAGTAAGTTCTGGGTTAGCATAGTCCTTAACCTCCAAGTCCAATGTAAAACCAAAGACATATTATATAATATCACATAATACTAAAGTGCAACTTTTCTGGTTACTGTTTGTCATTTACCCAGCCGGGCATTCTACAGTAGAAATATATATATTCACTATATAATTTTGTGCAAAACTTTATAAAACATTTCAAACTTTTTTACTTTTGGTAGACCCGATAGGGATCTCACCACATTTTCTTTACTATCTATTCATTCTCTGCAAATACACTTTCCAATACATTTTCCACCCCGGGGGCTGGAACGATGCAATGGGCCCTAGATCCCAGGACCAGCAAATCATGTGCTGCGATCAGGGTCTGAGTCGCCACAGTTCTGGTGCGAACCTCTAGGGGCGCAACGGGTACATTTTCTTCACGTGACACCGATTGCGTTTCAATCACAGTTAGCGATATGGACCGCGTTAGGGATTGCGATTGAGACTGGGTCGCATGTTGCGATGTAGCGGTGGCTTTAATTTGCGATGAAATCTGGGTCGCTTGTTGCGATGAATTTGCAGGGGGCGATGCTGGGGCACGGCCGGATTCTGCTTGAGCTGGAGAAGGGGACGCCGCGGTAATGGTGACGTTACCTGCGTCTGGGACGGGGTCACGGACGATGGTGACGTTAAGGGCATACCATCCCTTCATTCCCCAGTGCCGCGTATATGTGACGATATCTCCATTTACTAAGTCCCTCCCGGGATGGCCTTGCGGCAGGTGGGATTCTACGTCACGCCTGCTGACAAAGACCGCTGGGTAGAGGCCCGGTTCACGGATAAAGCCCCAGCCCTTCCGGACTGGAACTCAGTCACACACCCCTGCCGCCGCGGTTCCCTCAGGGTACCTTTATCTCTCCGGACAGTCTCTTTGTCCGCGATCAGCTCGGCATATTGTCGCTGACGGTTCCTCTGAGTTTCCCGCTCTTCCTCCTGCTGGCGTTTCTTCTTCTCCTCACGACTCTGCCATTCCTGTTCCCACTGGGCGGTGTAGGCGACGTCATCCAGGCGCGCCATTTCGTCCCAGTCCACATCTGGTAGTGACGGACAGGACCCCTCCGGTGTCCCTGCCGGGGACCGATCATCTGCTGCGGCCTCTTGGCCGGGCGGGCGTTCCGGGATTGGCTGTACCTCCTCAACCTCCTTCGCTTCCACCGCTTCACCGGTGGGATCGGGCTCGGTACTTTCGGGGGCAGCCTCCGGTTGCTCCTTCGCCTTGGGCAGCAGACTCTTCGGTATCTGGAATCGTGGGGGTTCGTTGAGGGGAGAGATCACCGTGTCCCACAGCCTCCGCTGTTCCAGGGTACGCCGGCGTCTCTCGATTTCTTCAAAGCCAGGCTGGTCCTGGACCATCTTCTTCAGGCGTGCATTTTCTTCTCTTGTCTCTAGCAACGCCTGCTTCAGGTGCAGGATCACGGATAACTCCGGTGTTGGTGGCAGCTTGGCTGGGGCACGGGGCCTGCCTTCCTCCGCTTCCCAGCTCGGCTGCACACGTCCTGCCTCCATGATGTTCCAGAGCGTTCTTTCTTCTTCCTGCCGAGACATCCGGTCTCTTCCGTGGAGGTGGGGTTTGCGTCTCCTCCTCCTCGCAGGGAAGGTGAAGAGGAGGCGGACCTCCTTTGCTGTAGGGCAGGATCGCATGTTGTAATAGCACTTTGAGAGGGCAGGCATTTTCTTCGCGCCACAGGGGGGTAGACGCCCACGAAGGTACGCCCACCTTCTTCTCCAGCGCCTGAGGGCGCGAATATGGCGACAAAAATGGCGATTTTGGCGCCAAAAGTGCAAACAGTCCTTTTTCACAAAAACAATTCCTTAGGCACATAGGGCTCGCAATTCTGCGAGTTTCGCATCCTGTTCGTGACGCCAAAGTTGTGGCGACCCGCCACCACAATTGTGGATTACCAGGGCAATGGGGTACTCAGAGCCGAGCCCATGGAAGTCTATGGGATTTGTCACAGGTAGCTGTGGCTCGGTCTGTGGCCCGGGCGGTCTGGCGTATGTTGGGGATATATATTTACAGGGGATAGGTTTATGTACAGTTCGTGACGCCACCTGTAGTATTCTGGTAATTGGTACCAGCGCTGCTGTAGATCTCTGAGGGGATGGTGAGGCAGCTAGATGTCGGGTCCCCTACAGGTGGGACTGGTCCCTCAAAGTCTATGGGATTTGTGAAGTCGGGTGCAGATAAAGAACACAGTCTCACACGGTCAGCGTCTTTCCATACCTTTACTTGTAAGATGTTCAGGCAGGTCCCAGGGAGGCTGATCCAAGGAGAGTGTATCTTGAGACAGCAGCTGGACAAGTTAGGGGCCTCCTTTACTTCCAATACAACGAGTACAACCAGCCTGAAGCGTAGTTCCCTCAAAATCTCCAGCTAATCTATAGCTGTACCTGCCCAGTCAGCTTTGTGTTAGGGGCCTTCCTGTGAAGGAGCTGAATTCTTATTTTGTCCTGCAGAGACTCCAAAGTCTTCACTCCCCCTGACCCCAGTTACGTACTGACTATAAGGGGCTGTCTGCCGCGACCTAGGGTCCGGTAGATTCCTGGTTTTCTTACCACTCTGCTTGAAACAGTAGTGATCCTTCGGTCCCCAGTGACCGGGTGCAATGTGCAGGACTTCTTCAATCCGTAAGCACTATTCCAATAAACCACTGTGCCTTTCGCCTTGTCCACGCTGGTAACATAAGCACTCAAACTAGCCAAGGGTCGAGTAGTCACTTCTTTCTTTTCCTTTCTACGAAGTTAGTTACAGATGCTCAGTTATCAATAGGCAGGAGCACGTCTCTGAACCTGATACCGTCCTTTAGACAGGATGCTGAAGACTTTCTGCACTAAAACTTCTTCTTTCCTTCCAGTGTATGCTGATGAGGTACAGCTCTGACTAGGCTAAGGTGAATTAAAGCACCTATACTAGACTCCACTTTACAAAGCCGATGATAGAGCAATCTGGACTCCTTCCTCCCTCCAGACGTCCTCTCTCTCTGAAGTCTCAAACTGACTAAATCACTCTAACACATACCTTGACCACTCCCTCAAGAGCAAACTCCACTACCCTAAGGGTGTGTCTAGTATATGTCGAGTGAATGAATATTTAGCATTAAACTGCTGTCTCGCCACACACTCTCCAGGGTACTGCGTGTGCCTACCACCAGGGCTACACACAGCCACCACTCCTATAGACATTGCTGGAGCGACAGTGAGCATGTGTGACCACCACTCCTATAGCCATTGCTGGAGCTACAGTGAGCATGTGTGACCACCACTCCTATAGACATTGCTGGAGCTACAGTGAGCATGTGTGACTAACAACTCCTATAGACATTGCTGGAGCAACAGTGAGCATGTGTGACCACCACTCCTATCGACATTGCTGGAGCAACAGTGAGCATGTGTGACCACCACTCCTATAGACATTGCTGGAGCGACAGTGAGCATGTGTGACCACCACTCCTATCGACAGTGAATGGAGACGTGTTGCTCACTAATGTTCCATTCATACAAGGGATTTGCTACTCTCTGTTTTCCTGACTACTGGGGATCCCCTCTAAATAATAATCTCAAGCCTTCACAGGATGCAAATCTGAGCTTTTTGATTTTATATGGAGGTCTCCTTTAAGAATTCTATCGTATGAGAGGGAAATCCCACGTTTCCCTGGAGTGTGCCTTTTATTATGTCCTTATGCATCTTTGTCATCTGTCTTCTTCTTTTTTCTTTCCAGGTGACTGAGTCCGAGATGTTTGGTAACACAGAGGAGAGTTTGGGATTTGCAGAATTTCTCGATTTCTTAGGAGAAAAAATCAACTTGCAGAATTTTAAAGGGTGAGAATGTGGCGGTGAGCGCGTGAGTTGTGGGACTCCGCATTGTTAATAGACTCGTGTGAGACATAATGAACTTTTCAATAATGCAGGGACATAAATAATGCAGGCAGGACGGCCGGGTAAACATTTATCACGCCTTTACATAGTGTACCGATACCAAGCGTCTGGCGGGGGAGGGGAGGCTGATCTGATGATGCATTTTTGACACTTTAGATTCCGTGGAGGTCTGGATGTATCGCAGGGTCAGACGGGGACAGAGTCGGTGTACACCACGTTCCGGGGCCACGAGATTATGTTCCATGTGTCCACAAAACTGCCCTACACAGCGGGGGACGTGCAGCAGGTCGGTGTGAAATTATACTCAGTATTTTAAGTGTTTCCTGACTTGTGGTAACGATAATAATGACCCCTGTTTGGTAGAGATGAGCGAATCTTCTGAAATTCATATTCTCCAGTTTCTACAAATTTTCTTACCCACACGATAGGGACAAAATTTTCCTGTAAAGTGCCAGGGCGAAACGGATCAGCAGCCTGACCACGGCTCCTGCCCTCTGGCACCTTAAAAATGGCGTAGTTGGCAGCATGGAATCATGCATCACGAAGACTTGATGGATGCGGGGAAAGTTCCTGTGAAGATAAATAAGGCAACTGCAGCTGGACCCAAGATGGTGGACAGTGGTGCTCAAGGTAGAGAAAGCTTGGCCCGTCGTGGGTGATAGCAGAGTAAAAGGAAGCAAAAATCCATCCGGCCTGGGAAGGTGCCTGTCTACAAAGGTCATCCTGTAGTAAGCGGTGCCTTCCCCCATTGGGTGCGGCGTAAAAAAAAGAAACCACGTCTGTTGCATTAAGCCAAGAGAGAATGGACAGAGACTCCCAAGAAATGGGCAGATGAGCTGGAAATACCGGAAGAGGCCCACGGGAGAGCGGGCCAGCACCATTGTTGCTGAGGAGAAGAGCAAGGAACATAGAATTGAACACTATGGGTTTCCTGTGGAGAGATACGGCTGGGGGTATGGCACTGCATTCTGTGGAGGACCAGGACGGTTGGAATGGAAGCAGAGGATGGCTCGATTGGCAGAGGTGCGGCCGGGTGGGCTGATGGCACCGAAGGTTCCATGTTCAGAGCCTGATTCCAAGGTGGAAGCAGCCGTGTTGGTGTGGCCAAGGCGCTGCGGCAGGGCTGAACACTTGAAGTCTCTGTTGGCATCCTGGGCCCTAAGTACCTAATAGCCCCCAAATGTGGTGCCGGTCCAGGAAGCAGCCCGCATCTCCCGACCATAAATGTACATAGAGGAGGAGCCAAGGCTAAGTGGGTGGCGGATGTCACTGAGGGAAAAGACAGGCGAGAGAAGTGAGTATGGGCCAAGCTAGATCTCCATGGCGGTGGAGCAGTTGGCAATCAGATGAATCATGGTTCCATGAAGTACTTCAACTCCAAGAAGGGCTGTGAGTTCATTCAAGAGGCAGTAACCGGTAACTGAGTGCACGTGAATGCTGGCTTCCTGCACTACAAGCCCACCTTACAAGGAAGGGGCTGTGTCAGCTTCGTAAAGGAAGATTGGCTGTGAGGATAGTACGCGTTGGCGGTGACCTATGTGCTGCGTGAAGAGGATCTTTCCCAGGTGGCCACTCAAACATGGCAGGAGACACCTGTAGCCAGAGCTCCTACACCACCGAGGCTTACAAAATGTACCAACAAGAGCAGTGGGGAGACTGCCTCTAGAACCGTGTCCTCCTCGGCAGGTACGAAGGCCTCACTCCTATTCGAAACGGCCAGTGCTGTGTCCGTAATTTTTGTGTCCCAGTGTCCATATTTGACCATGTACATAGGAAAGTCTAGCGCCAGAGAAAGCTGGGTCTGAGAGCGGCCGCATCATATAAAATGGTGGCTGGAAGTGAAGGGTCGGCCCTGTAACCCCAGTTGTGCTCTTTGCACGAAGGAAAAAAGTGCAGGAACTGATCGGCGTTTGTATGGACAGAAGACCCCTACACTGTGACCACTCCAATTCTGACCCCTGTGATAACCCACTGGTAACTGTAAGCTATGACAAAAACCCCACCCTGGAGGTGCCCTGTGGTTACTGCGAGTCCGGAGACTTCTGAGCTTCCTTGTGACAACTTCATTTATAGTGGGATTATGAAACCTGCGCTGCCGAATAGATGTGTGGAGCCAGAAAACATGATAAAATAGGGAAGTAGTCTATTGTCAACTCATTTCACAGTTACAACAAAACTTCTTCCTCTGGAAAAACTACAGCTCTGTAGTTTAACCCTTTCCTTTCCTCCATCATCTCTCCTGTGAGTCTGCGACAGCTGCAATTTAAGCTTCATCTGTGGTTGTGGATACGCAGCTCCTACCGGGTGAGCAGATTCTCATCTGTCATCACTGTTGTTATCCTGGATAAGACCCTATTGCGCTGTTTGTCCTTCCAGTTTTACACTATTAGATTGTGTGTGGGACTGTGCACCATGTGGCGGTATGTATATCAGCACTGTACTGTGTATTATCTCAGTAGCATATAGAGGCCATTGAGCTTTGTATTTTCAGCTCCAGAGGAAGCGTCACATTGGAAATGACATTGTGTCCCTGGTCTATCAGGACGATGGCGCCGTCTTCTCCCCCGATATCATTACCTCCCATTTCCTACACTGTTATGTGGTGATCCAGTCCTGCCCAAGCCTCAGCGGTGACTCCCTGTACAAGGTACGACCTCATGTCCCAGCGGGTGAATGAAGCTTGGGCACAAATTGTAAATGATTTCTTATACATGGATGACATCTTCATTTCTTAAAGCGATTCTCTACTTTGATATTCCATCGATGTGACCGGTGCTATTCATCTGGGCATAACAACAGAGGACCTTCCATACTGCACACAGCGCCACCACTGAACATAGGTTGTGCTTGGTATTGCAGCTTAGTTGCAGCTGCAATATCAAACATGGGAAAAGGACAATGGTGACGCTGCGACTGGTGAAAGCAGAAGAACCATGACCTTTTAGCCAGTGTCGTAAGCCCTTGGAAGTTGTCTGACCTGCTCCATTCCTCGGCACCTCAGTCACTGCCAGCATGGAGTCCCATCCTTTTGGGTTAATTCCTTCTTTATAGGGTCATACTTTCCATAGGGGGCACTTCTGGAGAAGAGCTAATTTGCTTGACCGTGATGGTCTCTAGTGTCTCAATAGACACAATAACTTTCCATTGAGGTTAATAAATGTCTCCAGCTTTTAGCAGCGATGTATAAAGATAAAATAATCCCGGGACATAAAACATAAGTGATCGCCGGAGTAAAATCCCATCTAATATAAATGATGCATCGTAAAGGCCGATAGACTGGAGCTGCCACATAAACTACTGCAGGAGGAGACATCTTGTTACACATCTAATTATATATTAATAAGTGACGAAGACCAAAGAGGATGTAAAAAAAAGAGACCGAGAAGGTCCACATGATACATCTCAAGAGTTCTGAGGAGCTGTTTGATGGTCGCCCCACTGTGGAGCTACCAGCGGCCCTGTGGGGCCGGCAATGTGGGGGGAACAATGTGGTCCCCAGGGATGTAAAGCAGCTGAACAGTGTGAGGACCCCAACCTACAGCGCCCCATATCTCAGCATCCTCAGCCCGTGATACCGGGGTCAGACTTGTTGGATTCTACGTAACGATTTGCCTGTGCAATGAGGGAATGACTACTATTTTGTCTGCAGGTCTCCGTCACTGCCCGGGATGATGTTCCCGGATTTGGACCGGCTTTGCCGAATCCTGCAGTGTTCCAGAAGGTTGGTGGAAAATGTCATTAACTTCTACCAAAAAGACAGCGTCACCAAAACCAAAATAAGGACTCTGTAAAAATTCAAAGTCTTATGATTTATATCATAACCACTCTCCAAGAATGTCTGAAATGAGGGTGAGAATCGGCGAATGTCCCCAACCCTCTGCTGAAGACCCTCAGAAATCAGCAATTTTCAAAGGTCTTGTGTTCAATTGCACATTTAGGAGGCAGGAAGCAAGACATGGAGGGGAGCAAAAGGAGTACGGCGGGGAAGGGGCTTTGTCATGGCTAAAAATTATATACCGTACATCACAAGCTAAACATTGACCTTCTGACAGCAGCATAGCTAGAGTCCGATGTGCAAAATTTGGACCTGGCCCCTCCCTCCCACATGTTGGTCAGATGTATGGACGCTTGTAGCGTTCTAAATCTTATGAGGACATTCGAGTTCCTCCCTCTCCCCCATTATGTAGTACTGTCCCCTATATATATATGGTATATATGTCCCCAATCCTGGTATATACAGTATATCCCCCATCCTGGTATATATGTCCCCCATCCTGGTATATATGTCCCCTATCCTGGTATATATATCCCCATCCTGGTTTATATGTCCCCCATCCTGGTATATATATCCCCCATCCTGATATATATGTCCCCATCCTGGTATATATGTTCCCCATCCTGATATATATGTCCCCATCCTGGTATATATATCCCCCATCCTAGTATTTATATCCCCCATCCTGGTATATATATCCCCCATCCTGGTATATATGTTCCCTATCCTGGTATATATGTCCCCCATCCTGTTATATATGTCTCTCATCCTGATATATATGTTCTCCATCCTGGTATATATATCCCCCATCCTGGTATATATGTCCCCCATCCTGATATATATCCCCCATCCTGATATATATGTCCCCATCCTGGTATATATGTTCCCCATCCTGACATATATATCCCCCATCCTGATATATATGTCCCCCATCCTGGTATATATGTCCCCCATCCTGGTATATATGTCCCCCATTATGGTATATATATCCCCCATCCTGGTATATATATCCCCCATCCTGGTATATATATCCCCCATCCTGGTATATATGTTCCCCATCCTGGTATATATGTTCCCCATCCTAGTATATATATCCCCCATCCTGTTATATATGTCTCCCATCCTGATATATATTATCCCCATCCTGGTATATATATCCACCATCCTGGTATATGTGATCTCCATCCTGATATATACAGTATATTCCCCATCCTGGTATATATATCCCCCATCCTGGTATATATCCCCCATTCTGATATATAAGTTGCCCATCCTGGTATATGTGATCCCCATCCTGGAACCCATCCTGCTATATACAGTATATCCCTCGTCCTGGTCTATATATCCACCATCCTGGTATATGTCCCCATTCTGCCGCTGTTCTTTAATGCATAGAAAAAAATAAACCACTATACTCACCTTACCTCTGCCCCGCCGCTGCAAGGCGTCCTCTTCTGAAGCCGGTAGCTGACTTCAATGTGCAAGAACAGAAGCACATGACGTCACTACCATACACCCCCAGTTACATGCACGCCGACGTCATCTGCTGGCCTCTGATTGACAGACAGCATGTATCGCTGCGCACAAACCCGACGGGACTCTACGCCAAAATACTCTAGAGCCGAATGTGCGTCTGAGTACGCACATCCAGTTGACGTTTGCACTGACGTTGGCTGGCCCCTCACCCGCCCAGTCGTGGTCGCAACCTATGTAATCGCAATGGTTACACCCCTGCCTTCTGGATATAAAGCTAGAGAATATTGCCTATTATGTGCAGAAAAGTATATGCCCTTCAGAGCACTTGTCCCTTTCTTATTGATTGCTTGAGTGGAGGCTCACATCACTAGGGACAAATGGGCTTCAATGAAGCTGAGGTTGCCCTTATGGCAGGTGCCGGTATGTTGACTGTCGCTTTCAGGTAGATGGACAGATTATGAACTATTCAAGGAAGGGGATAGCAGTGGGCACTGGACTTGGCCCCTGAGAGGCCACATCTGGACTTGGCCGCAATTGTATATAACTCTTACCTGAGTTGCCTCCCATCAGTCTTCAGTTGGCCTACAGCAGTAGATCAGGATTTTGCGAAGGGTAACAGTCAGGGATGGAAGAACAATATATTGGCTACTTGTAGTCCAATAGCTCCTCAAAAGGCACAATTTTACTTGTTTTGAAGGTATAAGTGGCCCATTACCCCTTGGGCCCCTGTGCAGCTGCTCAGGTTACACCAATGGTATGTCCACCACTGGTACTTGTAGCTCCACCTTGACCTGTGGAGGTGACGTTCCTGACTTGACTCTTGTAGTTCGATGACCACAGACTGGTAAAGAGTAAATCTTATATTACACTGGACCATCTCTGGGGCCTGACTGCGGCGCGGCTGCCAAATCATCCATTAAAGGCTTATAAAATATGCAGAACCAGCGGCTCCACCAGCACGGGCACGACCACCGCCACGACCATTCTCCAGTAACACGAGACCATCCAGGAGGCGGCTCGCAGCAAAAAGTATTCGCCTGCTATTGGAAGAGGGTGAACACCAGGGAGAACACGAGTGTGATATTTCGGGGTCTACATTGTAGTCAGTTGTGGCTGTAATGGTTTCCTACCTGGGTGTCGGGCTCCTCATTCTCTGGTTATTTCTGTTTCCGAGTCGTCACCGATGATCATTCACACCACAAAGTAGCAGTAGATTGGCAAAAAAAAGAAACTGGAGGAGGAAAACCTTCCTTTTGTCTCCTATGTTCTTCCCAAGTGTCCGTGAGGTTCTGTAGTAAGATGAGAATTCCGGAAGAGTCCTAAATCTCCCAAACTGGCGAGAAACTAGCAATTTGTGTGTCTTAATTAAAGGGATGTGACTTAATTAAACTGGTGTGACAAATATGGTCTCGGGATCGTTTTGTTTCCATTGTTTAGACCCCTCCTGACGTAGTCATCTATGACTGATATGTCATCACTTAAAGGGGCTTTCCACTTTAATGAATGTGGTCCCCAAACGCTTTTATACTTGTGAAATAACAAACAGAGCAGATAGCCCACGCTTCGCGGGGTAGTGTCAACTCTCTGTGGCTGCTTTGTGTATTGGCTGCAGTGGTGACGTAATGTCTACTACCGCACGTATCACCACTACATGTAATATTAATTGATCTATAAATGTAATTGTATCTGTATTATGCAATCTTTTCAATATGGGGTGTGTTTGATATTTGCGTATTGATGTTCTCCATGGTGATGACTATAATCATACTATTTGCGCTCCCGACCTGTACGCGCGCGTTTTCTTTTCGCCTCTGCCCCTGTCGGCTCTCTGAGTCACATCGCGGTGGTGGTACCTGCCTTAGGTTCCGCCTACTGCGTGACGCCGGCCGGCGTCACGGCTGACTTGACAGTGTGTGCGTCACTTCTGGTTTGGGACTGCGACTTCCGATCACGCGATAGCGTCCTGTTATGACCGGGAAGTATAAATAGTCAGTATGCCATGGCATATTCAGGCCTCCTGATGAAGGCCGGTCCGAAACGCGCGTCGGGGTGGACGCGCAGCCCCGGTTGATCGAATTGTGCCCCTTACTGCTAATTGCCATGTTCCTATATATGGTTGATATGGATTGATTACGGTTGGTAGTTACAGTTATGCGGCACTTATATTTGTGACAACTTATATTGCCGAGATTTTATTATATGAGATATCTGTAATGCATTCACGGTAGTATGTGCAATGAATATTTATTATGATATGCCCAGATTCATGCGTCCCTAAGTCAGAGCACACGCTCAGTGTGTGATCCTATCTACTTCATCTTCCCATCACTTGTCTCATAGATTTTAACAATAAAGTTATATATTTTTTTATATTATTTTTGACCATAGTATCACCTCTTTTACTCTTGTTGGTATCCCTTTAAAATTTGTGTTGTGCCGGTTGCACTAAACAGGATTGAGAGACTGTTCCGCGTCTCCTGACGGGCGAGGAGCCCAGAGTGGCACCAGGATCAGGTGTCGGGACTGACCATCACGGTCGCCGTTGAGAGAATTTTTTCTTTGCGCCCGTTTGCGCATCCCCTGCTGGATTACGGGATCAAAACCCTGATGGGGTTAATCACCTTCTACAACCAGAATGGCCTGTGTGCAGCTGCTTTAAGTGCTGTGCTGTTTTAACCCTGAACTGTTGCTGTTTTAACCCTGAACTGTTGTTGTTTTAACCCTGGGCTGCCCATGATAGTATAGAAGCCGCTCCTCGCCACCGCTGCCACCCTGGCCTCCTCACATATGCAGTAGTTGCAGACAAAGGATAGAAATAGCGAAGAATCGGCTTCGTGCCCAGGAGGGGAGAGTCTCTGCTCTGATTATTAATTTACAGCTATAAAAGCTTTTAGGGACCGCTTTTGTTATAATGGAAAACCCCTTTAACCCTTTTTCCTGGGCTGCTTGGCTTTCGTTCACCACTAGATGGCAGCATCGCTGTGTTATAGCTGGGTCCTGCGTAGTTTTACCACTAGGTGGCAGCATAGCCATGTATTATTCCCGTCGCTGCACCTATTAAGTTACAATCAATTATTTAGCGAGTGCTTTTCCCTGAATAAAACATTTTCTCCATTCGTTATACTGGCAGAGCGAGAACAGAGGGCAGCGGGGGAAAGCAATGATTCATAACTTAATTTTCAATGCCAGCTGTAGATATTGCTGAATGCATTATCCATAGCATATTGGTTACTGAATCATCAGATAAGTGGTGCTAGCATTCCGCAGCTCAGCGCCAGGCGGGAGGACGTGGGGGTCTCCATGCTCTGCGAAGGGCAGCCTGAGGGCCCCTGGGGGAGCTGGGGCCCTATGCAGCTGCCTCATCTGTCTGCCCCTAACACCGGCCCTGCCCCTGCCTCACGGCCTCCATAGCGGCTGTGTGATGTGCTGCTAGCTGGGGGCCCTAGGCAGCTGCCTCGTCTGCCTGCCCCTAATGCCGGCCCTGCCCCTGCCTCACAGGCCCCATAGCGGCTGTGTGATGTGCTGCTAGCTGGGGGGCCCTAGGCAGCTGCCTCGTCTGCCTGCCCCTAATGCCGGCCCTGCCCCTGCCTCACAGGCCCCATAGCGGCTGTGTGATGTGCTGCTAGCTGGGGGGCCCTAGGCAGCTGCCTCGTCTGTCTGCCCCTAACGCCGGCCCTGCCCCTGCCTCACGAGCTCCATAGCGGCTGTGTGATGTGCTGCTAGCTGGGGGGCCCTAGGCAGCTGCCTCGTCTGCCTGCCCCTAACGCCGGCCCTGCCCCTGCCTCACGGGCTCCATAGCGGCTGTGTGATGTGCTGCTAGCTGGGGGACCCTAGGCAGCTGCCTCGTCTGTCTGCCCCTAACGCCGGCCCTGCCCCTGCCTCACGAGCTCCATAGCGGCTGTGTGATGTGCTGCTAGCTGGGGGGCCCTAGGCAGCTGCCTCGTCTGCCTGCCCCTAACGCCGGCCCTGCCCCTGCCTCATGGGCCCCATAGCGGCTGTGTGATGTGCCGCTAGCTGGGGGCCCCTGGGGCCCTATGCAGCTGCCTCATCTGTCTGCCCCTAACACCGGCCCTGCCCCTGCCTCACGGGCTCCATAGCGGCTGTGTGATATGCTGCTGGCTGGGGGGCCCTAGGCAGCTGCCTCGTCTGCCTGTCCCTAACGCCGGCCCTGCCCCTGCCTCACGGGCCCCATAGCAGCTGTGTGATGTGCCGCTAGCTGGGGGCCCCTGGGGGAGCGGGGGCCCTAGGCAACTGCCTCGTTTGCCTGCCCCTAACACCGGCCCTGGCTATGAGGGTCTCGGTGCAGTGGTGGCACATTTGCCATACCTCCTTTTAATTTGTGCTTATGAAGGAGTAAAGATGAGCGAAACTCACAATTTTATTTCCAGACAGATTCGCGCTATTCGATTTGATCCGAAAAAATCCAAAAGTTCCCAAATTGCTGTTTGTCCAGACCCGAAGCATTATAAACAGGGGCAGAGAAGGGGTTAAAAAAATGAAGCACTCTGTACTCTCCTGTCCTGGGCCCTCGCCCGACTCCTTACACCATCACAACTGCGCGTTGTTCCACGACAATCTTTGGTTTTTCTAGTGTTGAAGTGTCGCCCTCCACTGACCACTTGGGCCTCACTGCCAGGGAATCTAAGACCCCCGGGGAGGATCAGAGAGTGACCTCTGCCAAGGTGGGGTGAGGAGAGAGGTGAGGGCCTAGGACAGGTGAGCCAAGCCCTGTATAGCAGTGTTATGTGTGCAGTGTATGGCGCTATTATATTCACTATAGCAGTATTACTTTAGCACTGTATGGCACTCTTATATTCCATGAGGCAGTATTATTTTAGCACTGTATGGCAATCTTATATTGTGTGAGGCAGTATTATTTTAGCACTGCATGGTACTGTTATATTCCATGAGGCAGTATTATTTTAGCACTGGATGACACTGTTATATTCCATGAGGCAGTACTATTTTAGCACTGTATGGCACTGTTTATATTCTGCGAGGCAGTATTATTTTAGCACTGTATGGCACTGTTATATTGTGTGAGGCAGTATTATTTTAGCACTGTATGGCACTCTTATATTCTGTGAGGCAGTATTATTTTAGCACTGCATGGCACTGTTATATTCTGGGAGACAGTATTATTTTAGCACTGTATGGCACTGTTATATTCTGCGAGGCAATATTATTTTAGCACTGTATGGCACTGTTATATTCCATGAGGCAGTATTATTTTAGCACTGTATGGCACTGTTATATTCCATGAGGCAGTGTTATTTTAGTACTGAATGGCACTGTTATATTCCATGAGGCAGTGTTATTTTAGTACTGTATGGCACTGTTATATTCCATGAGGCAGTGTTATTTTAGCACTGTATGGCACTGTTATATTCCATGAGGCAGTGTTATTTTAGCACTGTATGGCACTGTTATATTCCATGAGGCAGTGTTATTTTAGTACTGTATGGCACTCATATTGTGTGAGGCAGTATTATTTTAGCACTGTTATATTCTATAAGGCAGTATTATTTTAGCACTGTATGGCACTCTTATATTGTGTGAAGCACTAGTGATGAGCGAGTATACTCGTTGCTCGGATTACCCCAAGTACGCTCGGGTGGTCTCCGAGTATTTGGAAGTGCTCGGATATTTAGTTTCTGTTGCCGCAGCTGCATGATTTGCGGCTATTCGACAGCCTGAATATATGTGAGGATTCCCTAACAAACAGGCAATCCCCACATGTATTCAGGCTTGTCCAGCCGCCATAAATCATGCAGCTGCAGCAACAGAAACTAAATCTCCAAGCATTTCCAAATACTCAGAAACTTGAGCAACGAGTATACTCGCTCATCACTATGAAGCAGTATTATTTTAGCACTGTATGGCACTCTTATATTGTGTGAAACAGTATTATTTTAGCACTGTATGTCACTGTTATATTCCATGAGGCAGTATTATTTTAGCACTGTATGGCACTCTTATATTGTGTGAAACAGTATTATTTTAGCACTGTATGTCACTGTTATATTCCATGAGGCAGTATTATTTTAGCACTGTATGGCACTCTTATATTGTGTGAGGCAGTATTATTTTAGCACTGTATGGCACTCTTATATTGTGTGAGGCAGTATTATTTTAACATTGTATGGCACTGTTATACTCTATGAGGCAGTATTATTTTAGCACTGTATGGAACTGTTATATTCTGTGAGGCAGTAATATTTTAGCACTGTTTGGCACTGTTAAAATCCATGAGGCAGTAATATTTTGGCACTGCATGGCACTGTTATATTCCATGAGGCAGTATTATTTTAGCACTGTATGGAACTGTTATATTCCGTGAGGCAGTATTATTTTAGTACTGCATGGTACTGTTATATTCCATGAGGCAGTATTATTTTAGCACTGCATGGCACTGTTATATTCCATGAGGCAATATTATTTTAGCACTGCATGGCACTGTTATATTCCGTGAGGCAGTATTATTTTAGCACTGCATGGCACTGTTATATTCCATGAGGCAGTATTATTTTGGCATTGCATGGCACTGTTATATTCCATGAGGCAGTATTATTTTAGCACTGCATGGCACTGTTATATTCCATGAGGCAATATTATTTTAGCACTGCATGGCACTGTTATATTCCGTGAGGCAGTATTATTTTAGCACTGCATGGCACTGTTCTATTCCGTGAGGCAGTATTATTTTGGCACTGCATGGCACTATTTTTATGAGATCAGATTGGATGAAGGACAATGGCAGTGGGGGGTTTTCTGCAGTAATATAAGGGATAAGTAACCAGCTCCTGACAACCTTCTCCTCATGGAGAATTCTAGTGGGATCTTCATGTAAGGCGACAAGCGGTGACGCGGCGTATATCAGGACGCTCGTTCCCAATTATCAGCCCATGTACAGAGAGAAGGCGGAACACACCGCGATACCGGGATGCTGTGTGGGTTGTCACGTTGGTTCTGTCGTCACCGGCCTGTGTAATCGAGTGCTTTGTATATACCCGGTGCCCGTTAGGGGTGGAGATCAGCGGGACCTCGGCGGGATGTCACACATATACGGTAAGAACTATCGCCGTCTCACACTGTAGTGGTGATGTTGGTCCACTGTATGGCACTATAATCTGAATGTATTGTGTAAGCACCATACGGTATATTGTAATGAAAAATACCACTTTACAGTGTCAAATCTCGCAGTTTGGCGGTATTATATGAGCACGGTACGGTATTATTCTGTGTTCAAAGTATGTTATAATTGTATAAAAATGATTTGGCGCCGTGTTATTTTGTTTCATTATGACAGTACTACAATATGGGACTTTATTACGCTCCTGTACGGTATTGTTCATTGTGTATTATTAGTGTGTAAGGAATGTATGTTGTCTTTTAGATTCTGTATTACACTAGTATGATGTTTCTTTGAGACTGTACTATGTGGCAGTATTATTAAGCTACTATTAGGCAGAATTATGACAGCATTCTGGCATAATGTGTTTGCTAAAAGCTATCATGTAACAGTATTGTGGTTTGTGGACACTATAGAATTCTGTCATTACTGTACGGTAGTATTATTTTGGCAGTGTAGATTTATTTCACTACCGTATGGCAGTATTATTTAGGCACTCTTTCAGTGCTGTATGGTATTATCATGTGGTATTGTATGTAATTATTTTTATGCACTGTATGGTAATACTATTTCTGCAATGCATACTACTTTCTTTTTCAGTACTGTATGGCAGTATTATTTATTCACTGTTTGACACGATTGCAGTCCAGTACCGTGGTATGTGTAGTGCACAGCACAATATCAGTACTTTATGGTAGTATTATTTAGGCTCTTTTTAGCACTATATCAGTACTGAAAGGTAGTATGTACGCACTGCATGACAGTATATCAGTACGGCATGCTATACAGTATGGAAGTATATATGGCACTATTGCAGTACAGTATGGTGGTATTATTTAAGCAAAGTCTGGCGCAATATCAGTACTACAAGGTAGTATGTACGCACTATATGGCAGTATATCAGTAATGTATGCTAGTATTATTTAGGTACTGTCTGGGACAGTATGGTGGTATTATTTAAGCAAAGTCTGGCACAATATCAGTACTGTTTGGTAGTATTATTTAGGCACTGTTTGGCACTATATCAGTACTACAATGTAGTATGTATGCACTGTATGGCAGTTTATCAGTACTAGAAGGTAGTATATACGCACTGTATGGCAGTATATCAGTACTAGAAGGTAGTATATACGCACTATATGGCAGTATATCAGTACTAGAAGGTAGTATATACGCACTGTATGGCAGTTTATCAGTACTACAATGTAGTATGTATGCACTGTATGACAGTATATCAGTACTAGAAGGTAGTATATACGCACTGTATGGCAGTATATCAGTAATAGAAGGTAGTATATACGCACTGTATGGCAGTATATCAGTACTAGAAGGTAGTATATACGCACTGTATGGCAGTTTATCAGTACTAGAAGGTAGTATATATGCACTGTATGGCAGTATATCAGTACTACAATGTAGTATGTATGCACTGTATGGCAGTATATCAGTACTAGAAGGTAGTATATACGCACTGTATGGCAGTATATCAGTACTAGAAGGTAGTATATACGCACTGTATGGCAGTATATCAGTACTACAATGTAGTATGTATGCACTGTATGGCAGTATATCAGTACTAGAAGGTAGTATATACGCACTGTATGGCAGTATATCAGTACTAGAAGGTAGTATATACGCACTGTATGGCAGTATATCAGTACTAGAAGGTAGTATATAGCGCACTGTATGGCAGTATATCAGTACTACAATGTAGTATTATGCACTGTATGGCAGTATATCAGTACTAGAAGGTAGTATATATGCACTGTATGGCAGTATATCAGTACTAGAAGGTAGTATATACGCACTGTATGGCAGTATATCAGTACTAAAGTAGTATATATGCACTGTATGGCAGTATATCAGTACTAGAAGGTAGTATATATGCACTGTATGGCAGTATATCAGTACTAGAAGGTAGTATATACGCACTGTATGGCAGTATATCAGTACTAGAAGGTAGTATATACGCACTGTATGGCAGTATATCAGTACTAGAAGGTAGTATATACGCACTGTATGGCAGTATATCAGTACTAGAAGGTAGTATATACGCACTGTATGGCAGTATATCAGTACTAGAAGGTAGTATATACGCACTGTATGGCAGTATATCAGTGTATGTTCTCCCCGTGGTTTCGTGGGTTTCCTCTGGTTTCCTCCCTCACTCCAGAGACATACTGATAGGGAATGTAGATTGTGAGCCCCAATGGGGACAGTGATGATGATGTCTGTAAAGCGTTGTGGAATTAATGGCGCTATATAAATGAGGAAAATAAATAAATAAAAATTAAATACTGGAAGGTAGTATGTACGTAAATATTTTAGAAATACAGGAATAAACTGTACTGGAAAAATTGAAGCTATTGGAGAGTCCATACAAATAACTTTTTCTTGGCAAACAATTTACAATTTGATTATGACAATTTTAATAAAAAAAACCTGGCAAAATATCATTGAAAGTGCAATTGGAAAAACAGTGCATAATAATTTTTTTATGGAAACATAAACCACAATTCAAAAGTGCATAAATGCATATAAAGTGCCGTTCTTGTATCCACAATGGATATAACAATAATACAGTAGTATATGGTAGTTGCCATTAATGCAATTGACCACCAGATGGCGCTTTTGCTATGTACTAATATGTTACCTTTTAAACCAAGCTTTTATAGATACAAGTAATTTTTCAAAAAACATTGTACTGCTGTACTGCCAGGAGCAAGCACTGTAGAGTCCGCACTATAGGATCAGCATGAAGCCATCATTATAACTGTCACAACATATTAACTCCATATGAGTATCAGTGATGCCTCTAGGCGTAAAACCAAATAGACAAGTAGGGAAAGTTTTAAGTAAACAGGCAGTGATCAAGTTTATGAAAAACATAGGAAATGTAATACACTACCTGTGCGCTGCTATTTGTAGGCTAAGTGCTGCTAACCGGACTGCCAGCTTCCTGCCCCGACGCGCGTTTTGCCCTGCTTCGTCGGAGGGCGACTATTGTATGAATCAGTACTAGAAGGTATTATATACGAACTGTATGGCAGTATATCAGTAATAGAAGGTAGTATATATTCACTGTATGGCAGTATATCAGTAATAGAAGGTAGTATATATTCACTGTATGGCAGTATATCAGTACTAGAAGGTATTATATACACATGTATGGCAGTATATCAGTACTAGAAGGTAGTATATATTCACTGTATGGTAGTATATCATTACTAGAAGGTAGTATATATCACTGTATGGCAGTATATCAGTATTAAAGGAAGTATATACACACTGTATGGCAGTATATCAGTATTAGAAGGTAGTATATAATACACACTGTATGGCAGTATATCAGTATTAGAAGGTAGTATATACACACTGTATGGCAGTATATCAGTATAAAAGGTAGTATATACGCACTGTATGGCAGTATATCAGTATAGAAGGTAGTATATACGCACTATATGGCAGTATGTCAGTACTAGAAGGTAGTATATACGCACTGTATGGCAGTATATCAGTACTAGAAGGTAGTATATACCACTGTATGGCAGTATGTCAGTACTAGAAGGTAGTATATACCACTGTAGGCAGTATGTCAGTACTAGAAGGTAGTATATACGCACTGTATGGCAGTATTCAGTACTAGAAGTAGTATATACACACTGTATGGCAGTATATCAGTACTAGAAGGTAGTATATACCACTGTATGGCAGTATATCAGTACTAGAAGGTAGCATATACGCACTGTATGGCAGTATATCAGTACTAGAAGGTAGTATATAGCACTGTATGGCAGTATATCAGTCATAGAATGTAGTATATACGCACTGTATGGTAGTATATCAGTACTAGAAGGTAGTATATATGCACTGTATGGCAGTATATCAGTACTAGAAGGTAGTATATACGCACTTATGGCGTATGTCAGTACTAGAAGGTAGTATATACTCACTGTATGGCAGTATATCAGTACTAGAAGGTAGTATATACGCACTGTATGGCAGTATATCAGTACTAGAAGGTAGTATATACGCACTTATGGCTGTATGTCAGTACTAGAAGGTAGTATATACCACTGTATGGCAGTATATCAGTACTAGAAGGTAGTATATACCACTGTATGGCAGTATGTCAGTACTAGAAGGTAGTATATACCACTGTATGGCAGTATGTCAGTACTAGAAGGTAGTATATACGCACTGTAGGCAGTATATCAGTACTAGAAGTAGTATATACACTGTATGGCAGTATATCAGTACTAGAAGGTAGTATATACGCACTGTATGGCAGTATATCAGTACTAGAAGGTAGTCATATACGCACTGTATGGCAGTATATCAGTACTAGAAGGTAGTATATAGCACTGTATGGCAGTATATCAGCATTAGAAGGTAGTATATACGCACTGTATGGTAGTATATCAGTACTAGAAGGTAGTATATACGCACTTATGGCAGTATATCAGTACTAGAAGGTAGTATATACGCACTGTATGGCAGTATATCAGTACTAGAAGGTAGCATATACGCACTGTATGGCAGTATATCAGTACTAGAAGGTAGTATATAGCACTGTATGGCAGTATTCAGCATTAGAAGGTAGTATATACGCACTGTATGGTAGTATTCAGTACTAGAAGGTAGTATATATGCACTGTATGGCAGTATATCAGTACTAGAAGGTAGTATATACGCACTGTATGGCAGTATGTCAGTATTAGAAGGTAGTATATACGCACTGTATGGCAGTATGTCAGTATAGAAGGTAGTATATACGCACTGTATGGCAGTATGTCAGTACTAGAAGGTAGTATATACGCACTGTATGGCAGTATATCAGTACTAGAAGGTAGCATATACGCACTGTATGGCAGTATGTCAGTATTAGAAGGTAGTATATACGCACTGTATGGCAGTATGTCAGTACTAGAAGGTAGCATATATGCACTGTATGGCAGTATGTCAGTATTAGAAGGTAGTATATACGCACTGTA
>JARQOD010000003.1:601374626-601462407 GCA_033576555.1 Oophaga sylvatica | reverse complement strand
CTATAGATACTGGGGGTGTCAGTGTATGCACATTCCGGGCCCTAAAAAACTGGGGGTTTCAGTAAATGGTCACTTCCCGGGGTTCCATAATACTGTGGTGTCAGTGTATGTCATATTCTGGGTCCTAAGATACGTGGGAATCAGTGTATGTCATTTTCCTGGGCCTATAATACTGGGGGTGTCTGATGTCACAACCCTTTTTCCCTATAGATCTGTGGGTGTATTTTTATGTACATTCATGGTCCTATAGATATGGGGGTGTCAGTATATGGTCATTTTTCCTGGTTTCTATGATAATGTGGTGTGGGTGTATGGCCACTTTCCCGGGGCCCAAAAGAACGTGGGTGTCAGTATATGGCACATCCGGGTCCTATAGATACTGTGAGTGTCATGTATGTCCACTTTCCAGGGCCCTATAGATACTGTGGGTGTCAGTGTATGTCACATTCCTGGGTCCTATAGATACTGTGGGTGTCAGTGTATGTCACATTCCTGGGTCCTATAGATACTGTGGGTGTCAGTGTATGCACATTCCTGGGTCCTATAGATACTTGGGTGTCAGTATATGGTCACATTCCGGGTCCTAAGATACTGTGGGTGTCAGTATATGTCAAAATTCCTGGGTCCTATAGATACTGTGGGTGTCAGTGTATGTCACATTCCTTGTTCCTATAGATACTGTGGTGTCAGTTCATGTCACATTCAGGGGTCCTATAGATATACTGTGGGTGTCAGTGTATGTCACCATTCCGGGGTCCTATAGATACTGTGGGTGTCAGTGTAAAGGCACATTTCTGGGTCCTATAGATACTGTGGGTGTCAGTGTAGTCACATTCCTGGGTTCCTATAGATAGGTGGGTGTCAGTGTATGTCCACTTTCCCTGGTTCCTATAGATAGAGTGGGTGTCAGTGTATGTCACATTACTGGGTCCTATAGATACTGTGGTGTCAGTGTATGTCACATTCCTGGGTCCTATAGATACTGTGGGTGTCAGTGTATGTCACATTGCTGGGTCCTATAGATACTGTGGGTGTCAGTGTATGGTCCACATTCCTGGTGTCCTATAATACTGTGGGTGTCAGTGTATGTCCACATCCTGGGTCCTATAGATACTGTGGTGTCAGTAGTATGTCACATTTCTGGGTCTATAGATAATGTGGGTGTCAGTGTATGGTCACATTCCCTGGGTCCTATAGATACTGGGTGTCAGTATATGGCACATTCCTGGGTCCTAATAGATACTGTGGTGTCAGTGTATGTCCACATTCCTGGTTCCTATAGATACTGTGGGTGTCAGTGTATACACATTCCTGGGTCCTATAGATATGGTGGTGTCAGTACTATGGTCACATTCCTGGTTCCTATAGATACTGTGGGTGTCAGTGTATGTCACATTCCTGGGTCCTATAGATACTGTGCGTGTCAGTATATGGTCACATTCCTGGTTCCTAAGATACTGTGGTGTCAGTGTATGTCATATTCCTGGGTCCTATATAACTGTGGGTATCAGTGTATGTCACATTCCTGGTCCTATAGATACTGTGGGTGTCAGTGTATGTCACAATTCCTTGTTCCTAAGATACTGTGGGTGTCAGTGTATGTCACATTCATGGTCCTATAGATACTGTGGGTTCAGTGTATGTCACATTCCTGGTCCTATAGATACTGCGAGTGTCAGTGTATGTCACAATCCTGGTTCCTATAGATACTGTGGTGTCAGTGTATGTCACATTCCTGGGTTACTATAGATAGTGTGGGTGTCAGTGTATGTCACATTCCTGGGTCCTATAGATACTGTGGGTGTCAGTGTATGTCACATTCTGGTCCTATAGATACTGTGGGTGTCAGTGTATATCACATTCCTGGGTCCTATAGATACTGGGGTCAGTATATGTCACATTCCTGGTTCCTATAGATACTGTGGGTGTCAGTATATGGTCACTTCCTTGTTACTATAGATACTGTGGGTGTCAGTGTATGTCACATTCATGGGTCCTATAGATACTGTGGGTGTCAGTAATGGTCACATTCCTGGTCCTATAGATACTGTGAGTGTCAGTATATGTCCACATTCCTGGTCCTAAGATACTGTGGGTGTCAGTGTATGTCACATTCTGGGTCCTATAATACTGCGGGGTCAGTGTATGTACATTCCTGGGTCCTATAGATACTTGGGTGTCAGTGTATGTCACATTCCTGGGTCCATATAGATCTGTGGGTGTCAGTGTATGTCCACATTCCGGGTCCTATAGATACTTGGGTGTCAGTATATGGTCACATTCCTGGTTCCTATAGATACTGTGGGTGTCAGTATATGTCACATTCGGGTCCTATAGATAACTGTGGGTGCCAGTGTATGTCACATTCCTTGTCCTATAGATACTGTGGGTGTCAGTTTATGTCACATTCATGGTCCTATAGATACTGTGGGTGTCAGTGTATGTCACATTCCTGGGTCCTATAGATACTGTGGGTGTCAGTGTATGTCACATTCCTGGGTCCTATAGATATTGTGGGTGTCAGTATATGGTCACATTCCTGGTTCCTATAGATACTGTGGGTATCAGTGTATGTCACATTCCTGGGTCCTATAGATACTGCGAGTGTCAGTGTATGTCACAATCCTGGTTCCTATAGATACTGTGGGTGTCAGTGTATGTCACATTCCTGGTCCCTATAGATAGTGTGGGTGTCAGTGTATGTCCACATTCCTGGGTCCTATAGATACTGTGGGTGTCAGTGTATGTCACATTCCTGGTTCCTATAGATACTGTGGGTGTCAGTGTATGTCACATTCTTGGTCCTATAGATACTGTGGGTGTCAGTGTATGTCACATTCCTGGTTCCTATAGATACTGTGGGTGTCAGTGTATGTCACATTCCTGGGTCCTATAAGATTGTGGGTGTCAGTTATATGGCATATTAGACACAGGTTGAAAAAGAAAGTCTGTATTGCTTCATACAAATTGGCAAAAATAAACATACAGGTTGCAAACACAGAAGCAGGAGACACAGCAGGCCAAAGTAAATCTAAGTTCATCAATAACTCTCCACAACAGATTCAGATCTTCTTCTATGTTAACCGCAAGTCCATGCAACCGTGAGGCTTTCAAGAGCAGAGTTCAGAGTCCACAAGAGCTCCAGAGTTTCTCAGTAGAAATGGCTGGAGTACAAAGTCCAAGGCTTCAGGAGTCAGAACACAGGTTCACTGCAGCCAGATTCTGAAGCACTGATTGCTCGTGTGGCTGTATAAGAAAGCAAACGGAGAGAATCAGGGGGGAACATGCAAGCTGGAAAACTCCATTTTAACTGAGGGCAAGATAGCTGCAGCAAAACAGAAAGCAAAATGGCCGACGAACAAACTGAGTTTCAGAAACAGATATACAGAACCTTACATTACTCCCCCTTAGGGGCAACCTCCGGATGACCTCAGACCAGGCTTGTGTGGGTACCTCTGATGAAACTGACGGAGCAAGCGAGGAGCATTAACGTTATTGACTGGCTCCCATGAGTTGCCTCCACTGGGTACCCTGCCATTTGATCAGATATTTGTAACTGATTTCTATACAACCTGGGAATCTAAAATCCTTTCCACCACAAATTCTTCCTGACCATCGACTAGCACTGGTCAGGGGAAGGAGAAGAACGTCCAGGAAACGTATTGGGTGTTGCAGCCTTTAGTAGGGATACATGAAAGACAGGGTGGATTCTCATAGTTTCTGGGCAATTGAAGACGACAAGCAACGGCACTTATAATCTTACTGATTTTATAGGGTCCAATGTACTTTATGTCCCAACTTAGATGATGGAATCCTTAACTTAAGATTTCTGGTTGACAGCCAGACCAGGTCTCCTACCTTAAAAACTGGTGCAGGTTTACGAAATTTATCTGCTGCCTTCTTGTACCTTTCCTGAGCCGATTCCAGATTCTCCTTTAGAAGATCCATATTCTTCTTAAAGTCGTGACTCTTTCAGCCACTGCTGGCAAAGGCGTCTCTATGGAAATCGTGGTAGAATATTAGGATGATAACCTAAATTAGAGAAAAAAGGAGACTGTTTAGTGGAGGCACTCTGAGAGTTGTTGTAAGAGAACTCAGCCAATGGAAGTAGATCCACCCAATCATCCTGTAGGTGGCAGATAAAACAGCGAGATACTGCTCCAGGGTTTGATTGGTTCGTTCGGTTTGTCCATTAGTCTGGGGATGAAAAGCAGAAGAAAGGTTTACTTTAATGTCCAATGCTGCACAGAAATTTTGCCAAAACCTAGAAGTGAATTGCACCCCTCGATCCGAAATAACCTCATCCGGTACTCCATGTAAACGAAACACATCTTTAATCATCAAATCTGATGTCTGTTTTGCAGTGGTAAGCCGACACAAGGGATAAAATGAGCTGCCTTTGTTAAACGATCAACCACCACTAGAATAGTGTTCTTCCCTTGAGAGGTTGGTAATTCGACAATGAAGTCCATAGAAATGGATCCCCACGGGCGGGACGGGGTGGGAAGAGGCTGTAACAGACCAGTTGGTGAAGAGCGAGGTGTTTTGCATCTTGCACAAACCTCACATGAAGTGACATAATCCAAAACATCCTTCCTACAAGTGGGCCACCAAAAGAAACGAGAAAGAAATTCCTGTGTCTTTAGAATTCCTCTATGCCCGGCTATTTTGGAATCATGAATGAGTTGCAATACTCTCAATCTGACTGTTTCAGGTATATACAGACGTTGTCCCAGAATCCACACACCATTCTTAAAGACAAGACTTACGTCCCTTGGGGTTGAGCCAAAAAAGAATCCGCATGGTATGCTTCCTTGATGTCTTTAATTAGGTCTTGATGATGAATCACTCCTAGGAATCTAGAGTCAGGAAGAATAGTCCTTAGGAGGATAATTGGACGTGTCTCTGCTGAGTAAATCCTGAGAGTGCATCAGCCTTTCCATTGCGCGATCCTGGTCTATAAGAAATAATAAAATTAAATTGGTTTAAGAAAAGATTCCAGCGAGCCTGGCGAGGAGTCAGGCACTTAGCCGACCTGATAAACTCAAGATTACGATGATCTGTCAGAACGACTATTTGCTGTGCAGCTCCTTGCAGAAGGTGTCTCCATTCTTTGAAGGCGGCAATAATGGCCAACAACTCTCTATTGCCCACATCGTAGTTCTTCTCAGCCGAAGATAACTGCTGGGAAAAGAAGGCACAGGATGCAAGACATTCTTCTCACCTGTTCTCTGAGAGAGTATAGCTCCCACGGCACAGTCTGAAGCATCCACCTCTATTATGAAGGCAAGCTCTGGGTTGGGATGTACTAGAATAGGTGCAGTGGTAAATTTATCCTTTAGACGGGAAAATGCTTCCTGGGCTTGGGAGTCCAGGAAAACTTAGACTCTTTCCGGTAAGTTGGGTGATAGGTGACACTACCTCAGAGAAATTTCTAATGAAACGTCTATAGAAGTTTGCAAACCCGATGAAGCGCTGTACCTCCTTCACATTTCTAGGACTGGCCAATCATTGATGGCTTGGGTTTTACTTCCATCCATACTAATTCCTTGTGTAGACAGTACATACCCCAGAAATTGAATTTCGGTCTTATGGAATTCACACTTTTCAAGCTTGATGTAAAGATGATTTTGTCTTAGACGTTCCAAGACCATTCTCACATGTCCATGATGTTCCTCTGTGGAGTTAGAAAAAATTAAAATATCATCCAAATAAATTACCACGAATGTATCTAGGAGATCCCTGAAGATGTCATTCACCAAGTGTTGGAAAGTGGCTGGGGCGGTACTCAGACCAAAAGGCATAACCAGATATTCAAAGTGTCCATAGCGTGACCTGAATGCAGTCTTCCATTCATCCCCAGGTCTAATACGGACTAAGTTATAGGCCCCACGAAGATCTAGTTTAGAAAAAATTTTAGCATGTCGCACTCTCTCCAATAACACAGGGATTAAAGGCAATGGATAACGGTTTCTAATAGTAACCTTATTAAGTTCCCTATAGTCTACGCATGGTCTCAGGGATCCATCTTTCTTCTTTACAAAGAATATGGGTGCCCCTGCAGGAGATGAAGAGGGGCGTATGAAGCCCTTGGCTAGATTTTCGTCTATGTACTCTTTTAAAGCCTTCAGCTCGGGCCCCGCCAGGGGTAGATCTTACAAAAGGTATCTCTGCTCCAGGCAATAATTCAATTGGACAATCATATGGACGATGAGGAGGAAGCTGGTCAGCGTTCTTCTTGTCACATAAATCCACATAGTCCTGGTATACAGCTGGTAATTCAGGGACTGACATGGTTCCTTTAGGAACAGAGCAAGCTGAAATTTTTTGACTCATCTGTTTCTCTGGGAAGTGTAATTCCTTGGTCTCCCAGTTAATGGTAGGATTCTGAGCCTGCAGCCATGGTAGCCCTAGAATAATGGGAAAGTGAGGAGAAGAATAAGCATAAAGGACAGTTTCTCTTGATGATCTTTACCCATAAGAACCTTTAAAGGCTCTGTTTCCTGATCCACTGGTCCAGAGGTCAGTAGGGAGCCATCCACAGTTTCCATCTGTACGGGAGCAGCCTTCTTCACTGAACGTATTCCCTGTTTTAGAGCAAAGGAGACATCCATAAAATTTCCACTTGCACCTGAGTCGATCATGGCAGAGCTAGACACCCAGGCTGAGTCAACCCAGAGTTTGATGGAAAGAAAACAGTGAGAATTGTTTTTCTTACAACTCAGCTGGGACACCGCTGAGGAAACTTGAAAGATAGCAGCATTTACACAGTCAACGTCCTCAGAGGTAACGGAGTTTAAGTCCGAGAAATCAAGATCTGTTGCGGCAGCTATCTCTGGAGCCTGAGGCTCGGACCTGACAGATCCCCTCTCGCAACACTCACAATGAATGAGTGCTGCAGTAGTCTTGTGAGAACGGCTGGACAGTTAATAATAAAGTGCCCTGACTTACCACAGTAAAAACATAGATTCTCCTTAAAACGATGTTCCTTGCGTGCATCACTAACCCGTCGTAGTAAAGAGTCTACCTGCATGGGTTCAGGTTCAGGTTCCCGTGTAATCCTATTCAAAGGTTCCTTAGCTGGAGAGGAAGGTAGGAAAAGGTTAGTACGATTGCTTTCGAACCATCTCTCTTGCCTGCGTTCAGTTAAACGAGTATCAATACGGATGCAGTAGTTAATAAAGTCACCTAACGCAGTGGGAGGGTCGGCACGAGCAAGTTCATCCTTAATTAGTGGGGATAACCCCTTTCGAAAAATAGATTTTTTGGCGGAATTGTCCCATGTGGTATCAAGGGCCCATTTCCTGAAATCCAAGGCATATTCAGCTACCGAGTGCTACCTTGGCGCAAAGCTAATATGGCTGCTTCAGCTGTTGCACCTCGATTGGGGTCATCAAACACCTGCCCCATGGCTGAAATAAAATCATCAAGGTGATCCAAACAATCATCCTCAGTCTCAATCAGAGGGTTTGCCCATATCAAAGCCTTGTTGGTAAGCAACATAATTATAGTAAGCACCTTAGATCGTTCAGTAGGAAATTGTGAAGCATGTGCAGAAAAAAAAAGATTACATTGATTAACAAATCCCCTGAATTTTTCACGTTCACCACCAAAACGAAAAGGAGGCAACTTGGGAATCCCAGAACTCGGGGCCACGGCAGAGCCTGGACTCGCCCCTCCAGAACCTCAATCCTGGCTCGCAAATCCTGAGTAGTCTGTCCAACCACTTGCATATTGTGATTATTTAGGTCCTGAAGATTTGTAAAACGGGTCTTTATATTCTGCAACTCTGCAAGGATATTATCAGTCACTCCACAAAGTTCCTTCATGCGGGCCTCCATTTTCCAGATCTTTTAAGACAGGATACTGGAAGAAGAGGAGAGAGAAAAAAAAACAATAGTGTTCACCTGTGGCAACACTGAAGAAAGAAAAAACTTTAAGGGAACTGCTCACCTGGAATGGTTGTGAGAAGTCACAACCACTATTATTACAGAAAGCTTTCAACCAGACATCTGATATCCAGAATTTCAGCAGACAAAAAAGAGAAGAGAAAAAAAAAAAAAACAATAGTGTTTACCTGTGATAACACTGCAGAAAAAAAAACTTAAGGGAATTGCTCACCTGGAATGGTTGTGAGAAGTCACAACCACTGTTATCACAGAGAGTACAACCGGACATCCGATATCCACAGTACAGCAGACAAGCCTTTCCAGACCCAGCAGACACTAACGTTTGGCTTCAGAATCTTGTAATGTATGTGATACAGTTTCATATAGCGTCTTGTGCTTGGTGCGATGAAAATACTTGAGACACAGGTTGAAAAAGAAAGTCTTGTATTGCTTCATACAAATTGGCAAAAATAAACATACAGGTTGCAAACACAGAAGCAGGAGACACAGCAGGCCAAAGTAATCTAAGTTCATCAATAACTCTCCACAACAGATTCAGATCTTCTTCTATGTTACCGCAAGTCCATGCAACCGTGAGGCTTTCAAGAGCAGAGTTCAGAGTCCACAAGAGCTCCAGAGTTTCCTCAGTAGAAATGGCTGGAGTACAAAGTCCAAGGCTTCAGGAGTCAGAACACAGGTTCACTGCAGGCCAGATTCTGAAGCACTGATTGCTCAGGTGTGGCTGTATAAGAAGCAAACGGAGAGAATCAGGGCGGGAACATGCAAGCTGGAAAACTCCATTTTAACTGAGGGCAAGATAGCTGCAGCAAAACAGAAAGCAAAATGGCCGACGAACAAACTGAGTTTCAGAAACAGATATACAGAACCTTACAGTGGGTGTCAGTGTATGTCACATTCCTGGTCCTATAGATACTGTGGTGTCAGTATATGGCCACATTCCTGGGTCCTATAGATACTGTGGGTTTCAGTGTATGTCACATTCCTGGTTCCTATAGATACTGTGGGTGTCAGTGTATGTCACATTCCTGGTCCTATAGATACTGTGGGTGTCAGTGTATGTCACATTCCTGGGTCCTATAGATACTGTGGGTGTCAGTGTATGTCACATTCCTGGTCCTATAGATACTGTGGGTGTCAGTGTATGTCACATTCCTGGTCCTATAGATACTGTGGGTGTCAGTGTATGTCACATTCCTGGGTCCTATAGATACTGTGGGTGTCAGTGTATGTCACATTCCTGATTCCTATAGATACTGTGGGTGTCAGTGTATGTCACATTCCTGGGTCCTATAGATACTGTGGGTGTCAGTGTATATCACATTCCTGGTCCTAAAGATACTGTGGGAGTCAGTATATGGTCACATTCCTGGTTCCTATAGATACTGTGGGTGTCAGTATATGGTCACTTTCCTTGTCCTATAGATACTGTGGGTGTCAGTGTATGTCACATTCATGGGTCCTATAGATACTGTGGGTGTTAATATATGGTCACATTCCTGGTTTCTATAGATAATGTGGGTGTCGGTGTATGGCCACATTCCTGGGTCCTATAGATACTGTGGGTGTCAGTATATGGTCACATTCCTGGGTCCTATAGATACTGTGAGTGTCAGTGTATGTCCACATTCCTGGTCCTATAGATACTGTGGGTGTCAGTGTATGTCCACATTCCTGGGTCCTATAGATACTGTGGGTGTCAGTGTATGTCACATTCCTGGGTCCTATAGATACTGTGGGTGTCAGTATATGGCCACAATCCTGGGTCCTATAGATACTGTGGGTGTCAGTGTATGTCACATTCCTGGTTCCTATAGATACTGTGGGTGTCAGTGTATGTCACATTCCTGGGTCCTATAGATACTGTGGGTGTCAGTGTATGTCACATTCCTGGGTCCTATAGATACTGTGGGTGTCAGTGTATGTCAGATTCCTGGTTCCTATAGATACTGTGGGTGTCAGTATATGTCACATTCCTGGGTCCTATAGATACTGTGGGTGTCAGTGTATGTCACATTCCTTGTTCCTATAGATACTGTGGGTGTCAGTTTATGTCACATTCATGGGTCCTATAGATACTGTGGGTGTCAGTGTATGTCACATTCCTGGGTCCTATAGATACTGTGGGTGTCAGTGTAAGGCACATTCCTGGGTCCTATAGATACTGTGGGTGTCAGTGTATGTCACATTCCTGGTTCCTATAGATAGTGTGGGTGTCAGTGTATGTCACATTCCTGGTTCCTATAGATAGAGTGGGTGTCAGTGTATGTCACATTACTGGGTCCTATAGATACTGTGGGTGTCAGTGTATGTCACATTCCTGGGTCCTATAGATACTGTGGGTGTCAGTGTATGTCCACATTGCTGGGTCCTATAGATACTGTGGGTGTCAGTGTATGTCCACATTCCTGGGTCCTATAGATACTGTGGGTGTCAGTGTATGTCCACATTCCTGGGTCCTATAGATACTGTGGGTGTCAGTGTATGTCACATTTCTGGGTCCTATAGATAATGTGGGTGTCGGTGTATGGCCACATTCCTGGGTCCTATAGATACTGTGGGTGTCAGTGTATGACACATTCCTGGGTCCTATAGATATTGTGGGTGTCAGTACATGGTCACATTCCTGGGTCCTATAGATACTGTGGGTGTCAGTGTATGTCACATTTCTGGGTCCTATAGATACTGTGGGTGTCAGTATATGGTCACATTCCTGGGTCCTATAGATACTGTGGGTGTCAGTGTATGTCCACATTCCTGGTTCCTATAGATACTGTGGGTGTCAGTGTATGACACATTCCTGGGTCCTATAGATATTGTGGGTGTCAGTACATGGTCACATTCCTGGTTCCTATAGATACTGTGGGTGTCAGTGTATGTCACATTCCTGGGTCCTATAGATACTGTGGGTGTCAGTATATGGTGTGAGACAGTGAGTGAATATGTGATGAATGGGGTGTACATTTCACCTAGGTATAAGGGAAATGTGTGGCTTTGTAAACCTAGTGGTAGAGAAAGGTCACTACACCTCACATTCAGCACACACTTGCAGCACAAGCCTGAAACTACTCAGGTCTTAATTAGGAGACCAGAAGTAGGTGTCTGCAAACACAATCTGAGAGCTAGTTTAGCCTGGACACAGGAAGGTGTCTCGGCACAAGAAACAGTCTCCAAGAGTGTTAGAGCTGTCTTTAGCCTGGACACAGAGAGGTGTCCTGGCACAAGGAAGCAGTCTCCAAGAGTGTTTGAGCTATCTCAGTTTGGGTGCAGGAAGGACCCCGGACATAGGAGTAGTCTCAGTGCGAATCCGTGTGAAGAGCGGCTGAATAGGAGTGGATCTCTCTCAAGTCTGGTCATGGAAGGTGCCTTCAGACACAAGGAGGAGTATCTGTGAAGCTCCATACTGGTAACATATGTGATATGTGTTGTTTTGGGCACAGACTGGTAGAGTCTGGGTCCCGGATAGAGAGGGCCATCTATCTAAGTGTAATTAGAGGCTAGACAAGCCCAGGTTTTCTGTTTATGCTTTGTTTTAATCTGTTTGCTGTGGACTTTAATAAAGCTGGTTGCGGCCAGTTTTACACCAGAACTGCTGTCTGAATGAACTGTTTTCATGCCATTCTGTCTACCCAGACAGCGATCCTAGAGCTAAACCCCCTGGAAAGGCTACAATTGGCGGAGAATGCTGGGGCAGCGCAGTGCCTGATACAGTTAGTGCTGGAGTGTGTATGCAGCACAGTGGCGAGGACAGCATTAAAGGTGAAGTCTATTGAAATAGCAGCAGAAAAAAAAAAAAAAAAAAAGTTGTCAGCAGAAACGTCTGTTTGGAGCAGTCTTGGAGAGACAGTGGCCCTGATAGGGTCTGCAGAGAGAAAATGTATGCACAGCAAAGCTGAACTTGTTGTGAAAATGACTGTGGAATGTGCAGCAGCAAAAGAAAAGTCTGTGGAGCAGTCTTAAAGAGACAGGAGCCCTAATAGACTTTGCAAGGGAAAAAAAAAAAAAAAAAGTGTCTGCACAGCAGAGCTGAATTTTTCTATGGAAAAGACTGTAGAGTGTGTATGTCTTGAGTGAAGACTGCCGTGGTTGAGACAGATAAGTCCGGCAGTATGGAGGAGCTCATTGAGTACCTGGTACAGGCCCAGCGAAGCATGCAGCAGAGCATGGAGCAGCAGCGCCTGCAGCACCAGCAGCGCATGCAGCAGGCCCAGCAGCAATTCCTGCAGCAGCAGCAGGAGAATAACCGGTTATTTGTTGAGCAGATGACAGCACCAAAAAAGGATTTCGGTGCCGCGTCCCGAAGTAATGTTGTGAAGGCACCGGCGTTGTCCGCTATAAAGAAGGCGGTAAGACGGTCCTTGAGAAAAATGACACCTCGTGATGATGTGGAGGTATATCTTACTAGGTTTGAGAGACTGGCAGAGAAGGAGAATCTGCCACTATCTGAATGGGCCATGGCGGTCGTACCCTATCTGATTGGGGAACCCCAAAAAGTCTGGGCTGACCTGAGCAAGCAGGACAGCGAAGACTATGCCAAGTTGAAAGCGGCGATTCTTACCCGGCTGGGTGTTACGGTGACAGCCCGTGCCAGGGAAGTTCATGACTGGAGATGCAGTTGGGAGTCTGCAGTAAGCAAACCTGATTATGGAGTTGAAAAGGTGATAGTGAACCGCTACACCCGAGCACGTCCTCCTGAGGTACAGCCGTCTGAGAGGTCGTCACTTCAGAGTTCCCGGACGCTGAACTCTCGCGGTAAGAGCGTTCCAGCTGTTGGGGACATGGGGTATGCTGATAAGCGGGTTCAGGCCCGAGGGGACATGTGGGTGGGAGAGTGTGATGGACAGTGTTGGAGCTGGCGTGAAATTGCAGCCAACTGTCCAATAGAGGGGGAGCCTATGTGTTGTGATGTTGGCAGATCCCTCTCTCTCTGCGCAGAACCTGTGTGTGTGTCCACCTCAGCCGAAGAGACTGGACCACAGGGGTCCCCGGTGGTTGTAAATGACTGCCCAGCACAGGCCCTCTTGGACTCAGAGAGTCCAGTGACTTCCGTATGTGACAGCCTGATTGATAGGGACTTCATCCCTGATAAGCACCTGAGTATGGTGTGCATCCATGGAGACACCAAAGTCTACCCAGAGACTGCCGTGGACTTGGTCCCCAAACTCGGGGAGGTTTCATGTGAAGTGGGGGTAGTGAAGACCCTGGTGCAACCCGTTATATTGGGTAATGACTTTCCCCGGTCTAAGGATCTCTGGGGGAAAAATGTTTCTGATGAACAGTGTGATGAAGCTCCTATTGAGGGTGTGCAGTCCCGAGGGGCGGAACACAATGCTAGTGGGCCATTAAACTTATGTGATAATGATGATGATAATCATGATAATGATGATGACCATGATGATGATGCTGATGCTGATAATGATAGTGATGAGGTTCCTTTGCGGGTGATGTTGGGAGACGAGGATGGTGGTTCTCGAGAGCCGAGTGTCCCTGACTTGCCTGTGTCCTGTGACAATTTTGAGAGTGAGCAGTGGCGAGACCCCTCTCTTAGGACGGCACAGGAAAATATGAGTGTTCTAAATGAGGTTTCCCAGGAGCCTGGCTCTGAGGAGAGGTTTCCTCATGCTGCCATGGACAATAGCCTATTGTATAGGGACACTGAAGTCCAGGGAGAGGTCGTGAGTCAGCTCCTAGTACCTGAGCTATATAGAAGTATAGTGCTGGGGTTGTCACATAGTCACATACTTGAGGGACCAGATGGTGAAGTTAATGTTGTGGATGACATGTTAACTAAGGTTCCAGATCAAGATGTGAATGAAAATGAATTGTATAACCCTGACAGTGAGCAGGATGTGAATGAAAATGAAGTGTATAGCCCTGACAGTGAGCCAGATGTGGCTGAGAAAAAGGGGTCAGATAGTGATAGTGAATTATCTGATGACCATAAAGCAACCAGTGCAAATGAGGAAGGCATGGTAGCAGAGGAGGTTGAGAGTCCTGAGAAGAAAGCTGATGCTGACCTTACAGCCAGACAGAAGATGGCATCTGAAGATGTTTTACAGTTGGCCGGTTCCCTGGCGAAGACTAAGGTGAAAGAAGGAGAGCTGAGCTTTAAAGGCAGGACTCTGAAACTGAACACAGCACAAGTGGATGCTGTTGAAGATGAGAAGTTGTCAGTGTGTGGTGTGGATCTGCATCATGCCCAGGACTCTGAAGGTGATGCTGCAGAGGTGGAAAAAGCCATGGAAGTGGTGGTCACCAAGCCAGATGCCTCATCAGAAGCTGAGTTTTCAAGTGAAGCTGTGAGGAGCAAGACTGAAGATATGGAGACTGACTCTGTCCAGGAATCTGTTTCTGCCGAAGACAGCGGCGTGGACTGGTTACGGTCCGGATCAGTAGCTGGCATTGGTGAGCTCAAGCGCACTTTCAGGGAGGCTACATCGGAGCTACGTCCCAACAAATGGGAAAAGCAATGTGTCACTCCGTTGCCGCTGCAGACACACGGGAGCCCAGATGGATGCAGAACGTGGTGGAAGAGAAGAATCCGGCGGGTTCTGAGTATACAGATGCCGCTATCAAGGAGAACTTGAGGGCTGGAATAAATGGAGATATTGGAGACCAAAGTGATGTGGCTGAAGAGGTAGAGTCTAGGACTGACGGTGGGGCTTCTGGGCATGTCCTGCCAGAAGAGCCTGAAAGTGGGGAACTGGAGAAAAGTGAAAAACCCCCTATACCTTCTGTGATAGTTGGTGACACATGGTCAGTGCACCAGGGACAGGAGGTACGTGAGTTTCTGAGGAAGAGTCAGCAGAAGTGTTCTGATGTGTCGGGTCGTACTTCTCTGGCCAGGCACTATATCGAAAATGAGCCCGGCCCTAAGGTCAAGATGAAACCGTGCAGGATACCCGAGCCCGCAGAGAGTATAGGCCTGGGAGGGTACAGGGTAGTGCGGATGCTTCAGATGAAGAGAAAACTGATGTTGGCTATGACAGTGGTGAGGATGAAGCTGATGAGGGCCATGACTGGTCCAGAGTTCACTGTCTCTGTTGGATTGTTGACCAGCCCTCCGGTCTGGATGACCAGCCCTCCGGTCTGGAGAAGAGGGAGGGGATATGTGAGACAGTGAGTGAATATGTGATGAATGGGGTGTACATTTCACCTAGGTATAAGGGAAATGTGTGGCTTTGTAAACCTAGTGGTAGAGAAAGGTCACTACACCTCACATTCAGCACACACTTGCAGCACAAGCCTGAAACTACTCAGGTCTTAATTAGGAGACCAGAAGTAGGTGTCTGCAAACACAATCTGAGAGCTAGTTTAGCCTGGACACAGGAAGGTGTCTCGGCACAAGAAACAGTCTCCAAGAGTGTTAGAGCTGTCTTTAGCCTGGACACAGAGAGGTGTCCTGGCACAAGGAAGCAGTCTCCAAGAGTGTTTGAGCTATCTCAGTTTGGGTGCAGGAAGGACCCCGGACATAGGAGTAGTCTCAGTGCGAATCCGTGTGAAGAGCGGCTGAATAGGAGTGGATCTCTCTCAAGTCTGGTCATGGAAGGTGCCTTCAGACACAAGGAGGAGTATCTGTGAAGCTCCATACTGGTAACATATGTGATATGTGTTGTTTTGGGCACAGACTGGTAGAGTCTGGGTCCCGGATAGAGAGGGCCATCTATCTAAGTGTAATTAGAGGCTAGACAAGCCCAGGTTTTCTGTTTATGCTTTGTTTTAATCTGTTTGCTGTGGACTTTAATAAAGCTGGTTGCGGCCAGTTTTACACCAGAACTGCTGTCTGAATGAACTGTTTTCATGCCATTCTGTCTACCCAGACAGCGATCCTAGAGCTAAACCCCTGGAAATGTTACAATGGTCACATTCCTGGTTCCTATAGATACTGTGGGTGTCAGTGTATGTCATATTCCTGGGTCCTATAGATACTGTGGGTATCAGTGTATGTCACATTCCTGGGTCCTATAGATACTGTGGGTGTCAGTGTATGTCACAATCCTTGTTCCTATAGATACTGTGGGTGTCAGTGTATGTCACATTCATGGGTCCTATAGATACTGTGGGTGTCAGTGTATGTCACATTCCTGGGTCCCATAGATACTGCGAGTGTCAGTGTATGTCACAATCCTGGTTCCTATAGATACTGTGGGTGTCAGTGTATGTCATATTCCTGGTACTATAGATAGTGTGGGTGTCAGTGTATGTCACATTCCTGGGTCCTATAGATACTGTGGGTGTCAGTGTATGTCACATTCCTGGTTCCTATAGATACTGTGGGTGTCAGTGTATGTCACATTCTTGGTCCATAGATACTGTGGTGTCATGTATGGTCACATTCCTGGTTCCTATAGATACTGTGGGTGTCAGTATATGGTCACTTTCCTTGTTCCTATAGATACTGTGGGTGTCAGTGTATGTCACATTCATGGGTCCTATAGATACTGTGGGTGTCAGTATATGGTCACATTCCTGGGTCCTATAGATACTGTGAGTGTCAGTATATGTCCACATTCCTGGGTCCTATAGATACTGTGGGTGTCAGTGTATGTCACATTCCTGGGTCCTATAGATACTGCGGGTGTCAGTGTATGTCACATTCCTGGGTCCTATAGATACTGTGGGTGTCAGTGTATGTCACATTCCTGGGTCCTATAGATACTGTGGGTGTCAGTGTATGTCACATTCCTGGGTCCTATAGATACTATGGGTGTCAGTATATGGTCACATTCCTGGTTCCTATAGATACTGTGGGTGTCAGTATATGTCACATTCCTGGGTCCTATAGATACTGTGGGTGTCAGTGTATGTCACATTCCTTGTTCCTATAGATACTGTGGGTGTCAGTTTATGTCACATTCATGGGTCCTATAGATACTGTGGGTGTCAGTGTATGTCACATTCCTGGGTCCTATAGATACTGTGGGTGTCAGTGTATGGCACATTCCTGGGTCCTATAGATACTGTGGGTGTCAGTGTATGTCACATTCCTGGTTCCTATAGATAGTGTGGGTGTCAGTGTATGTCACATTCCTGGGTCCTATAGATACTGTGGGTGTCGGTGTATGTCACATTCCTGGGTCCTATAGATAGTGTGGTTTTCAGTGTATGTCACATTCCTAGGTCCTATAGATACTGTGGGTGTCAGTGTATGGTCACATTCCTGGGTTCTATAGATACTGTGGGTGTCAGTGTATGTCACATTCCTAGGTCCTATAGATACTGTGGGTGTCAGTGTATGTCACATTCCTGGGTCCTATAGATACTGTGGGTGTCAGTGTATGGTCACATTCCTAGGTCCTATAGATACTGTGGGTGTCAGTGTATGTCACATTCCTGGGTCCTATAATACTGTGTGTGTCAGTGTATGGTCACATTCCTAGTCCTATAGATACTGTGGGTGTCAGTGTATGTCACATTCCTGGGTCCTATATATATGTGTGTGTCAGTGTATGTCACATTCCTTGTTCCTATAGATACTGTGGGTGTCGGTGTATGTCACATTCCTGGGTCCTATAGATAGTGTGGGTGTCATGTGTATGTCACATTCCTAGGTCTATAGATACATGTGGGTGTCAGTGTATGTCACATTCCTGGTCTATATATACTGTGTGTGTCAGTGTATATATCACATAGTGGCATCAAAATTGACAGACCCCACGAAGTGTAAAAAATACAAAATTATTAACAATGACAATGAGTGACATGAACAATGCAAAAATGAACAATACAAAAATAAGGGTACAGAAACACATATTAAGAGGGACTCTACACCGTGGTGGAACGATATTCACCCACAGCCTTAACGCAATACATTATAAAAGTGTGTGTAATCATCTATCCTCAATTCAATTTATATAATGGTCATATAGTAATTGATTGCCAATATTGTGCTATAGTACTGGTACAAAGAGGTCATAACATAATGATACCTTCAATATACAAGGGTTCCCCTAAATAACATGACCAAAAAATCATTGTGGGATGAAAGAACACTGTAACCAATAATGCGGTGGTGATACTGTAAACCTACCGATAGCTCGGCTGGGTAGCCACCTGGACGTCCCTCTGCCCCGACGCGCGTTTCGCACTGCTTCTTCCTGGAGGCGCCTCCAGGAAGAAGCAGTGCGAAACGCGCGTCGGGGCAGAGGGACGTCCAGGTGGCTACCCAGCCGAGCTATCGGTAGGTTTACAGTATCACCACCGCATTATTGGTTACAGTGTTCTTTCATCCCACAATGATTTTTTGGTCATGTTATTTAGGGGAACCCTTGTATATTGAAGGTATCATTATGTTATGACCTCTTTGTACCAGTACTATAGCACAATATTGGCAATCAATTACTATATGACCATTATATAAATTGAATTGAGGATAGATGATTACACACACTTTTATAATGTATTGCGTTAAGGCTGTGGGTGAATATCGTTCCACCACGGTGTAGAGTCCCTCTTAATATGTGTTTCTGTACCCTTATTTTTGTATTGTTCATTTTTTTGCATTGCTCATGTCACATCATTGTCATTGTTAATAAAGTAATTTTGTAATTTTTATACCACTTCGTGGTGTCTTGTCAATTTTGATCGCCACTAATGTGATATATATTATTGTGTGGTATAAGTTTAAATATTGGTGGGCATTTTTGTGAAAAAGTGTGTCAGTGTATGTCACATTCCTTGTTCCTATAGATACTGTGGGTGTCAGTGTATGTCACATTCCTGGGTGCTATATATACTGTGTGTGTCAGTGTATGTCACATTCCTGGGTCCTATAGATACTGTGGGTTATATAACTCAATGTGACCCAACTTCAGTGAAAACGTAGACATTTCACCTTGCGACCTCCCGTGCTCAGGTGATGGGAGCGCAGATGTTACTTGTGACTTATCCACACCCATTTAATCAGGAGCCTGTGGAAGTCAAATATTAGCTGGGCGTGATGTGCTGCAGGAGTAAGTATGCTCTACCCTGTTAGTTACATTAACCCCTTAGATCATAACATTTTTTTTAAATCAGATTTCTCTAAAAAAAAAAGTGCAAAATCTCATTATATAAAAATAAAATTTTTGTAAAGTAAAAAAAAAAATCCTGCAATTACCGTATTTCACTTATGTGAGGTCCATTCATTACAGACTTAATATTCCAAACTGCACCCAAAAAAAAGAAAGAAACCATAGCCTTGGCCACCAGATGGCGCTGCAGAGAGGAAATCATTGTATTTCGTGGCACTTTTATTTATATATTTTTTTCATTCTTGACCCATCAGTTTTTGATCTAGACCCCCATCAGTGCCTCCCCCATCTGAAGCCTCCATATGATTGAGTCACATGTAATGACCTTCATCATTTATGTGATTCCTACATCAACCTGAGATTTTCCTTTTGGGTTCAAGGACATTTGGGGGTCATGCGGGGCTATATCCCCTATACGAAGACCCCTTGGACAACCAAGTCCCAATTAGACCCCAAGATCAAGGACAACTATTGGTGCCCACAGATGAGATAGCGAAAGGCCTCTAACAATACAACGTAAATGACTTCACTCTTTTTGTGATGTCCCATTACTGGAGGGCTGGGTTAGTTTAGCAATTAATACCCCTGGTGGTCTAAGGTCAAGAAGGGGTTAATATTGGTATAAGCAATAGATATTGTGTTGATGGGTTCATGTGGTTAGCATTCAATCATTTATTGTAATTATACTATCAGCTTTTTTTGGGGATGGTGCTGGGGTTAGTTGTGGTCTTGGAAAATAAAGTGTGGGCCTATCATTTAATTTTGCCTAATAATTAGCTCCAGAATTCTTATAAAAGTTCATCTTAGTATGATCAAACTTTGCCTTCCCGCAGCTGCCACTAGGGGGAGCTCTCTCAATAGGGATTAGTACAGCTCAAATTGAACTATATAAATTCTTATACCCTCATCGCCACCTAGTGGTGACCAAATTAATTTTAAACTTATGATTTTCATCTATTATTTGTTTTTTTTCCTGTTTATAAACTGTTTTTCTTTTGCACCAAATCCCTTTTTTTAGCTATGCTTTTTTCTTTTTTACCTGTTTTTCCCGTTCGCCATTGTGGCCGAGCCTTTGGTAATACAAATGATTGCGGCGGATTTATTACTTCCAACTTTTTAAAAAGTTGCTAATTTTCGGCACAAATGTACCAGTCCACCTAAGGTGACTTATTTTTTTTTAACCCCTACATTTTTTGTCCAAATGTTAGACTTGCAGGTGTCATTTTCACGCCACCTTGTTGCTCTTAAAAAGGAGCAAAAAAAAAAATTAAAAAAAGTTAACTAAAACTTTGGCACAAAAAGGGCAATGAAGAACAGAAAACATAAAAAAGGTGACTTACAAAAAAACCCTAAATGATGAATCAGGTGCGTAATATTTTGGAAGGAAGGGTTCTCCTGGCCTCCAGACCCACATTCATCCATCATACCAACAGATGTTTAAAGGGGTTGGGATGAAAGTCTGCGGTCAGTCTTTGTGACTGCAGACTTCTGAATCCTGACAGTGTGCGATGTGCACGCTGTCCGGATTCCCCGGTGAGAGCGGGTGGTCAGGTGACAGCAAGCAGGAGATTTGAAAACTTGTGGTCACATACAGACTAGACATGCCCGACTTCGCTCAAAAGAAGTGCACCGAGTTTTCAGGACTCAACAGTCACATGGAGTGACCGCAGACTTCTGAATCCTTACAGGGTGCGGTGTGCATGATGTCCGGATTCCCTGGTGCTGCTGGTGAAAGTGGGGCAGTCTTGTGGACATTTGCAAACTTGTGGTCACGTGCTGACTAGACATGCTCTGCCTCGATCAATGGTAGACTTGTTTTTCTGCTCTGGAAATCCAAATCCATGACGATTCTGGTGAAGGAACCAAAATGTCCAAGTCCCGGGGTCATTACTACAGCGGGTGCAGGAGTTGCACTCATACTTGGGCCCTAGAGCCTTGGGGCCCTTTGGTCAATTTAAGAAGACCCTGCTGGAGGTGTTATGAATGTGCTAGAGATGGTTTCTGAGCAGAGGCTCCCTCTGGTGGTTACAGACAGTACTGAACCTTCCAGCAAGGAATGGCAATCTGGGATCACTGACTGGACTGCTATAAGGGAGGTTCCCTCCCATGATGGTCGCCGGTGATCAATTGTTCTTGTCTCAGTTGTGGTTCCTGGTTCATTTGGAAGTCTGCTGGAGTCTTGCCTGCATCTTCTGCTTTCAGATAAGATATTTTCTTTTCTTTTTGTGCTTGCTTTTTGCATAGTTTTCTGCACTTTTGTGGAGGTCAGCCAGGTCCCCTCCGGGGGCTTGTGCTCCTCTCAGTTTATCTGTAGCCACTGTTATTTGTTCATTTGCTTTTTCCTGTTTTTTTTTTTAGTGGCTGCGGCTTAGTTTTGTTACACCAGAGATCTGATTTAGGTGGTGGAGATCGTGTGATCTCAGGTGTTTTTGCAATCAGAAGTGCTGGTGTTTTTTAGGGTTTTTTGTTGGATTGCAGTGAGTATCCTTTCCTGTACTTTTCTGTCTAGACAGATTGGGCCCCAGCGTTTGCTCATTCTATTTTCTGTCTGTGTCCATGCTATCTTCTTGTCTAACCGACATTACATGTTTGGGGGCTTCCTATTTTCTTTGGGGATCTGCTCCGGGGCAGAGAGCTTTCATCTTTCTGCCTTTAGGTGTAGTTATCTCTCAGGCTGTGACGAGGCGTCTAGGATCAACGTAGAAACGCTCCACGGCTGCCTCTAGTTGTGTGGTTAGTTCAGGTTACTGCAATCCAATAGGTTCTAGCCTCTCTGGTGTATTGCCGTTTTTGCTTTTTCTCCTCAGCTACCTAAACACAACATGGAGGTTTTGCATTGGAGCGCATGAGCCGCAGGTTACATCACTACCAGCTAGAGCTGGTATGTCACTCTCCACAAGGAGAAACCTTACCCGTAGACCCCAGTCCAGAGCCTCTCATCTTGCCAAATCAGATCTCATACTTTGCACTGATGAGGGCCAATAGCCCGAAACACTGTGTCTGCAGATTGAGATTCTGATTTGGCTTTTATCCTAAGTCACATTACAAGACTCATTAAAGGGTTGGTTGTGACTTGTAGGATCGCTACTTCCAACAGGTGGCGCTATAGAGTTCAAGTCCACTTTCTTTCTGAAGAGGCAATTTGCACATTAATTAAAGGGGCGCTCCAATACAGTCAGTGCTTATTTCCAAAATCTGAAACTTTTGGAATGACTATAATGAGACAAAGGATCCTATAAAGGAGGGGGATCCTTGTCCTGTTGGGCGTCTGATTAACCCTTTCCTCTTAAAGTCTCCCTGAGCAATTCTCCGTGTACTTTCTTTCTGTACTCTCATCCTGCACAGAAACATAAGGCGGGAGCCTGATCCCTACTGAGTGCGGCAGGCGGTTGGCTGCAGATATCAGGGAATTGGGGAACTGAATTATTAAGCTCCATTTGTTTTCTGGAACAGACGTCATTGGTCTGATGTGGAGTTTGGCAGACAGATGTCAGGCGCCTATAATATAACCCAGAGGAGCGCAGCTCCGGATGTGGACGTACTCCCTCCGTGCGCCATCATCAATAATGACAGTCCATCAGATCCATCAAAGGATTCCAGATTTTCATGTCAGGAAGGAACAGTCATGGGCATCATAGTCATTAGTCCATGTCACATCCACGCTGAGGGGCGCGTGAACGTCTGTGCTCATCACTAGCGCCCTCTGGCTGAATTTCTGCGTACTGCCATCTGTAATGTGGCCTGGGGCAGTGGACAATGAAGCCCCAGGCAAAGCTGGTGGAAGGCGCCTGAGCCCACCCAACCCCCAACCATCGCCTAATAAATGTAGTATTTCCAAGACTAATATTCCCCAGATCTCCGCCTGCTCTCAGTGACCAGATTCATGATATATTCTGCATTCTGACCCCGTCCACAGCTGAGAGTTTGTCACACTGTGTTATTGTAGGTAAGAGCCATCAGCCGAGGCTCCATGACTGGTGAGAAATGAGCAAATTATAGCTAGAACATTGCAACAAACCCTCAGCCATGACAGACGCACACAGCAGTATTATATGGTGATATTGCGCTGGCACTAAATGGTAGTATTATGTATGCTGTGTAAGGCATAATATGGCACTATATGGGGAGTGCAAGGGATGTATATGATAAAATTGTCCTAGCACTATACGGCAGTATTATATGGGCTGTACATTGCAATATTGCCCTGAAATTAGATGGCAGTATTATTTCCACTTTATATGGCGAAAGTGGCCATTATTAAATAATAATATTATGTTTACAGTATATCTTGGCACTATAAGTATAATATAGGCTTTATATGAGGGTATGATCTAAGCAATATATGGTGGTATAATATGGGCGATGGGAAAATAAGTATTGGATACACTGCTGATTCTGCAAGAATTCTCACCTACAAACAATGGAGAGATCTGTGATTTTTATCGTACGTACACTTCACCTGTGAGAGGCAGAATCTAAAAATAAAAACCAGAAAATCACATTTTATGATTTTTGCAGAATTAAATTGCATTTTATTTCATAAAATAAGTATTTGATCAGCGACCAACCAGCAAGAATTCTGACTCTCACAGACCTGTTAGTTCTTCTCTAAGAAGCCTCCTACTCTGCACTCATTACCTGTATTAATTGCACTTGTTTGATCTCATTACCTGTATAAAAGACTCCTGTATACACACCCAATCACACTCCAACCTTTCCACCCTGGCCAAGACCAAACAGCTGTCGAAGGACACCAGGGTCAAAATTGTAGACCAGCACAGGGCTGAGATGAGCTACAGGACAATAGACAAGCAGCTTGGTGTGAAGGCAACAACTGTTAGCACGATTATTATAAAATGGAAGAACCACAAGATGACTCAATCTTCCTCAGTCTGAGGCTCCATACAAGATCTCGCCTCGTGGGGTAAGGATGTGGAGCGCCCACCTGGGCCGTGGGGTACCCTGTACCGGACCGCTTCTTAAAGGGGAAGTGTCACGGCAGCAGTGACCGGTCCGTGGCCCTGGGCGTCCAATAAAAGGGGAATGATGAAAAGGGAAAATAAAGTTTGCAAAAGATTTTAATGTTCGCGATGCCACCCGTGGTGTTTGGTTAGGGGACCGACGCTGCAATGCAGATCCTCTGGGATGATGGTAGGGCAGCAGAGATGGTTAAGCCCTCCACAGGTAGAGCTGTGTCCCAGGGCAGTTAGGATGTTGAGGTGATGATAGTAATGATGTTAGTGGTTGTTGTGGTGCAGGGTGGGCGATGCGGGAATGACTCAGATGACACAGCAGGGTGCAGTGTATTATTATTATTATACATTTATATAGCGCCATTTATTCCATGGCGCTTTACATGTGAAAAGGGGAAATATAGACAAGTACAATAAACATGTGCAAGACGAGGGACACACAAGTACAGAAGGAGAGAGGACCCTGCCCACGAGGGCTCACAGTCTACAGGGATGGGTGAGGATATACTAGGAGAGGGTAGAGCTGGCTGAGCGGTGGTTCCAATGCTTTACTCACAGTTCACTTGTGCGCAGATGCCCGCTTGATGTAGTGTCCTCTAGGTGAGGGGTCCAGCAAACTCCTAGGTAGATTGGGCTGCACCTTTCCAGGACTCCCTTCAGTATGTTCCTCTCCTGGCCGTCTCACCGCACTGGCTTTCGCCCTCCTGCCCAGCACCTTCACAAACAGTGTCCCAAGCCAGCAGCCGCAGACCTTGTCGGGCGACGTCCTCTGAGTCCCTTGCTCCTATATGGATGCCTTTTCAGCAAATAATTGTGGATGTGGCTGGGGTACCTACAGATGCCCCTGCCTCCGGCTTGCTAGCTGAGTCTTGCAGTCCTCCACTAGTCTTGGGGGCCGATTCCCCTAGTGCGACCTGGTCCCTCCACTTCTGGATACAGGCCCCCCTGGTGGCTTCGGCACTTCCAGTGTCCCTAGGACCCCTTCTGTCCTCCCAGGAGCTTCCTTTAGACTCCCCTATCAATTCTCTCTCTGCAGCTTCTCCCATGCACTCCTTCTCCATCGGTTTCCTCAGACCAACTCCTCTGTTCTTCCCACTCTCTAAGCTCATCTTCTTCCTACCTTCTCCACCACACCCTTTCCTATCCAGCCTGAGATGAGGCCCTCCTCCCTAAGGGTACGTCCAGGAGCCCTGACTGAACTGGTATGTGTTGGGTGCGAGTGCTAGAGTCCTTGGTAGTGCTCCTTCCTTACCTGATAGTGGGATACCACACTTCTGGATGAGGTGCAGTACCTCTGTGGCGACTGGACCCTCAAGGGCGCCACAGATGATCTTGAGAAAGGTCAGGAATCAGCCTAGAACTACACATGAGGACCTGATCAATGACCTAAAGAGAGCTGGAACCACAGTCTCAAATATTACCACTAGTAATACACTACACCGTAATTGATTAAAATACTGCAGAGCATGTAAGGTCCCCTGCTCACACCAGCACAAGTCCAGATCCATTCAACATTCGCTAATGACCATTTGGATGATCCACAGGAGGCATGGGAGAAGGTCATGTGGTCAGATGAGAACAAAATAGAACTTTTTGGTATCAACTTCACTTGCCATGTTTGGAGGAAGAAGAAGGATAAGTACTACCCTAAGATCACCATCCTAACCGTGAAGCATGGTGGGGGAAACATCATACTTTGGGTGTGCTTATCCAAGGGAAGATAGATGGAGTCATATATCGCGAGATTTTGGCCTACATCCTCCATCTCTCAGTAAGAGCATTGAAGATGGGTTGTGGCTGGGTCTTCCAGCATGACAATGACCAGAAACACATAGCCGGGGCAACTAAGGAGTAGCCAGTCTCCAGAGCTGAACCCAATAGAAAATCTTTGAAGGAAGCTGAAACTCAATGTTACGCAGCAACAGCCCCGAAACCTGAAAGATCTGGAGAAGATCTGTATGGAGGAGTGGGCCAAAATCCCTGCTGCAGTGTGTGCAAACTTGGCCAAGAAATGCAGGAAACGTCTGACCTCCGTAATTGCAAAGAAAGGTTTCTGTACCAAAAATTAAGTTCTGTTTTTCCATTGTATCAAATACTTATATCATGCAATAAAATGCAAATTACTTATGTAAAAATCCTACAATGTGATTTCCTGGATTTTATTTTTAGATTCCGTCTCTCACAGTTGAAGCGTACCTACAATAAAAATTACAGACCTCTCCATTCTTTGTAGGTGGGAAAACTTGAAAAATCGGCAGTGTATCAGATACTTATTTTCCCCACTGTATGAGGATATTATCCTGGCACTATATGGCAGTATTGATTGATGAATAGCAGTATGTGGCAAGCAGTGTATAAAAGTACTGCCTGCCACAATATTCCAGTATATGGGTTGTATATAACAGTATTGACTTCCCAATCTATGGTATTACCGCAATTACGTAAGCTAAAGTTATGAGAAAAGTGTTTAAAGTGTCAGCCGGGGGTGTAACCGCAGCTCTGGATGTGACTGGAGCAGAAGACGTGATACAATGAGGGAGCCGATCTGTTCCTTACGGCTTCTTATTGAGCTAAAGAAATATTTTTAACTGAAAGGTGAATTATTTATAACTCGCGAGTCATCATCATCACGCACAAGCTGCAAATGAAACAGGCATGTTAAGTCGGACAGCGCTCCAGGAGTCCGCCAAATTTGGTAAAGTATGTACGTGCCTTTTTTATGTACTTTACGATTTCCAAAAAAACTCAGTTTGTTCTTAAACTTTTCCAAAATGTTGATTGTTTCAGATAAAGACGAGAAAAACAACAGAAAAAAAGAGAAAGTGCCAAGATTCTCAGCATTTCAGGCGTTTAACCCAAAATGTTCTCAGAGGAGAGTGTGTGGTCATAGGGGCTGTATATGGTCAGGGACCCCAGTCCAAGGGCCTAAAAGCGGAGTCGGGGGCCCCAGTGTCGCAGAAGTGATGTCGTGTCATCAATTCTTCCAGAACGTCCAGGAAGCTCCCAGAAAAAAGGGGAAAATTTCCTTGGGGACACGGAAGCCACCAGTCAGTGTCGGATCTCCGTGCACCCTCATTATATTTTTATGCCATGTACATACTGCAGCCAATCAACTGCCACTAATGGGCTGCAGTATGAGACCTCCCTCGGACGTCAACGTTTCGCCTAAGGTAACGCTGCAACTCATTTGCTGTTCACTTGTGTCCTACCTAAATAACCATACAACTGTGTAAGGACGGCCGTGAGACTCCGGGAGGAGGTGGCAAAGCTCCTCAGCACAGCCAAAGCCGCCCGGGACGCAGGTGGTAAAATGCACGTGGGTGCGCTGAACGCTTCAGGACGTGCACTGTCTAAGTATGTCTGCTAATGACCCAACCAGCCCCTTTAAGACTCCTACACATATTAGACTAAAGTCAGCCGGACCCGCCGATATCGGCCAACAGTGCATTGGGGATGGGGGGCTTCCGACTCTTCACCAACAGATGATGTCATGAGAGAACGATTGGCACGTTGAATCTCCAATAACTGATTGCTTTGTTTTCCGGGAGATAAGCCATTGTCAGAGGAGTCCAGTGGAGGAGGACAGAGGATACTGGAGGAGGAGGGAGACAGAGGAGTCTGGAGGAGGAGAGGGACAGAGGAGTCTGGAGGAGTAGGAGAACAGAGGAGTCTGGAGGAGTAGGAGAACAGAGGAGTCTGGAGGATTAGGAGAACAGAGGAGTCTGGAGGAGTAGGAGAACAGAGGAGTCTGGAGAAAGAGAACGGAGGAGGACAAAGGAGTCTGGAGGAGTAGGAGAACAGAGAAGTCTGGAGGAGTAGGAGAACAGGGGAGTCTGGAGAAAGAGAACGAAGGAGGACAAAGGAGTCCGGTGGAAGACAATAGTATGGACGAAAGCAGAAGAGTTTGGAGGAAGGCAGAGAAATCTGGAAAAAACAGAAGAGTCTGTAGAGGACAGAGGAGTCTGTGTAAGAGTGATGGACTGTTCTGCTTCCTGTTCCGTGTTCCTACCCCTGAAGACAACAATTGCGTAATGTGTATAGTGTCATGCGTTTTCATACATGTATTGTGTCATACGAATTACCATGTATTGTGTTATGTTAATGTGCAATGTTTAAGTAATGTGAAGAGTTAGGGTACGTTCCCAAGATCAGTAAATGCTGCGGGTTGGACGCTGCGTACATCCGCAGCGTCCAACCCGCAGCGTCCAGATGTTACAGCATAGTGGATGGGATTTCAAGAAATCCCATGTCCACTATGCATGCAGGGACGCCTCCGGCTTCGCTGCGTACACGCACATGGGGCGCGTCTTTACAGACCGCAGCATGTCTATTTATCTTGCGGAGATGCTCAGCCTCCGCAAGATAAAGTCACCCGTACAATGTATAGGACGCAGTGATTCTGCACGGTTCAATGAACATGCGGAATTGTTATGATCTGCTACAAGCACTAAGGAAAGGTAGGAATTCTGTCCCTACAATAGTACTAAGCTGGATCCCTACAATGTAACGGGGAACCTGATCCTGCGACCAGACCCGCTAAAGTCCTCAGCTAGTCTGAACGAAGACCTATAGTTGCGAGGGAGGAATCCCTACAAGATCTAGGGACTGGGTGAAAAGGTGGACACCTCCTAACAGAAATTGTAGCAGAGAAAAATAAAACAGAAAACAAATTACTAAGAGATCCTAAGATCAAGCAAAACTGACAGAGTAAGGCACCTAAGCCCCGGCTAGCTTAAGAGTAGATAATACAATGAAGTCCAGCAAAGCCAGAAGGGCGGAGCCAGACTAAATAGGGTAAAAAGGTCATGTGACCAGCAAACTGAAACAAAACCTAACAAGAGGGTTATAACAGTAGCCTCCCTTCTAAGAGGATCCTCCGGATCCCCTATGACTTAGGCTTATCCGGAAATCTCTTGTGAAACGCTCTGACAAGTCTAGACGCAGAAACATCATCCGCCCTCACCCATGAGTTATCCTCGGGTCCATAACCCTTCCAAGCGACGAGGTACTGTAAACTCCCTCTATACCGTCTAGAATTTAGGATGCGGGAAATCTCATATTGCCCGTCCTCCACCACCAGGGGAACAGTGGCCGAGACGTCTCCATCTGAGGCCTCAGCTTTTTTCAAGAGAGAAACATGAAACACCGGATTGATCTTCCAGGAGGTAGGAAGCTCCAACCTAACAGCAGATTGGTTAATAACCTGAAGCACCTTAAAGGGCCCTACAAACTTGGGACCCAATTTCTTAGACGGAATCCTCAAGCGCAGATTCTTAGAGGACAACCAAACCATGTCACCAATAGCAAACAAAACCTCTTGTCGTTTTCTATCAAAATACACTTTGGATCTTTTGTTAGCCTCCTGAAGATTACCACGCACATCAGTCCAAACTCTCTCCAAAACACCAGAAAAATTCTCCTCTTCAGGTACAGCCGATCCCAACTTGGAAAATGACCCAAATGACGGATGTCTCCCAGAACAACAAAAAAAAAGGCGAACAACCAGCAGAAGCAGATGTATGGTTGTTAAGAGCAAACTCAGCAAGTGGCAGAAACTCAGACCACCCCTCTTGATTATCAGTCACAAAACAACGCAAGAACTGCTCAACATCCTGGTTTTTCCTTTCTGTCTGGCCATTAGACTCAGGATGATATCCGGATGAAAACGACAAATGAACTCCCAACCTGTCACAAAAGGCGCGCCAAAAACGAGCCACAAACTGAGGTCCCCTATCGGAAACAATGTCAGTAGGAACGCCATGTAGTCTGACTATTTCCTTGACAAAGGCCTTAGCGAGAGTCTTAGCGCAGGGCAGTTTGATGAAAGGAACCAAGTGACACATCTTGCTAAAACGGTCCACGACCACCCAGATGACAGTGAAACCCTCAGAGGGGGGAAGGTCAGTAATAAAGTCTATAGCCAAATGTGTCCAAGGTGCACTAGGGACCTCCAGAGGGCAAAGCAACCCCGCAGCAGGAGTATGAGAAGACTTAGATCTAGCACACACAGTGCATTGACGCACCCACTTAATGACTTCCTTCTGCCATCCTGGCCACCAAAAACTGCGACCCACAAGTCTCTTGGTCTCAGAGATTCCAGGATGACCTGCCAACCGAGAGTCATGACATTCAACAAACAAATCTCTCCTCAGGGTACCAGGCACAAACAACCTCCCATGCGGCGTGTTAGATGGGGCATTCTCCTGTGCTTTAAGAATCTCATCTTCCAACACGGAGTCCAAGACAGCAATAACAACCCCCTCTTGTAAAATGTTCTCCTCCTCCTCAGTACCCACCAAAGGAGAAAAGCTGCGAGACAAAGCATCAGCTTTAACATTTTTAGTACCTGGGATGTAAGTAACAGTAAAATTAAACCGTGAGAAAAACAGTGCCCACCTAGCCTGACGGGCATTCAAGCGTTTGGCAGCATCAAGGTAGATCAGATTTTTATGATCGGTGAAGACTTGAACGGGAAATTCCGCTCCCTACAAAAAATGACGCCAGTGTTCAAATGCGAGTTTAATTGCCAACAACTCCCGATTACCGATATCATAATTTAGTTCAGACTCAGAAAATTTCTTTGAAAAAAAAGCACAGGGATGTACTCCATCCGTCTTTGCCTGAGACAACACCGCGCCGACCCCCACAGAAGAAGCATCAACCTCAACCAAAAATGGTTTAGTCACATCAGGCTGCGTAAGGATGGGAGCAGAGCTGAACTTCTCCTTTAGCAACACAAAAGCCTCAATGGCCTCATTAGTCCACTGAACCGCATCAGCACCTTTCCTGGTGAGATCGGTCAGAGGTTTGGCAATCACAGAAAAATTTTTTATGAATTTTCTATAATAATTGGCGAACCCCAAAAACCTCTGTATTGATTTCACACCAATAGGTCTAGGCCAATCCTGCACAGCTTGCACTTTCACCGGGTCCATCTCAAAACCTTCACTGGAGACAATGTAGCCCAAAAAACTAAGTCTCTGTACAGCGAACTCACATTTTTCTAGTTTGGCAAAAAGTGAATTATCACTCAGTAACTGTAATACTTCACGCACACTCCTCCAATGAGACTCCAAATCCGGTGAATAAATCAAAATGTCATCTAAATACACAACCACACTTCTGCCGATCAAAGGTCTAAGGATGTCATTAATAAGATTCTGAAAAAATGCCGGAGCACTGGAAAGCCCAAAAGGCATGACCAGATTCTCAAAATGACCCAGTGGAGTGTTAAACGCAGTCTTCCATTCATCCCCCTCCTTCATGCGCAACAAATTGTATGCCCCTCGAAGATCAATTTTCGAGAACCACTTGGCCCCCACTAACTGATTAAACAAATCAGGAATCAATGGCAGTGGGTAAGGATTGCGTACAGTAATCTTATTAATCTCACGAAAGTCTAGACAAGGCCGTAAACCGCCGTCCTTTTTTTTAACAAAAAAAATCCAACCGCCACAGGAGATTTGGAAGGCCTAATGTGACCGGCGGCCAAGCTTGTCTGTATGTATTCCTCCAAAGCCTTTCTCTCAGGAATAGTCAAATTAAATAAACGACTTTTAGGAAGAGTCGCTCCAGGGACAAATTCAATTGCACAATCATATTCTCTATGAGGAGGCAATACCTGCGATTCCTTATCAGAAAAAACTTTCCAAAAATCCTGAATAGGTACAGGTAACTCCCCCTTAACTACAGCAGCAATACGCCCGTTACAACACTTGTCATAACACTTAGGACTCCAGGACTTAATTTCATTGGTAGACCAATCCAGTACCGGATTGTGCAATTTTAACCAGGGTAACCCAAAATCACCGGTGAGGGCAAATTATTCAAAACTACCAAATCCAAATTCTCTTGATGAACACCATTAATAGTAAGAGGAAATTCACAGATATGGTGAGTAACATTTTTCAAGTGAGAACCATCCACAGACACCACATTAATAGGGGAAGACAGAAGTTTGGGTTTTAATTTTAGTTTTTCCAAAAATTTCCCATCAATCACATTGAGAGTTGAACCACAATCCACAAATACCCGAAACTCCATTAATTCCTCCTCAACAGCAGTGGTAGCAGAAAGAAAGACACCTTTATTGTTTAAACAAGCTATGCGGGCGAAACTGACCTCATTTTTTTTTTTTCTTTATTCATACGAAGCGCACAGTTCTTAATTAAATGGTCAGATTTACCACAATAGAAACACAAACCTTGAGCAAATCTGCGTTCTTTTTCCCGAGAGTGAGGTGTCATTGCTCCAATTTCTATCGGCTCTCCAATGTCAGTACATTCCTTCTCCAAACTTGGAGCTGACAAGGCAGATTTACTCTCATTAACCCTAGCACGCAGTCTCCTATCCACCCTTATGGCTAATTGCATAGCCTCTTGCAAGTTACCAGGTATGGGATAAGCAATCAGCAAATCTTTAACCCTTTCACTTAACCCTGCAAGAAATAAACTTTTCAAAGCTGAATCGTTCCAGCCCACCTGAGTGGACCATCTACGGAAGTGAGTACAATACTTTTCCACACCACCTGATCCCTGTCTCAAACGTCTCAATTCTGTCTCAGCTGATGAAACACGATCCGGATCGTCATACAATAACCCCAAAGCAGAAAAAAAACTATCCACTGATATAAAGCATGGATCACTAGGCTGCAGAGAAAAGGCCCATTCCTGAGGTTCTTTGCGCAAAAGTGACATTATGAACCCTATGCGCTGTGATTCATCACCAGAGGATCTGGGTCTCAAACGGAAATACAACAAGCAAGCATTTTTAAAAGAAAAAAAATCTTGTTGTTCACCAAAAAAATAAATCAGGCAAACGTACCTTTGGCTCCACGAAATGTGCTCCAGAACAACTACTCACGTGTTGCTTTATCTCAGCCACCTCCAGAGAAAGTCCCTGCAGGCGTTGAACTAAATCCTGAATCGACACCATGATAGAAAAAGAAAATCTTTCCTTACAGATTTTTTTTTTTTTTTCTTGGGCTGGACTTACTGTTATGATCTGCTACAAGCACTAAGGAAAGGTAGGAATTCTGTCCCTACAATAGTACTAAGCTGGATCCCTACGATGTAACGGGGAACCTGATCCTGCGACCAGACCCGCTAAAGTCCTCAGCTAGTCTGAACGAAGACCTATAGTTGCGAGGGAGGAATCCCTACAAGATCTAGGGACTGGGTGAAAAGGTGGACACCTCCTAACAGAAATTGTAGCAGAGAAAAATAAAACAGAAAACAAATTACTAAGAGATCCTAAGATCAAGCAAAACTGACAGAGTAAGGCACCTAAGCACCCGGCTAGCTTAAGAGTAGATAATACAATGAAGTCCAGCAAAGCCAGAAGGGCGGAGCCAGACTAAATAGGGTAAAAAGGTCATGTGACCAGCAAACTGAAACAAAACCTAACAAGAGGTTTATAACAGGAATCACCTGCGCTTTGGACAGAGCGGACATGTGCTGCGTTCAAAGCACTGCCTAATACTGACCGTGGGAACATACCCTTGGGCTATGGTTCCACGGTCCGGAACCATAGCGCTTTTGACGGAGCGGAAATTCCGCTCCGTCTAAGCCCCGCCCCCTTTCTGACGCGCGATCTTTCCGGAGGTGTTCAGGACACCTCCGGAACACCTCCGGAAAGAGCGCAGGGCTACATAGCCCTGTGTTAATTATGTTGCGGCGACGCACCGTCGCCGCAATACGCGAGGACATGCTGCGGTCTGAAAAGACGCGCCGCATGTCCGTTTACGCAGGTTTGCCACCTGCGTATTGTTACGCATAGTGGAGACGGGATTTCTTGAAATCCCCTCCACTATGCTGTAACATCTGGACGCTGCGTGTTTGGCGCTGCGCCAGCGCACAGCGCCAAACACGCAGCGTTTCCTGACCGTGGAAACTCACCCTTAGCATACAAAGTGAGTAGTGTATAGTGCAAAATGTGCATAGTGTTAGCAAAGCACTGTATAGATTAAGATAGACTAGGACATGAGATAAGAACAAGCTTAGTACATGTTACTCAAATTACAGGTATAAAATATGGTTAATGTTTGGGAGAAGCTCACAGTGGGAGGGGACAAGTGCCAGTGAAAACCAAACACTTACTCAGATAGGGAAGTACTGTGACAGGGTCAAGTTCAGGTGCAGTGGGCTGCTAGGGCCAGCATGTGCCAATCGTTTGAGGCAGCAGGACACCATACTAGAATTCCGAGTGGACTCTCCTGTTGAGCACGGAGCCCAAGGTCTGACATAGGTGATGCTCGGCACATCGTGTCCTTTGGCGTACAGGAGAAGATGGACAGGGACCCACCAAGATGATAGGTAGTGAATCCTATGTACACTGCCGAATGGGAACGGAGATCCCTGGGGCTAACAGAGCCAGTGGACGAAGGGATGCGCAAGGAGGAATGAATGTTAGGGCTCAAGATGTGTTGTACTAAGGAAATAAGAAACATGAAGAGCTGCGCCCTATCCTACTTGTCACCACCTGATGAACTTGAACTGACCAGTAAACATTTGCCTGTTGCAATGAACGTTGGGGTCCCCTGAGTTGAGTGCGGCGGTTTCTGAGGATGGAGGCCTTGAGACAGCAGAGGTTGGTGGCCTTGCAAAGGGGCTGTCGTACACAACGTGTCCTTTGGCATATAGGGGAAGACGGACAGGACCCACCAAGATGGAAGGTTATGAATCCCAGATGCACTGACGAACGGAAAGGGAGACCCCTGGGGCTGTCCCTAATGCTAGTGGCGCCCTAGCTTGCCCGATTCCCCGGATTACTTCTGATGGTGATGACGCAGGGGCCACGTACCTTGCCTTAGCTCCTGAATCCGTCCTCAGTCTGCTCGCCTCCCACACCCAGGGAAGAGGGGAGTAGTAGTGTACCGTAATACACCAACCAGATTAACAAGGCAATATGAACAGGGATAAAGGAAAATACTAATCATACAAATATACTCACACAAACAACAAAGGTAAACAGCGGGGAGTAGAGGATGGGGAGAAACCAAGTAGAAGAAGAAGAAGGGGATTAGCACACACCTAAAACCTTGCAACAGTCTCAGATAAATCCACCAAACACATTCTCAAACAACAACTACAAACCACCATCTCCAACCATGCAGCATAAGCTATCTCTGGCAATGAGTGCCAGCCAGGGCGCAGATTATATAGGAGATAGGAGTGGCTTACAGTGCACAGCTGAGAGCCTTAATGCAGGAAAGCTTCCAAAAGCTCTCAACTGAGCAGATTAATCACTGCACTACTAAAAGAAACCTGCACCGTTTAATATGAAGGTGAACAGCTTCTAATCAGTGCAGGAGTAGGAGAAATAAGATGCTGCGGTCTTCTGGTTGCTCTTTGTTGCAGTAAACCTGTGACAGTTTGCTTGTTGCAATGAACTTGGTGTCCCCTGAGTTGTGTGGCAGCTCCTGAGGATGGAGCCCTGGAGGCAGCTGAGGCCTGCGGCCTACAAGTGTGTGGTGCACCCCACACCTGACAGCACACTGGGACTGGGATACTGTATTCCTGTAAAGTGCCAGAGCACCAGACAGCAGCTTAGTCATGATCAAACAATGCATCAAGAAAACATGACAGATGCAGGGAAGGATCCAGGGAAAACAAAGGTGGCACTGAGAACAAACTGCAAGATGGCGGAGAGTGGTGCGAAATGTGTAGATGGATCCACCCATCGTGGGCATAAGAGAAGTGAAAGGGTGCGGGTGCGAAAATCCATCCAGCCTGGGAAATGGCTTGTCCAGAGAGGTCCTACAGTGAGCAGTGCCCGCCCCCAAAGGGCACGGTAGAAGAAAAAGAAACCATGCCCGTTGCAACGAGCCAAGGGAGAATGGATGGAAACTCTCAAGAAACAGGCAGGTGACTGAGAAGTAGACCCACCTCTGAACAGTTGGAGCAACCGAAAAGCACACCCATGGCAGAGCGAGCTGGCATCATTGTTGGTGAGTGAGGAAACGAAGTGACAAGAGAAGATGGAGCGCTACGGCTTACCCATTGAAAGCAATAACCGGTGCTACGGCATTGCACTCCGTGGCGGGCCCAGTGGAAAAGGAAGATGGTGTAGCAGTAGCAAGAGGTGTGGCCAGGTTGACTTAGATCAGTAGAGGCCCCAACCAAGGCTCCAGCTAAGGCCCAGGATCCGAAGCCTGACAAGACAGAGATTCTACCGCAAGTCTCAAAACCGAACCCAATTCCAAAGCGGAGATGGCCATGTCAGTGTGGCCGATGCCCTGTGGCCGGGACGGGGTGGCTGAAAGCTATGGTGGCAGCCCAGGTGGTGAGTACAAAACCCCCAAGAGAGGTATCAGTCCGGGAAGCAGCCCCCATCCCCTGGCCATAGGAGTGCATGGAAGAGACCCCAGCCCCAGATTCAGCTAGGACCAGATGGGAGTCAAAGGTCATTCAGAGGAAGGAGACAGAGAAATGGTTGAAAGCCCAGCTACATTGCCCAGGAGGTGGTGAGCTTGGTGACCTGATGACCCACGGTCACATCCAATATTTCTGCTCTCAGAGGGAGACTGTGTCCAGCAACGACTCCTCCACAGGTAGTACCAAGGTAGTCCCAAACTCTTTTCTATCCTTATGGATTGTGCACATTGCCCCCATGGACTCTGTCTCACCTCCCTCGTGGGCTCTCCCCCATAAATTTCCATGAACTTTGCCCCAAGGGACTGCGAGTCTGACAGGGGGCGACACTGTGCAAATTAAAAAGGGATTATTGTTCACAAAAGGGGGAAGGGAGGAAACTGACGACCTGAAGATTCAAGCAGGGTCAGGACTGTGTGAACTGTACCCTTGTCTTAAAAAACTGACGAGGGACTTCCAGACACTGTGGTCAAAGACTGATGAGCCATTGTTACGAGGGCCCAGGGGCCATTGTTCTACCGGAAACATGGACTCAGATGAACATTAGTTTTGTGGTTCTAACCGACAGGACCGACTAAAGTATTGTGCAAGAGAAGGACTTGGTATGCACCCAAGGACTGCTGGGCGGTTGTTATGATGGCCGACGGGCCGAAGAACCTGAGCTCTTTTATTCTGGAGTCAGTGCGCTCTCCAGCCATGGACACTATATACCCTGGGAAGGAGAAACTGCTGATTTTACATGGATTTTGTATACGTGGATTTTCAGGTTCCAGAATGGTCGAGGATGACCATGTTCAAAAAGGGGAGGTGTTATGTTTTGGTAGCTAAGGAGGGCAGGAGCAAAAAAAACCCGCAAAGGCAGCCAAACACCAGAAAGGTTGGTATCTAATAGGTTGCAGACCCCTAAACTAACCGCACAACTAGAAGCAGCCGTGGGACGTTCCTACCGTGCCCTAGACGCCTCGTCACAGCCGGAGAGATTAGCTACCCCTGTAGATGGAAAGAGGAAAGCTAACTGCCCCGAAGTAGAGCCCCAAAGTATTAGGAAGCCCCCAAACATATAATGGCGGTTAGACAAGAGGAAAACACGAACACAGACAGAAAATAGAATGAGCAAATGCTGGGGCCCAAAACTGTCTAGATAGGATAGTACAGGAGAGAATACTGTCTGCAACCCAACAAAACCCTAGGAAAAATTCCAACACTTCTGATTCCAAAAATGCTGAGACCACACGGTCTCGACCACCTATATCAGATCTTTGGTGTGAATACGTAGATACCCAGCAGTAATATATCACAAGAACTGAGCACAAGTGCAAATACAAAAAGAGAACAGAGACCAGCACAAGCCCCCCAAAGGGTACCTGGCTGAACTCAAAAGCAAGGCAGAAAAACAAGGGAAATCAAACCACAGAAAAAAAACAGAAAGTAACTTATCTGAATGATAGCAGGAGACAGCAGAAAAGCAAGCTGAATTCCAACCTAGACCAGGAAGTAACAATTGATCACCGGCGAGGATCATGGGAGGCCAGCTCACTTATATCAGGCCAGTCCATCCCCCATGATAACCAATCATCCATTGCAGGTGTAGGATTCTTGCTGTTCAACATAGGTTCAATACCTTCAGCAACCACCAGAGGGAGCCTCAGCTCCAAAGTCATCTCCAACACGTTCACAACAGTACCCCCCTTTGAGGAGGGGTCACCGAACCCTCACGTGCTCCACCAGGCCCATCAGGATGAGCTCGGTGAAAAACACGGACCAGTCTCTTAGCATGAATGTCCGAAGCAAACACCCAAGAATTGTCTTCCTGACCATAAAATTTTCAGTATGGCCGGTGATTCTGTTATGTTTTGGTAGCTGAGGAGGGCAGGAGCAAAAAAAACCCGCAAAGGCAGCCAAACACCAGAAAGGTTGGTATCTAATAGGTTGCAGACCCCTAAACTAACCGCACAACTAGAAGCAGCCGTGGGACGTTCCTACCGTGCCCTAGACGCCTCGTCACAGCCGGAGAGATTAGCAACCCCTGTAGATGGAAAGAGGAAAGCTAACTGCCCCGGAGTAGAGCCCCAAAGTATTAGGAAGCCCCCAAACATATAATGGTGGTTAGACAAGAGGAAAACACGAACACAGACAGAAAATAGAATGAGCAAACGCTGGGGCCCAAAACTGTCTAGATAGGATAGTACAGGAGAGAATACTGTCTGCAACCCAACAAAACCCTAGGAAAAATTCCAACACTTCTGATTCCAAAAATGCTGAGACCACACGGTCTCGACCACCTATATCAGATCTCTGGTGTGAATACGCAGCTACCCAGCAGTAAAATATCACAGGAACTGAGCACAAGTGCAAATACAAAAAGAGATCAGAGACCAGCACAAGCCCCCCAAAGGGGACCCGGCTGAACTCAGAAGCAAGGCAGAAAAACAAGGGAAATCAGACCACAGAAAAAAAAACAGAAAGTAACTGTCACGCTGTCTAATGATATGACTATAATGTCAGTAAACTATTTATACAGGAACCACACTCTATACAACATATAGTTTAGCAACATAAGAATGTAAGTATAAAATAGATTTACCTGACACAATATCAGCAGAACTTAGGGTTAATCTTGAGGACTAGATGTGCAGAAACGATATCAGTTGAACTCAGGGTTAATCTTGAGGACTTGATGAGCTGTAACAGGAAAGAGGAGGACCGGGGTCTAACCTGACCCTACACTGGGGTCCTAACTAATCCCTTACCTTGGAGGTACTGATAATGGTTCAGAGGTCCAAGTCTCCAGCCTAACCCTGTCTCCTATCAGACCCTGAACCCTGTAATCAGTCCTAAGAAGGATCCTGATTACCACCAAAGGGATATGGGCTGATCTCAGCTAAATACACAGATTAGACATATAAGACAGACAGGATAGCACTCTCTTGCATACACACTAAAACACCGAAGGAACATAAATGGTCTGGGAAATAAACTCTAAGCAAGTTAAGCTTAAAACAACTAAGGAGCTCTCAACTAGAGTCTATACAGATTCATTCCTATCTGTGGTCTGCATGAAGTGTTTCACTGGCAACTCCCAAAGCAGACAACCAGAAACTTAAAGGAAACCAATCAACAAATAATCAATTGCAGCCGGGAGAAACTGCACCCAGTCCCAGCACCGAGCACAGACAGAATTAACTCCCTAGCTGCCAAACACAAAGAAACAGCAACTCAGCTGTGAGAAGTCAAAATGTGCAACCGCGACGATCTTCGTGGCAATGCACACATGACAGTACCCCCCCTTCTACGAGGGGCCTCCGGACCCTCAGGGCCAGGCCTGCCAGGGTGAGTTCTGTGGAAGGTCCGAACCAAACGATCTGCGTTAACATCAGACGCAGGGACCCACGTCCTCTCCTCCGGACCATACCCCTTCCAATGCACCAAGTACTGAAGGGACCGGCGATTCAGGCGAGAGTCAATGATTTTTGATACTTGAAATTCCAAGTTACCATTGACCAACACTGGAGGAGGAGGTAGAGGTGACGGTATGACTGGTGCCACGTACCTTTTAAATAATGACTTGTGGAACACATTATGAATTTTAAAAGTAGAAGGGAGTTCCAGACGAAATGCCACAGGATTAATTATGGAACTGATCCTGTACGGCCCGATGAATCTGGGACCCAGTTTCCAGGAGGGCACTTTAAGTTTTATATTCCTGGTAGACAACCATACCAGATCGTTCACATTCAGATCTGGACCAGAAACTCTCCTCCTATCAGCCATACGTTTGTAACGGTTCCCCATCGTACTCAAATTATTCAATACACCTCGCCACACAGAAGCAAGTGACGACGAGAAACGCTCCTCCTCAGGAACCCCAGAAGGACCCCCCCCATTGAAAGTACAAAACTGGGGATGAAAACCATATGCCCCAAAAAACGGGGACTTACCAGTGGACTCGCTCCGCCTGTTGTTAAGAGCGAACTCTGCCAGAGGCAAGAAAGATGACCAGTCCTCCTGGTTCTCCGAGACAAAACACCGGAGATATGTCTCTAAACTCTGATTCAGACGCTCTGTCTGACCATTGGTCTGTGGATGAAAAGCCGAGGAAAACGACAATTGCATCCCCCGACGTAAACAAAATGCCCTCCAAAATTTGGACACAAACTGAGACCCCCTATCTGACACCACATCAGAAGGCAACCCATGAAGTCTCACGATCTCCCTAATGAACACCTGCGCCAGAGTTTTAGCATTAGGGAGTGCAGGAAGAGCAACGAAATGTGCCATCTTACTGAACCTGTCAACAACCACCAGTATGACAGTATTCCCTGACGACGGAGGAAGATCCGTAATGAAGTCCATAGATAAATGAGTCCATGGACGCTCCGGAAGTTTCAAGGGTAAAAGGGTCCCAGATGGACGGGTATGAGGAGTTTTAGAGCGAGCACAAACCCCACAGGACGTGACAAAAGTTATAACATCTTTATTAGCGTTAGGCCACCAAAATCGGCGAGAAAGGAGATCTAAAGTAGCCTTACTCCCTGGATGTCCTGCTAAAGCAGAATTATGATGTGCCTCAATAACCTTTTGTCTCAACTGATTTGGGACAAACAGTCTCCCTGGAGGTCCTGCAGGGGCGTCCCCCTGAGCCTCTAACACCTCCTCCTCAAGCTCAGAACATACAGCCGACACTACCACCCCCTCCTGAAGGATAGGAATCGGGTCATCCGTTTTCCCGGCCCCTGGGAAACTGCGAGACAAAGCATCAGCCTTTACATTCTTAGACCCCGGACGATAAGTGACGACAAAATTAAACCTGGTAAAAAACAACGACCATCGAGCTTGTCTGGAATTCAGACGCTTAGCGGATTCTAAATACAGCAGGTTCTTGTGATCAGTAATAACGGTGACCGGGTGGACTGCCCCCTCCAAAAAGTGACGCCATTCTTCAAAAGCCAATTTAATGGCCAAAAGTTCCCTATTGCCGATATCATAATTCCTTTTGGCGGACGACAATTTCTTAGAAAAGAAAGCGCACGGATGCCATTTACCAGGGGACGGACCCTGGGACAATATAGCACCCACCCCTACGTCAGACGCGTCCACCTCCACAATGAACGGCTGAGATACATCTGGTTGGATGAGAACGGGTGCCGAAGCAAAACATCTCTTTAAAGAGGAAAAGGCTTGGCAAGCTTTGTCCGACCACCTAGAAAAATCCGTCCCTTTTCTCGTCATGTCAGTGAGAGGTTTGACGACAGACGAGAAATTACAAATAAATTTCCGGTAGTAATTAGCAAACCCCAAAAAACGCTGCAGAGCCTTAAGATCCCCTGGCTGATCCCATTCAAGCACTGCTCTCACCTTTTCAGGGTCCATACGGAAACCGGAGGCTGACACCAAAAAACCCAAAAACTGAAGTTCCTGTACGGCAAAAACACACTTCTCCAGTTTGGCGTATAGTTTATTGTCTCGCAAGATCTGCAACACCTGTCTCACATGCTCCTGATGAGACACAAGATCTGGTGAGTAAATTAAAATGTCGTCCAAATATACAACCACAAACAGCCCCACAAGGTGACGAAAAATGTCATTAACAAAATGTTGGAATACTGCTGGTGCAGTAGTCAGACCAAAAGGCATAACCAGGTTTTCATAATGTCCCTCCGGCGTGTTAAACGCCGTTTTCCACTCATCCCCCTCTTTTATTCTAATCAGATTATACGCCCCCCTGAGATCCAATTTAGAGAACCATTTGGCGCCAACAATTTGATTGAAGAGATCAGGAATAAGAGGGAGTGGATACGGATCTCGAACAGTAATCCGATTAAGTTCGCGGAAATCCAAGCAAGGGCGTAGGCCTCCATCTTTTTTCTTCACAAAGAAGAATCCCGCGGCTACAGGGGAAGATGAAGGTCTAATATGCCCTTTGGCCAGACTTTCGGAAATATAATCTTTCATAGCCTGTCTTTCAGGACCAGAAAGATTATACAACCTAGCTTTAGGTAACTTAGCATCAGGAAGAAGATTAATAGAGCAGTCATACACACGATGAGGAGGCAACTCCCGACACCCCTCCTCAGAAAAAACATCCCCAAAATCCTCCAAAAAAGGAGGCAATGTACTAGGTACGACCGCACTGATGACTGTGTTCATGCAGTTGCTTTTGCAAAACTCACCCCATTGGCTTATCTCTCTGGACTGCCAATTAATTACAGGGTTATGTTTAACCAGCCAAGGAAGTCCCAACACAATGGGAGTAGGTAGACCCTCCAACACATAACAAGATAATTGTTCCCTATGTATTGCCCCTACCCGAAGGTCAATGTTATGAACCTCATGAACAAAGCTACCTTGGCCGAGAGGCCTGGCGTCAATGGAAAAAATAGGATCGGTTTGACCAATACACTCAGATGCATACCTTGAGCCTGAGCAAACTGAGCGTCAACCAGATTGGCGCCGGAACCACTATCCAGAAGAACAGACAATCTCTTCACTCTAGTACCAAACACCACCTCCACTGGTACAAGGAACTGAGAAGAACCGGCGGATGAAATACATACTCCCAGGTTGTCATCCACCACACAACCTGGGATTAGCAGTTTTCCGGCGACTTTTTACTTAACAAGACACGGGATGGACATTCTCCAACAAAATGTCCCTCTTTCCCGCAGAAAAAACACCTTCTAGTCCTGCGGCGTGCCGCCAATCCCCTACTACGAAAAGATGTCCCTCCCAACTGCATAGGCTCATCCGAACAGACAAGGGGAACCTCAACATAAGGGACTTTAGTAGTAGGTGGAGTAACAACAGGGAGTGGTGTTACCTCACCCCTCTCCCGAAGCCGTCTATCAGTACGGATAGCTAGGGCCATAGCAGCCTCCAGAGAAGGAGGAGACTCATACTGAGCCAAAACGTCTTTTAATTTGTCAGAAAGCCCATGACAAAACTGGCTCCTAAGAGCTGGGTCATTCCACTGAGTATCCGTGGCCCATCTACGAAACTCAGAGACAAATTCCTCCGCAGGACGATCTCCCTGCTGTATCTTACGTAATTTAGTCTCAGCAAGAGAGACCCGATCTGGGTCATCATATACCAATCCCAGAGCAGTAAAAAATTGATCTACAGACTGTAGAGCCGGGGATCCCGGAGGAAGGGAAAATGCCCAGGATTGAGGGTCCCCTTGAAGAAGTGAGATAACAATTCCCACTCTCTGCTCATCACTCCCTGATGATCGCGGCCGAAGCCGAAAATATAATTTACATGCCTCCCGGAAGGTAAAAAATTTGTCTCGCCCACCAGTGAACCTATCTGGAAGAGCTACTTTAGGTTCAACTCTGGTTTGCTCCAGGGGAGACAAAACTTTAGACTTAATGTCCGTCAGCTCCATGGATAATCCCTGCAACTGCAGAGCCAGCTGGGCTACTGGATCCATGGTAACTAGAGATAATTTTTTATGGCCAGTGAAAATGTCACGCTGTCTAATGATATGTATACAATGTCAGTAAACTATTAATACAGGAACCACACTCTATACAACATATAGTTTAGCAACATAAGAATGTAAGTATAAAATAGATTTACCTGACACAATATCAGCAGAACTTAGGGTTAATCTTGAGGACTAGATGTGCAGAAACGATATCAGTTGAACTCAGGGTTAATCTTGAGGACTTGATGAGCTGTAACAGGAAAGAGGAGGACCGGGGTCTAACCTGACCCTACACTGGGGTCCTAACTAATCCCTTACCTTGGAGGTACTGATAATGGTTCAGAGGTCCAAGTCTCCAGCCTAACCCTGTCTCCTGTCAGACCCTGAACCCTGTAATCAGTCCTAAGAAGGATCCTGATTACCACCAAAGGGATATGGGCTGATCTCAGCTAAATACACAGATTAGACATATAAGACAGACAGGATAGCACTCTCTTGCATACACACTCAAACACCGAAGGAACATAAATGGTCTGGGAAATAAACTCTAAGCAAGTTAAGCTTAAAACAACTAAGGAGCTCTCAACTAGAGTCTATACAGATTCATTCCTATCTGTGGTCTGCATGAAGTGTTTCACTGGCAACTCCCAAAGCAGACAACCAGAAACTTAAAGGAAACCAATCAACAAATAATCAATTGCAGCCGGGAGAAACTGCACCCAGTCCCAGCACCGAGCACAGACAGAATTAACTCCCTAGCTGCCAAACACAAAGAAACAGCAACTCAGCTGTGAGAAGTCAAAATGTGCAACCGCGACGATCTTCGTGGCAATGCACACATGACAGTAACTTATCTGAATGATAGCAGGAGACAGCAGAAAAGCAAGCTGAATTCCAACCTAGACCAGGAAGTAACAATTGATCACCGGCGAGGATCATGGGAGGCCAGCTCACTTATATCAGGCCAGTCTGTCCCCCCTGATAACCAATCATCCATTGCAGGTGTAGGATTCTTGCTGTTCAACATAGGTTCAATACCTTCAGCAACCAACAGAGGGACCCTCAGCTCTTAAGTCGTCTCCAACACGTTCACAACAGGGAGGAATGTAACAGTGATGCTGCGTTCCTACCCCTTAAGACAACAATTGCGTAATGTGAATAGTGTCATGTGTTTTCATACAGGTATTGTGTTATGGTAATGTGCAGTGTTTAAGTAATGTGAAGAGTTAACATACAAAGTGAGTAGTGTATAGTGCAGAATGTGCATAGTGTACGCTTAAGATAGACTAGGACATAAGATAAGAACAGGCTTTGTACATACTGTTATAGGATGGTAACTGTGGTTAACTCACATTACAGATATAAGATAAAAAATAATGTTTTGGATGAGTCCACAGTGGGAGGGAACTGGTGCTAGTAAAAAGCAGGCACTTCTTAGGGTAGTACTGTGACAGGGTCAAGTTCAGGCAGTGCGATGCTAAGGCCAGCATGTGCCAATCATTCGAGGCATTGGGATGCCATACTAGAATCTCGAGAGGACTCTCCTTCCGCACCCGAAGCCCATGTTCTGGCATAGGGGCTGCTGGGCACATCGTGTCCTTTGGCGTATAGGGGAAGATGGACAGGTACCCACCAAGATGGAAGGTTATGAATCTCGGGTGCACTGCTGAACGAGAAGGGGCTAACAGAGCCAGTGGGCGAAGGGATGCACAAGGAGGAACAAATGGTAGGGCTGAAGATGTGTTGTACTAAGGAAGTAAGAAACATGAAGTGCTGTGCCCTATCCCACTTGTCACCACCTGATGAACTTGAACTGACCAGTAAACGTTTGCTTGTTGCAATGAACGTTGAGTGTGGCGGCTCCTGAGGATGGAGATCTGGAGACAGCGGAGGCCTGCGTCCTACAAGTGAGTGTGATGCACCCCACACCTGACAGCACACTGGGACTGTTTGCCTGTAGAGTGCCAGAATGTAACCGGACTGCAGCTCGATCACGACTACCGCTCTTGACCACTTTACATCTGAAAGATAAGAGGAGTTTGGAAGAAGATTGAGAAGTATGGGGAAAGACAAAGAAAACTGGAGGTAAGCAGAGGAGTCTGGAGGGAGACAGAGGAACACAGGAGCTCTAGGCCGAGTGTTCCTGTGTATGTTGGAGTTGGGAGATTCGGATGAGCGGCAGCTATGTAAGGTGTATGGGGGCTTTAGTTCGGACATGAAGAGGAACTGTAGTCACTTAAAGATCAATGTCACCCAGGCTGGTGGTGGGAGTGCAGGACAAGAAGGGTATAGAAACAGGGAGGTAAGGCTGGATATACCACTGGTGCAACCACACAGTGGTCCAAGGGGTAAGGGGGCCACTCTCACCTCCAAAACATCAAGCAGCTTTTGTCACAGACACAAAGAGGGGCTCACATACTGTGCTTGCACGGGGAGGGGGGGGTCTCCTGTGCGTGCCGGCCACTGCAAGGAGAAATATAGAAGACCCTACAGAACTTTATCATTTGGTGACCGATGCAGTCGGCGTCCGAACCACAACTCTCATAGATCACCCTACACTGAATGCTACGCACGCCGTATAAAGGCCCAGGGCAGGAGCAGATGGGCTCATCACACAACAGACGCCATATGGCCGCAGCCCCGTCAGAGATGCCAGTTACATCCCCATGTTCTCTGCCAACATCAGATCCACATTAGACTTTAATAAGAGATCAAGTTCTTTTCTGTTCTCCCCAAGGAACGATCACGCTCAGCCCTGATTTACAACTCACTAAGCCGGATCATAGTGTATATCCTGCAACATAGTGACATGGATCATGCTGGTATAACCTGGGCATCTCCTGTATATAATTATATATGTACGGCCGATATAACCTGGGCATCTCCTGGATATAATTATATATGTACAGCTGGTATAACCTGGGCATCTCCTGTATATAATTATATATGTACAGCTGGTATAACCTGGGCATCTCCTATATATAATTATATATATACAGCTGGTATAACCTGGGCATCTCCTGTATATAATTATATATGTACAGCTGGTATACCCTGGGCATCTCCTGGATATAATTATATATGTACAGCTGGTATAACCTGGGCATCTCCTGTATATAATTATATATGTACAGCTGGTATAACCTGGGCATCTCCTGTATATAATTATATATGTACAGCCGGTATAACCTGGGCATCTCCTGGATATAATTATATATGTACAGCTGGTATAACCTGGGCATCTCCTGTATATAATTATATGTACAGCTGGTATAACCTGGGTATCTCCTATATGTAATTATATATGTACAGCTGGTATAACCTGGGCATCTCCTGTATATAATTATATATGTACAGCTGGTATAACCTGGGCATCTTCTGTATATAATTATATATATACAGCTGGTATAACCTGGGTATCTCCTGTATATAATTATATATGTACAGCCGGTACAACCTGGGCATCTCCTGTATATAATTATATATGTACAGCTGGTATAACCTGGATATCTCCTGTATATAATTATATATGTACAGCTGGTATAACCTGGGCATCTCCTGTATATAATTATATATGTACAGCTGGTATAACCTGGACATCTCCTGTATATAATTATATATATACAGCTGGTATAACCTGGTATCTCCTGTATATAATTATATATGTACAGCTGGTATACCCTGGGCATCTCCTGTATATAATTATATATGTACAGCCGGTACAACCTGGGTATCTCCTGTATATAATTATGTACAGCTGGTATAACCTGGGCATCTTCTGTATATAATTATATATGTACAGCTGATATAACCTGGGCATCTCCTGTATATGATTATATATGTACAGCTGGTATAACCTGGGCATCTTCTGGATATAATTATATATGTACAGCTGGTATAACCTGGGCATCTCCTATATATAATTATATACAGGTCCTTCTCAAAAAATTAGCATATAGTGCTAAATTTCATTATTTTCCATAATGTAATGATTACAATTAAACTTTCATATATTTTAGATTCATTACACACCAACTGAAATTTGTCAGGTCTTTTATTGTTTTAATACTGATGATTTTGGCATACAACTCCTGATAACTCAAAAAACCTGTCTCAAAAAATTAACATATTTCAACCGTCCAATAAAAAAAAAGTGTTTTTTAAAAACAAACAAAAAAAACATCAAATAATAAAGTTCAGTTATGCACTCAATACTTGGTCGGGAATCCTTTTGCAGAAATGACTGCTTCAATGCGGCGTGGCATGGAGGCAATCAGCCTGTGACACTGCTGAGGTGTTATGGAGGCCCAGGATGCTTCGATAGCGGCCTTAAGCTCATCCAGAGTGTTGGGTCTTGCGTCTCTCAACTTTCTCTTCACAATATCCCACAGATTCTCTATGGGGTTCAGGTCAGGAGAGTTGGCAGGCCAATTGAGCACAGTAATACCATGGTCAGTAAACCATTTACCAGTGGTTTTGGCACTGTGAGCAGGTGCCAGGTCGTGCTGAAAAATGAAATCTTCATCTCCATAAAGCATTTCAGCCGATGGAAGCATGAAGTGCTCCAAAATCTCCTGATAGATAGCTGCATTGACCCTGCCCTTGATGAAACACAGTGGACCAACACCAGCAGCTGACATGGCACCCCACACCATCACTGACTGGGGTACTTGACACTGGACTTCAGGCATTTTGGCATTTCCTTCTCCCCAGTCTTCCTCCAGACTCTGGCACCTTGATTTCCGAATGACATGCAAAATTTGCTTTCATCAGAAAAAAGTACTTGGGACCACTTAGCAACAGTCCAGTGCTGCTTCTCTGTAGCCCAGGTCAGGCGCTTCTGCCGCTGTTTATGGTTCAAAAGTGGCTTTACCTGGGGAATGCGGCACCTGTAGCCCATTTCCTGCACACGCCTGTGCACGGTGGCTCTGGATGTTTCTACACCAGACTCAGTCCACTGCTTCCTCAGGTCCCCCAAGGTCTGGAATCGGTCCTTCTCCACAATCTTCCTCAGGGTCCGGTCACCTCTTCTCGTTGTACAGCGTTTTCTGCCACATTGTTTCCTTCCAACAGACTTCCCATTAAGGTGCCTTGATACAGCACTCTGGGAACAGCCTATTTGTTGAGAAATTTCTTTCTGGGTCTTACCCTCTTGCTTGAGGGTGTCAATGATGGCCTTCTTGACATCAGTCAGGTCGCTAGTCTTACCCATGATGGGGGTTTTGAGTAATGAACCAGGCAGGGAGTTTTTAAAAGCCTCAGGAATCTTTTGCATGTGTTTAGAGTTAATTAGTTGATTCAGAAGATTAGGGTAATAGGTCGTTTAGAGAACCTTTTCTTGATATGCTAATTTTTTGAGACAGGTTTTTTGGGTTATCAGGAGTTGTATGCCAAAATCATCAGTATTAAAACAATAAAAGACCTGACAAATTTCAGTTGGTGTGTAATGAATCTAAAATATATGAAAGTTTAATTGTAATCATTACATTATGGAAAATAATGAAATTTAGCACTATATGCTAATTTTTTGAGAAGGACCTGTATGTACAGCTGGTATAACCTGGGCATCTCCTGTATATAATTATATATGTACAGCCGGTATAACCTGGGCATCTCCTGGATATAATTATATATGTACAGCTGGTATAACCTGGGCATCTCCTGTATATAATTATATATGTACAGCTGGTATAACCTGGGTATCTCCTATATGTAATTATATATGTACAGCTGGTATAACCTGGGCATCTCCTGTATATAATTATATATGTACAGCTGGTATAACCTGGGCATCTTCTGTATATAATTATATATATACAGCTGGTATAACCTGGGTATCTCCTGTATATAATTATATATGTACAGCCGGTACAACCTGGGCATCTCCTGTATATAATTATATATGTACAGCTGGTATAACCTGGGCATCTCCTGTATATAATTATATATGTACAGCTGGTATAAACTGATATCTCCTGTATATAATTATATATGTACAGCTGGTATAACCTGGGCATCTCCTGTATATAATTATATATGTACAGCTGGTATAACCTGGACATCTCCTGTATATAATTATATATATACAGCTGGTATAACCTGGGTATCTCCTGTATATAATTATATATGTACAGCTGGTATACCCTGGGCATCTCCTGTATATAATTATATATGTACAGCCGGTACAACCTGGGTATCTCCTGTATATAATTATGTACAGCTGGTATAACCTGGGCATCTTCTGTATATAATTATATATGTACAGCTGATATAACCTGGGCATCTCCTGTATATGATTATATATGTACAGCTGGTATAACCTGGGCATCTTCTGGATATAATTATATATGTACAGCTGGTATAACCTGGGCATCTCCTATATATAATTATATATGTACAGCTGGTATAACCTGGGCATCTCCTGTATATAATTATATATGTACAGCCGGTATAACCTGGGCATCTCCTGGATATAATTATATATGTACAGCTGGTATAACCTGGGCATCTCCTGTATATAATTATATATGTACAGCTGGTATAACCTGGATATCTCCTGTATATAATTATATATGTACAGCTGGTATAACCTGGGCATCTCCTGTATATAATTATATATGTACAGCTGGTATAACCTGGACATCTCTTGTATATAATTATATATATACAGCTGGTATAACCTGGGCATCTCCTGTATATAATTATATATGTACAGCTGGTATACCCTGGGCATCTCCTGTATATAATTATATATGTACAGCCGGTACAACCTGGGTATCTCCTGTATATAATTATTTATGTACAGCTGGTATAACCTGGGCATCTTCTGTATATAATTATATATGTACAGCTGGTATAACCTGGGCATCTCCTGTATATAATTATATATGTACAGCTGGTATAACCTGGGCATCTCCTGTATATAATTATATATGTACAGCTGGTATAACCTGGGCATCTCCTGGATATAATTATATATGTACAGCTGGTATAACCTGGGCATCTCCTGTATATAATTATATATGTACAGCTGGTATAACCTGGACATCTCCTGTATATAATTATATATGTACAGCTGGTATAACCTGGGCATCTCCTGTATATAATTATATATGTACAGCTGGTATAACCTGGGCATCTCCTGTATATAATTATATATGTACAGCTGGTATAACCTGGACATCTCCTGTATATAATTATATATGTACAGCTGGTATAACCTGGACATCTCCTGTATATAATTATATATATAACTGGCTGTATAACCTGGGCATCTCCTGTATATAATTATATATGTACAGCTGGTATAAACCTGGGCATCTCCTGTATATAATTATATATGTACAGCTGGTATACCCTGGGCATCTCCTGTATATAATTATATATATTCAGCTGGTATAACCTGGGCATCTCCTGTATATAATTATATATGTTCAGAATTCTGCTTTGGATGTGAGTGAGAAGTAACATTCTATCTGAGAAAACAAGCAGAATATTAGTGCAGTAAGTTGTTACAAAATTACCGTACCTATTTTTTTTATCTCATTGAAAGTGGAGAATTCCTGTAAGAATGCAATGATCTCATTATCAGAAGTGAGTGAGACGAGTCAATGAGACAAGCAGAGCGCAGGATCTCAGTGTCAGCTGTGACCATGGAAGGCACCAGGTATCAGTGACACTGTCAGCCTCTTCTATGTAATGAGGCTGATTGTCTGTGAGCGGCCAGGAATGTGCTCACATCCAGAGCCCAGGAGGCCCAGAGGCGACTCCAACCATGTGAGCCAGGAACCTACAAGAACAGACAGGCAGACTCAACGTGTTGGCTTTCAGGGGCCGCCTGTTGCTGCTTCCTTATTTTTCTCATACTACACAAATAGAAAAAAACAGTTTCCTACAGACTTTCTGCACAGATTTGCATTAACAAAAAAAAAATAATTGCTTTATAGTCAATTACCACCAAGTTACCTTCACATGTTGGAGAAGTTTTCTGCAGGAAATTGACCTATGCGGTGCAGATTTTCAGTTCCGTAGCATGGCCGTTCTTTTTGCAGATGTTTATTGTGGATTTTACCTTTTGAAATGCAGAGTAAAATTTCCTCAAATCTGTGACAAAATCAGCATTCAGATTTTGTAGAAAATTTTGTTGCTTAATAATTGCACAAAAAATGCAGAAAATCCCATTTGTGAGCAGATACCGTAAGGGAAGGTTCACACGTGCAGGTACCAGTTACATGGGACTAGGGGGTTCACACGTGCAGGTACCATAAGGGAAGGTTCACACGTGCACATTTTCTGTGATGGATTTTGCCTTTGATCTGTGTCAAATCTGTATAACATCTGACATGTCCTTGTCGTGGAATTTGATGCTGATTTCATGCTCACATTTGTTCCTATTTTTTGTGGGTTTTTTTGGCTGCTATTCATTTCTGCTTTACTTTTTTTGTAAGTCTGTTTCATACGTGTTCGACTGTCTATTTCTTTTATGTTCGCCATTGTGGGCTGTTTTTGGAGTATCCAGATGTTTCTTGCTGATTCATCAATTAAAAAGTTGCACAAATTTTGCAACATTTTATAGGAACATGACGGTTTTTTACTAAAAAGTTGAAAACAAGTTCAGAAAAAGATAAAACTGAAAAAAAACAATTTTGATATCATGCAAAATTCATGAAGAATTTGGTGCAAAAACGTCAACAAATACAACAAGACGAAAAAGAGACTCAACAAAATTATCAAATGATGAGTGGGGCCTTCAGTTTTTCTTGTTTAAGTTGCCAAAATTTGGACATGATGCCAAAAGTGACATGGTCTCCAAATTCAGAACAAATGGATGATGAACAATGTGCAACACTGCAAGAAAAATCTCCAGATATGTACTATGTGTTATGCTTTAAAGAGTTCATGTTGCTTTATCAAAGAATTAAGTAATTACCTTGCAAAAATTCCTGAACTCCTCTTGATTCTGCTGCTCTTTCTGTTTTGGAGGCAGAAGTGAAAGCGCACTCCCCTAGAGAAAACGATAAGGAAATGCCCAGTTGGTCTGGAAGCAGAGATTTCACATGCTGTGCTCCAAAAGCAACAAATGTGAATATCTCTGCAATGGAGCCACACAGAGCAAATTGGAAAAAAAACAGCAGAATCCGGAGAGCTCAGGGATTTGTACAAGATATTTAAATCAATTACTTAAGAAAGTGACAAATCTTATTTATGTCACTTTTGTGATGAAGATTAGGACCATATTGTCAGCTGTGCTCAGTCACGTCCTCTACACCTAAAGACACGTGCAAATGAGCTGTCCGAGTGCGATCTGACAAAACATCAGATCGCACCCAATGTTATTCCATGTGACTGTGCACATGTCAGATCTTTTTCCTCTGACAGACGCCGCATGCCTGAGTTTGATCTCATATTCGGATGGCACTCGGCCATGCAGGTCAATGAGTGCGAGAAAAATATTGGACTGCACTCGGATGACATAGGAGTGCAGTCTGCTTTCTGCGCACTGATGAATGAGGAGAAGGTGGAGAAACAAATCTCTCCATCTCCTACACTGAGAGAATTGGATCAAACTCTGATCAGATTGTCATTTGCATGATTTCGATGATAAAAAATACACTCATCTGCACCTAGCCTAAGAGCTGCCCACTTTTTAAAACGCTGACAGAGCTGGCGGGACCGGAGTAAAAATTGCAAAAATTTCAAAATTTGTGCGCAAACACAAGTTACACAAAAATTTTGAAACATTTCAAAAAAGTTTTTCTACAGAATTCCGATGAAAAAAAAACTGCTTGAGAACTTACTTTTCTGGTTTCAGACAGTAAAAAAATGTTCCCTTTAAGTCTAGTCTATTGTGCTCGAAAAGTTCAGCCTGATTTGGTGAAGGCTCCATAGAACAACTTCTGTATTTTCAAGTCTTCAACATTATAAATAAAAGATTAAAAAACACAAACTATACAAAACATGAAAATATGTGTCTGTTATGACGCGCACCACATGTGTGGATACCAGGGCTATGGGGTACTCGGAACCGAGCCCATGGAAGTCTATGGGAGTTGTCACTGGCAGCAGAGCTCGGTCCGTGGCCCTGGCGGTCATGCAATGGGGGATATTTACAGGGGATTGTAGATTAGAATAGTTTTGTGACGCCACCTGTGGTTTCTGATCTTCTTGACCAGCGCTGCAGGATAGATCTCTGAGGGGATGTTATGGCAGCTAGGTGTTAGGTCCCCCACAGGTGGGACTGGTCCCTCAAAGTCTATGGTGGTGATGCAGGGTGCAGATAAGAATTCAGTCACACACAATGCAATCTCTTTCCATACCTTTACTTGCAGATGTTGCAGGTATGTCCCGGGAAGCTGGTTAGGCTGGAGAATGCACATTCAGGAGAACTGTTGAGCAGGTTAGAGGCCTCCTTTATCCTTTTTCTGTGTGTGAGTACAACTTGCATAAAGTCAAGTGCAACTCTTTTAATAGCAACTGCCCGGCCAATATTGTGGTGGAGCCTTCTATGTCTCTGATTATCAGATGTTGAGAGAACTAAGTCCTTACTTTTGCAGGGTCCTGCTCAAAGTCCCTGTTCTCCCTGACTCCGGTTACGTATCAGCGCTTAGGGCTACCTTCTGTGACTTGTAGTCCAGAAAGCCTCCGGTTTTCTTATTACTAGGCGTGAAGCACTAGCAACGCTTCGGACCCCGGTGTCCGGCTAATTTGAGTGAGGGTGATCTGTCCCTTTGTCACTCTTACTTCTCCACTCGCCCTTCGCCCTGCTCTCACTCTTAACATAAGCACGTGTAGCAATCGTGCCAAGGTCAGATTTCCTTCAGTGCTCACTGACCTGTTCTCAGTTGACTCGTTGGTATAACTGCTGTAATTCCTTTCCTTCCTTCTTAGGAACGCAGGCAGATTGTTCTGAGTAGCAGGTTAAGGGGTAGCTCTGACTAGGCTAGGATGATTCACTTCACCCGTACTAGCCTCCACTTTCTTGTCAGATGAGCTACACAAGCTCTGAGTGGGTTCAGTCTTCTCTCCTCTCCCTCCAAGACTGATCTGATTGGAATCAAGATGGATGGGATGACTCACTCCTGAGCCACCCAAGGCTTGACTGCACTGTCCTAAGACAGGAAACAGACTGCACACTAACTTTGCTACATCACACTACTAAATAGCCTGATATGCCTCTAGTGGCAATGCTGAGAAGTGTGCGTGAATGAATATCAAGCTTTACAGTTACCTTCCTGTGCATTTTCCAGAAGATATGTGTGCCTTGCGAAGCTGGGCCACACAGTTACATAAAGAGTCAACTAACCAGATACACGAGCTGCGGTTCACAGAACATTCCGAGAGTCAACGCCATAACAGAGGATGAAAGGTGGGCGATCAATCACCCTCAAAATATGTCACATGGAATATCATAAAGGAAATATTCTGCATCTAGGAAAAAAATGGCATCGGGATGCAAATATGTGCTGAGATAAATGGTTCATATAGAGTCAGAAAATGTCAAAGATAGACAGGTCGTTCTGTGCCCAAATAAACAGTGCAAAACCCTCAGATACAGACATGCAAGGTCCATATAATTCACTGCTGTCATATAGTCACAAGGTGTTGACCAAGGGCTGATAACAGGTTCTGTAACATTTACTGTACAAGTTAATGATCAATGAGGAAGAAGCTTATAAGAAAAATGTAAGAACAGATAATAAATCTTAATGTACTTTTTCACATCTGACCGTGAAACTATTCCTGCAAATTATTGTGTAATTACATTCTACCATCTACAAGAATGGAATTCACTGCCAAGATATTAACTTATCATTTCGTGTAGAATCTGCAGATAAGTTTCATCAACGCACTTTTGACCCTCAGGCAATGAATACAGTCATTTATTAATATTTTTTCTATGTACAAGAATATAACTACTATAATACCGCTCCTATGTACAAGAATATACCTACTATAATACTGCCCCTATGTACAAGAATATAACTACTATAATACTGCTCCTATGTACAAGAATATAACTACTATAATACTGCCCCTATGTACAAGAATCTAACCACTATAATACTGCCCCATGTACAAGAATATAACTACTATAATACTGCCCCTATGTACAATAATATAACTATTATAATACTGCCCTCTATGTAGAAGAATATAACTACTATAATACTGTCCCTATGTACAAGAATATAACCACTATAATACTGCCCCTATGTACAATAATATAACTATTATAATACTGCCCTCTATGTAGAAGAATATAACTACTATAATACTGCTCCTATGTACAAGAATATAACTACTATAATACTGCACCTATGTACAAAATATAACTACTTTAATACTGCCCCTATGTACAAGAATATAACTACTATAATACTGCACCTATGTACAAGAATATAACTACTTTAATACTGCCCCTATGTACAAGAATATAACTACTATAATACTGCACCTATGTACAAGAATATAACTACTATAATACTGCCCCTATGTACAAGAATATAACTACTATAATACTGCCCCTATGTACAAGAATATATCTACTATAATACTGCCTCTATGTAGAAGAATATAACTACTATAATACTGTCCCTATGTACAAGAATATAACCACTATAATACTGCCCCTATGTACAAGAATATAACTACTATAATACTGCCCCTATGTACAAGAATATAACTACTATAATACTGCCCCATGTACAAGAATATAACTACTATAATACTGCCCCTATGTACAAGAATATAACTACTATAATACTGCCCCTATGTACAAGAATATAACTACTATAATACTGCCCCTATGTACAAGAATATATCTACTATAATACTGCCCTCTATGTAGAAGAATATAATTACTATAATACTGTCCCTATGTACAAGAATATAACCACTATAATACTGCCCCTATGTACAAGAATATAACTACTATAATACTGCCCCCTATGTACAAGAATATAACTACTATAATACTGCCCCTATGTACAAGAATATAACTACTATAATACTGCCCCCTATGTACAAGAATATAACTACTATAATACTGTCATTATATAAAAGAATATAACTACTATAATACTGCCCCTATGTACAAGACTATAGCTACTATAATACTGCCCCTATGTACAAGAATATAACTACTATAATACTGCCCCTATGTACAAGAATATAACTACTATAATACTGCCGCTATGTACAAGAATATAACTACTATAATACTGCCCCTATGTACAAGAATATAACTACTATAATACTGCCCCTATGTACAAGAATATAACTACTTTAATACTGCCCCTATGTACAAGAATATAACTACTATAATACTGCACCTATGTACAAGAATATAACTACTATAATACTGCCCCTATGTACAAGAATATAACTACTATAATACTGCCCCTATGTACAAGAATATATCTACTATAATACTGCCCTCTATGTAGAATATAACTACTATAATACTGTCATTATATAAAAGAATATAACTACTATAATACTGCCCCTATGTACAAGACTATAGCTACTATAATACTGCCCCTATGTACAAGAATATAGCTACTATAATACTGCCCCTATGTACAAGAATATAACTACTATAATACTGCCGCTATGTACAAGAATATAACTACTATAATACTGCCCCTATGTACAAGAATATAACTACTATAATACTGCCCCCTATGTACAAGAATATAACTAATATAATACTGTCATTATATAAAAGAATATAACTACTATAATACTGCTCCTATGTACAAGAATATAACTGCTATAATACTGCCCCTATGTGCAAGAATATAACTGCTATAATACTGCCCCTATGTACAAGAATATAACTACTATAATACTGCCCCTATGTACAAGAATATAACTGCTATAATACTTCTATATACAGGAGTTCTCCGTTTATGGAATGATCTTTTTCTCACCGCTCAGTGTTACAGCTGTTTGGATTTGATGACATTATGTTACAGACACTTCACCTGGAGACATTTATCCTTTACATGATCTTTGTGACTTATAATTTCCTGACGCTGTATTGGTTTTATACCCTGTTGTGCAGGTTTAACTTCCATCTCCACCAATAAGCTCAGACCTCGGAGTGACCCGAGTGCCTTTTTATGAGATAAGTGTTTTCTGGAAATTCTCCGATATAACAGAACATCCCTATTATCCAATAAAACCCTTCTGAGCCAGTGACGAGACAGTGATGGAAATCTGCGGCCGTGTCCTCAGACAGCAGCTCCGAGCTTGTTCCCTTCGCGCTAAATGATAAAGAGTTTTGATTTTAGCTGCTGGGAATGTTTGGAATTTTTATCTTACAGTAATCGCTCCCTCTCTGTAATATTAGACACGATTATAACCTTCTAAAAATACTTCATGTAATGAGGAAGTAACTGCAGATACAGATGCCGGCCGAATTGTTCTGTTAAAGGGGATCTCCAGCCATACATGGATGTGTTCAGCATTCCTCTATGCAGAAAAAATGATTGTCTTTCTACAAAATAGAATAAAAAATCACCCTACTTGAAACTTTGTGGAGAAAAATCAGACCTATAATGCATTGCTGTGGAGCACCAAATCCTTATTTTTCTAGAGTGGGCATGCGCTCTCTTTAGACTGTTCCATGGACTTGTTTCTAGGTGGTTGTTATAATTGGACAGATTAAATAAAGTAGACAATTGGTCCTTCCTGAGATATTTCTCTAAACATCATTAATGGTCCATTCTACGATCAAAAATTATCAGACCCTCTAGAACAACTTTTCAAACAATTTAAAAAAAAAACAACTTTCGAATCACCATAAACTGTATTCATTGGGAGCGATTTATAAAAGTGTTTTCTCCAGATATCTGTCATAAAACACTTTATCCTCCAGTCCCTGACTCTAGTAGCTTTTAGACACTCTGGAAGATGGATCTTCAAAGCCCAAGGTCCGGATGGGCACACAGGTCACAGAGCTTAGAGCAGCTGGCAGATAAGGCACACAGGAAAGAGGTAGCAGGAGTCCTGGAGACCACAGGCGGGTAGCAGAAGTCATCGAGGCTGCAAACAGAAGATAGCAGAAGTCCTGAAGGCCATAGATAAGGAGGAGACCGTGAACAGGTAGCAGAGGTCCTGGAAGACCAGGATAAGGTAGCAGAGGTCCTGGAAGCCTCAGGCAGACAAGAGACATCCTGGCTGCTACAATTAAACAGGAGACCGGGAACTGGTAGCCAAGGGCCTGGAAGACCAGATTCAGGTAGCAGAGGTCCTGGAAGCATCAGGCGGACAGCAGACATACTGGCTGCTGCAGATAGTCAGGAGACCGGGAACTGGTAGCAGAGGTCTTGGAAGACCAGGATCAGATAGCAGAGGTCCTGGAAGCCTCAGGCAGACAGCAGACATACTGGCTGCTGCAGACAGGCAGGAGACCGGGAACTCGTAGCAGAGGTCCTGGAAGACCAGGATCAGATAGCAGAGGTCCTGGAAGCCTCAAGTGGACAGCAGACATACTGGCTACTGCAGACAGGCAGGAGACCAGGAATTGGTAGCAGAGGTACTGGAAGACCGTAGACAAGCAGGACTCAGAAACAATACTTAATAACAAGATTCAGGTGTGTGTCTTGGTGAGCTCTACACAGGCCCAGGTAGATGATCACATGGCATCACTCCGTGCCTTCTGCAATGCGCGACGTGGAGCACAACAGAGTTTAGCGGACTGGGTTGAGGGGAGCAAAGGCCGGATCCAGGATATTTGTGTAACAGTAGCATTTCTGGCGAGGTACAAGGAGGAGCACGCCACTAAGAAGATGCGCTGAATTCATTAACTGGTGAGCGCCTCGTAATTAATTTGTTGCATCATACTCCAGTGAGCCCTTCATTAAGACTGGAATGAACAATGCGAGTCTCAATGAAATGGCCCCAATGTGCCTCAAATTGATTCAACCATCTTTTATATGTTTATGATATCTCCACATGTAATTTCTATTTACAACATGACCCAATTTTTTAGAGGAATATGTATTTTATCGTTCATCACCCAAAAGATCAGAACTTAAAGGGTTATTCAAGGCTATTTTATTTTTTTTACCATGGGCCTAAGAACAGGCAAGTAATAGATAACTTCCTGCCTGTTCTGCCCGCTGTCGATCTCTGCTGGCTCAGAGCAGTAACAGCCAATGATTCTGCGGCTTTCATTGACGTCACATCGACAGAGCAGCAACTTCCCTTCTGCTTTTCTCTGTTGACAGGGTGTGACTGTCATGCTGATTGACACCCGGCTTTCTGCTGCCTTACTGCAGGAAGTCCGCTGACAATCAGCATGACAGTCACGTCACAATGACAGCCTGGAAGAGGAAGAGCTGCTTTGTTGACATGAAGCAACAGAATGTTTTTAATTGCTGCTGGATTCTACCTGCTCTTTAAGTTTGTAGCTTATAGCCCAGGAGAGGCATGTGTGATAAAGATTAGGTTTAGGGTCTAGTGATGAGGGAGTATACTCAAAGCTCGGGTTTTCCCGAGCATGCTCGGGGGATCTCCGAGTATTTTGGCGTGCTCGGAGATTTAGTGTCTGTCAATGAATCTGCATGATTTATGGATGCTGGACAATCCTGAATACATGTGAGGAATGCCTGTTTGTTATGGAATCCTCACACGTATTCAGGCTGTCCAGCAGCCATAAATCATGCAGATTCAGTCGACAGAAACTAAATCACCGAGCACGCCAAAATACTCAGAGATCACCCGAGCATGCTCGGGAAAACCCAAGCAACGAGTATACTTACTCATCACTATATAGGGCCCCATCAAAGAAAGGTCGCCTTGTTATGGTTGATGGGCTCACATGAATTGGCCAATTTATGCACCAAGTACCTTCATTTTTATAAGTATATTATATATGGCAGTAATGCAGCGCATATTTCATATATTCAAGGTTTGCATATCTTAGCGCTTACAGAGGTGGCTGTATTCTCTTGTTTGTATATGTAGCGCTGTTACCGGCGCCCTGTATTGTGTCCCCCTTCTGCCTCCATTCAGGAACGCCGTCCCCCGGAACGTTTCCCGATGTGCTCCTGCTATTTCCCTGCTTTCTGTTGTGCGTGCACACGCTCCCCTGCTCTTAAAGGGGCAGCACACGCATTTTGCTAAATGCACTCGGCTTGTTTCTGAGAGGCATTTAGCATAAGTAGTGCACCTGCAGAATGGCTCTCAGCCAATAGCTGGGAGGCATATTGTATATAAGGCTCACTCTCCCCTAGGGGGTGGCCAAGCAACATAGTGAATCATTAGTTAGTAAGGTGTACCGTTAGTCCAGTAAAGTTAGTTCTTGTTCCTGTGTCCACATCGTTGGTGTCCGTACCCTGAAACTGCATCGGTGGTATTTGAACTGTTTCCTGAGACCAATTAGTCTGAACCTGTCCCTGTGGCTGTCCCGTCTGCTACCCGGAGACAGCACAGACTGAACCTGTCCCTTTGGTCGTCCCGTCTGCTATCCGGAGACAGTACAGACTGAACCTGTTGGCATAGTCTGAACCTGTCCCAAGTGGAAGTCCTGGCTGCACAGTCTGGACAGGTCCGAGTAGCGTCCTGCCCTGTATAGGAACTTGAGTAAATGGCTTAGACCCTTGGGGTCAGCTGCTGGTGCTGGACGTCATCCTGGAGTGGTACCTGGCGGTTACCTGCCACACAAGCCTGACCTCCACACTAAAGGCTCCAGTGAACACCAAGGTAGGTGCTTAATCACGCTCCTCCAGGACAGGTCCTGTCTGTGGCACAGTGGTCCACGAGCCAAGAGCACCACTTGTTTGCGTAATGATAAAATTTAGATTCCTCAAAGTACCCCCTTATACACTGACGGCTTTACACCCTCTGCATTCTCGCAAACAGCTTCATCAGGTCATTAACTGGAATGGCTTCCGATGAACAGTTTGACCTACTCAAAAGTTAATTTGTGAAATGTGTTTACAAGTATCAGGTGTGTTTTGCAGAGTCATTGTTGGCACACAGCTCCATACAGTACCGAGCCCTATTGCACAACTGTTCTAAGCCATAATATGATGAGAAGCATTCAACTAAGTGAAGAGAAACCACAGTTCATCATTGCTGTTAGACGTGAAGGTCAATCCATCCAGAAAATTGCTAGAACCTTAAAGGTATCTTCAATAGCAATCATGAAAATTATCAATCGCTATGATCAAACTGGCTCTCGTGAGGACCACTACAGGAAAGGAAGACCATGAATTACCTCTGCTGCAGAGGATAAGTTCCTCAAAATGACCAGCCTTGGAAAAGAAAATTGACAGCTCCTCAGATAACAGGCTTCAAAAATGATGATCAGACTTCAAGTAGCAGACACCACTCACCATCAGAAGACTGTGATAAGCCTTTAAAGTCAAATTGCTTTCAAGAAGCCACTCTTGAGGATCGCAAAGAAGAAGAAGAAACTTTATTGGGTCAAGCGACACAAGGACTGAACATTAGATAGGAGGAAATCTCTACAGTGGTCTGATGAGACAAAAAAGTTTGGTACCAACAAAACCGTGTCTTTGTGAGGAGCAGAAAAAGTGAGTAGATGGTTTCTACATGTGTGGTGTCCACATTGAAGTATGGAGGGGGAGTTATGATGGTGTGAGGGTGCTATGCTGGTGAAACGGTTGGTGATTTAGTCCAGATTCAAAGCACATTACCCAGAATGGTGACCACAGCGTTCTGCAGTGACCGTCATCACATCTGGTTTACTTTTAGTGGTATCATTTGTGTTGCAACAAGACAATGACCCAAAACATAGCTCCAGCCTATTGGGTATGTGACCAAAAAGAAGGGGATGGAGGCTGTCAGATGACATGGCCTCCAGGATCCCCCGAAACCAACCCGATGGAGAAGGTTTGGGATGAGTTGGATGAAGAATGAAAGCAAAGCAGCCCAAAGTGCTCAGAGCCTCTGGAAACTGCTTCAAGACTGTTGGAAGCCTTTTCAAGTGAAGACCTGATGAACCAGCTGTGAGAAGCCAAGGGGGTGTAAAGCCGTCAGCAGAATAATGGGAGGAATCTAAAGTGTAACACAAATTCTGATCAAATATACTGTAAATGTACTCTTCAGCCAAATTCATTTTGAAAACCTATCTTATATTGTATCTGTGCGTGTCACGTGGTCCTCCGACATGGCGCTTGGTAGGCATTATATTTAACGTCTTCTTTCTTACTTATGGTCCACACAGTGATTACATTTTTTACAAGCATCAGTGCAATACAATAGTTATGTGATTTGACTGGGAACATTATGAGTTGTTTGGTTGCAATTTATTGTATTTTTTTTGCATATTTTATATTTATTTTCGATCGGCAGTACATTGGTGTCACAATTTACGGTTATTGCTCTAGTAATTAGTTATCTGATATGAGTTAGTGCAATTGTGCTCTGATAATGTGACCATCCTCCTCGTCTTTTCTGTGTCACGCCTTGTACTTTGTGCAATTATTTATTAATTTATGATGACGTCATGCTGTCGTTGGACCTGGTATTGTGGCCACACTGCTCTAACTGGGTTTTAAATGGGATGTTTTTAATATTTAAAAAAAAAAAAAAACAAACATTTTTTGGTAATTGTTCAATTGTTTTCAACCATGAAGATACATTTATGAATAGATCAAAATTATTATATTATATGATATTTTATGATCATTGGTACGCTTTAGTGTTCAGATATTGTAGCAGGCATTTATCTTGAGTCTTGTGATCCATTTTTGGTTATTAACAGGCTTTCTGGCTTGTTTCACTCGTGATTCTTTACTCCTTATTTCCATGTGTTCGTTCCTTCCTTCCTTCTTGGTTTTGCTGCCTTCAGACTGAATTGACATCGTTCACATTCCGATAAGAACAAGGAAAACCATTGCCTGAACAGTGGTGTCAAAACTTCCGACTAATACTGTAGTCATTCATCATTTCTTATTCATATTTCATCCATTTCCCATTTGCTAAACAAAGAGAGAATTGACCAGAAATCTGATAGTCGGTTGCTCTTCCTGATACTGATTCTAAAGAAAAATGTAAAAAAAAAAGAAAAGTCTAAAAATTCAGATGTATTCATCTTATTGTATCTTGGCCCTCTGATAGAAGAGAATAACACACCGGCATCTGGACTGAATATTGAGTTGTACCGGCAGACGGATCACCAGGTGGTAGGAATATTTTATATCATCGTTCCAGATTATTTACTTTGGTTTTAAGTGAAGGATAAACCAGAAATCATCGGACGGGACCTTCTCAATCCATTGCTCTATTTCCGTAGTTTCTTTTTGTGCGTTCGATGGTTATTTTGTAACCACTTCTACATTTTCTGTTTATTTCTCTTGCTTGATAAGATATAAATGAAGACATTTTAGTGTCTATTAAACGCACTTCACTTTTTATTATTTTTTTTATCATACTGTAGATTTCACTGGAATATTCGGGCAGGGAATTCACCGGATATTCCTGGCACCGGCCCTGGAAATCAGCAGGCTGCCGCGCTCTTTGTGTAATATGATTAACACCGCGGAAGAGCTGAGTGTTACATATCACAAGTGTTATCACAGCAGATTGTCCACAATTGTCAGGAATGCAGACCCAGGGGCTCATATAGGATTTTTTTTTTGGTGGGGGGGAATGGTGGAATTGGACTTGATGTATGTGACTTAAAGGGGCTTTTCCTAGTTACGGTAATAAGTTATCCCCTATCGGTGGGATAGGTTGATAACTTATTGATCCTTGGGGGTCTGACTGATTTTACCGATCCTGAAAAAGGGGCTCTGCTGAGACCCATCAGAATGGAGCTACAGTAGAGTATGCGCACCACGGCTTCACTGGTTCTGTATGGGAATGTTGGGAAAAGCCGAGTACAGAGCGCTGTTCTCTCCGGCAGTCCTTAAGAAAATGAATGGAGACCAGCTGCACATACGCAACTGCCGCTCCATTTAGATGGATTTCTACAGAATCCCGATCTCGAGGTCACCAACAGTTGGACCCTTAGCGATTACGGTAATTAGTTATCGGCTATCTGCTGTGTTTTAGGGTTTTTTTTTGTACAGAAAATCTTGTTTAACAGGTCAAGTAAAGTGGTTGTGATTCCCTAAAAACTTGACCCCATTGTGAGTGTAAAGAACTTTTGGAATTGTACATTGTTTTATTGCGTTTTTTTCTCATAGGAGCTTGAAAAAAAATGTATGTAAAAATGCATTTAGTGCAGATTTCCAGTGTTTCCGCACTAAAAAAAAAAAGAAAACAGAAAATTTTTGCATCAATTACGCATCAGGAAAAGGGGGAAAAACGCAGCAAAAATACATGGCAAAAATGCAACAATTGGAGCAAATTGCTATTGTTTATTTTGGTGCAAATTCTTGCAGAAAAAAATGCAGCATTTTTGCACATAAGAACAGGGCCTCATGGATAGAAGAAGAATAAGCTTGGAAAAATGGATGCCACGCTTATAGAAAAAACAGGCACATAGAGCAAAAATGGCTGAAAATTAGATCCTTCGAAATGATTAAAAAATTGTAAATTTTGGTCCATTATCGTCCTGAATGAGGACTGATGCAGACAGAGTGGTGGTTTATATATTAAAGAAAATCTGCAGAAAGGACTACAAGTCCATGCAAGTCTCACCTCTGGGCTCAAGTGCACACTGGAAAGTATGTGACCCGCTGTGCCTTTAATTATGTGTAAATGCTCCGATCTGTCCTCCCGATTCATGCCTGCATTCCTGGCCATAGTATAACGGTATACATGATCATTTGTGGAATTCCCCAGGGGAAGATGTAGATGGAGGGATTACAGACATCACATTCCTGCCGAATATATCAGATCCTTCACTATGAATTATAAAGCCAGGCTCATCGATGGACGCAGGTCTTAGGATGTGTGCAGTTTTTGTGAGGAGCCTTTTGGAGCAGGTCTTACAAAACCCAAAGAGGTTAAAAGAAGTGACTAAATGTGGAATAAAAAAATATTTAGACTTGAGAGTCCTCGGTGGTTGATACCTTTTAATGGCTAACTGAAAAGATGGTAACAAATTGCAAGCTTTCGAGACTACTCCGGTCTCTTCATCAGGCAAAGACTAAAACAAAAACTGAAGAATCACATATATATATATATATACACAAAAGGATACAGGAATAGTGCAACAGGTAAGACAAGTGACGTGAAGCAGAACTGTCATTATGGCAGAGGGATGAACATAAATATTGGAACAGATCATAGATAAGGAGAGAGTTTTATTACCCTCTGATTGGGGTCTGGTATTGTGTTTTGATGCCCCTAGAAGGTCAGAGACGCAGATTCCTTAATTGATATAGAATGACATGAATCCGTGTGACACGTTCATTCCAGCACTAAGAGTGTCAAAGGTCATCATAAGTTTGTATTCCCAAACCTTTCTATCTTTCTCAGATTTGAAGTTAGATTTTAATACCAGTAATTCCATATCCATTATGCTATGACCGGGCATACAAAAATGTTTTGCCACAGGTAAATCCATTCTTTTTTCTCTTATTGTGTGGCGATGAGAATTCATCCTTGTTCTCAGTTTTTGCCCAGTCTCCCCCACATACAGACCCCCAGTTGGACATTTAGTACATATAATTAGGTACACCACATTAGAGGGTAATAAAACTCTCTCCTTATCTATGATCTGTTCCAATATTTATGTTCATCCCTCTGCCATAATGACAGTTCTGCTTCACGTCACTTGTCTTACCTATTGCACTATTCCTGTATCCTTTTGTGTATATATATATATATATATATATATATATATATATATATATGTGATTCTTCAGTTTTTGTTTTAGTCTTTGCCTGATGAAGAGACCGGAGTAGTCTCGAAAGCTTGCAATTTGTTACCATCTTTTCAGTTAGCCATTAAAAGGTATCAACCACCGAGGACTCTCAAGTCTAAATATTTTTCTATCTACTGGCTAACACGGTACGAAGATACACATCTTTCCTATATCTAAATGTGGAATATGCGCACAGCAGTGTCATTCACACATTGCTGGGCATTACGCTCACTTTTTGCAGTGGTTTTGCTGTGATCTCAGACAAAATTAGTAGTAAGCCCCTCCATGGATGAGAAGCCCCCGCACATTGTGAGTGATTCCCTCCATGGATGAGAAGCCCCCACATATTGTGAGTAAGTCCCTCCATGAATGAGAAGCCCCCACACATTGTGAGTGATCCCCTCCATGGATGAGAAGCCCCCACATATTGTGAGTAAGCCCCTCCATTGATGAGAAGCCCCCACACATTGTGAGTAAGCCACTCCATGAATGAGAAGCCCCCACACATTGTGAGTGATCCCCTCCATGGATGAGAAGCCCTCACATATTGTGAGTAATCCCCTCCATGGATGAGAAGCCCCCACATATTGTGAGTGACCCCCTCCATGGATGAGAAGCCCTCACACATTGTGAGTGATCCCCTCCATGGATGAGAAGCCCTCGCACATTGTGAGTGATCCCCTCCATGGATGAGAAGCCCCCGCACATTGTGAGTGATCCCCTCCATGGATGAGAAGCCCCCACACATTGTGAGTGATCCCCTCCATGGATGAGAAGTACCCACATATTGTGAGTGATCCCCTCCATGGATGAGAAGTCTCCACATATTGTGAGTGATCCCCTCCATGGATGAGAAGCCCTCACACATTGTGAGTGATCCCCTCCATGGATGAGAAGTCCCTACATATTGTGAGTGATCCCCTCCATGGATGAGAAGTCCCCACATATTGTGAGTGATCCCCTCCATGGATGAGAAGCCGCCTCCACACATTGTGAGTGACCCCCTCCATGGACGAGAAGGCCCAGCTCATTGTGAGTGATCCCCTCCATGGATGAGAAGCCCCCACACATTGTGAGTGATCCCCACCATGGACGAGAAGGCCCAGCTCATTGTGAGTGATCCCCTCCATGGATGACAAGCCCCCACACATTGTGAGTGATCCCCTCCAAGGACGAGAAGGCACAGCTCATTGTGAGTGAGCCCCTCCATGGATGAGAAGCCCCCACACATTGTGAGTGATCCCCTCCATGGACGAGAAGGCCCAGCTCATTGTGAGTGCCCCCCTCCATGGATGAGAAGCCCCCACACATTGTGAATGATCCGCTCCATGGATGAGAAGTCCCCACATATTGTGAGTGATCCCCTCCATGGATGAGAAGCCGCCTCCACACATTGTGAGTGACCCACTCCATGGACGAGAAGGCCCAGCTCATTGTGAGTGATCACCTCCATGGATGAGAAGCCCCCACACATTGTGAGTGATCCCCTCCATGGACGAGAAGGCCCCACACATTGTGAGTGACCCCATCCATGGATGAGAAGGCCCAGCTCATTGTGAGTGACCCCCTCCATGGATGAGAAGGCCCCACACATTGTGAGTGATCCCCTCCATGGACGAGAAGGCCCAGCTCATTGTGAGTGACCCCCTCCATGGACGAGAAGGCCCCACACATTGTGAGTGACCCCATCCATGGATGAGAAGGCCCAGCTCATTGTGAGTGATCCCCTCCATGGATGAGAAGTCCCCACATATTGTGAGTGATCCCCTCCATGGATGAGATGCCGCCTCCACACATTGTGAGCGACCCCCTCCAAGGATGAGAAGGCCCAGCTCATTGTGAGTGACCCCCTCCATGGATGAGAAGCCCCCACACATTGTGAGTGATCCCCTCCATGGATGAGAAGCCCCCATACATTGTGAGTGATCCCTTCCATGGACGAGAAGGCCCAGCTCATTGTGAGTGACCCCCTCCATGGATGAGAAGCCCCCACACATTGTGAGTGATCCCCTCCATGGATGAGAAGCCCCCACACATTGTGAGTGATCCCCTCCATGGATGAGAAGTCCCCACATATTGTGAGTGATCCCCTCCATGGATGAGAAGCCGCCTCCACACATTGTGAGTGAACCCCTCCATGGACGAGAAGGCCCAGCTCATTGTGAGTGACCCCCTCCATGGATGAGAAGCCCCCGCACATTGTGAGTGATTCCCTCCATGGATGAGAAGCCGCCTCCACACATTGTGAGTGACCCCCTCCATGGACGAGAAGGCCCAGCTCATTGTGAGTGACCCCCTCCATGGATGAGAAGCCCCCGCACATTGTGAGTGATCCCCTCCATAGATGAAAAGCCCATGCATTGTGAGTGACCCCCTCCATGGATAAGAAGTCCCTGTACATTGTGAGTGATCCCCTCCATGGACGAGAAGGTCCAGCTCATTGTGAGTGATCCCCTCCATGGATGAGAAGCCTCCACACATTGTGAGTGATCCCCTCCATAGATGAAAAGCCCCCACACATTGTGAATGAGACCCCTCCATGGATGAGAAGCCCCCGTACATTGTGAGTGACCCCCTCCATGGATGAGAAAACCCCGCACATTGTGAGTGAGCCCCTCCATGGATGAGAAGCCCCAACACATTGTGAGTGAGCCCCTCCATGGAAGAGAAGCCCCCGCACATTGTGAGTGATCCCCTTCATGGAGGAGAAGCCCCCTCACGTTGCGAGTGACCCCTCCATGGATGAGAAAACCCCGCACATTGTGAGTGAGCCCCTCCATGGATGAGAAACCCTCACACATTGTGAGTGAGCACCTCCATGGATGAGAAGCCCCAACACATTGTGAGTGAGCCCCTCCATGGATGAGAAGCCCCCGCACATTGTGAGTGAGCCCCTCCATGGATGAGAATCCCCGCACATTGTGAGTGAGCCCCTTCATGGATGAGAAGCCCCCGCACATTGTGAGTGAGCCCCTCCATGGATGAGAAGCCCCCGCACATTGTGAGTGAGCTCCCTCTATGAATGAGAAGCCCCAGTACATTGTGAGTGAGCCCCTACCGGTCGTATGGTCTCCTGTGGGTTTTTTCGAAGGTCTTTTCCACCGCTGAAAGGAACTATTCCGTAAGAGATCGGGAATTGTTGGCAATCAAGTTGGCCCTACAAGAATGGAGACATCTCCTCGAGGGAGCAGTCTAACAGGTTGTTATATTCACCGATCATAAAAACCTTGCTTATCTCCAATCCGCATAGAGGCTGAATCCCCGTCAGGGCCTTGTTTTTTGCCTGATTTAATTTTGTTCTTCATTTCTGTCCGGCAGACAAGAACGTTAAAGCTAACGCACTCTCCAGAGCCTTTCTGCCTCCTGAGGAAGAACATCAACACATCATCCAGGTTAGTGTCAGTAGCCTGTTAACCTTGCTCGGCTTCCCCCAGGAAAGACTCTCGTGACCACTTCGGACCAGAACCGTGTCCTCCGGTGGGGTCACTCTTCAAAGCTGGCCGGTCACGCCGGTCAGAAAAAGACCCTGCAACTCATCTCCCGTTACTATTGGTGGCCCACCATGGGCAAGGATATCCAAGAGTATGTCACAGCCTGTCCTTTGTGTGCCCATAACAAGACTGCAAAACGTTTGCCAGCCGAGCAGCTTCTGCCTCTTCTGATTCCTTCTGCTCCCTGGCAGCACATCGCTATCGATTTCATTACTGATCTTCCCATCTCTACCGGCTGCTCTGTTGACTGAGTTGTGGTGGATCGCTTTTCGAAGATGGCTCACTTCGTTCCGCTACCCGGTCTCCCGTTCGCCCCGGAGCTTTCTGATTACTTAATACAGCACATCTTCCATCTCCATGGGTTTCCTCTCCACATAGTGTCCGACAGAGGCGTCCAGTTCACCTCAAGGTTCTGGAGAGCGGTCTGTAATCTAGTGAAGGTAGAACTGGACTTTTCTTCTGCACACCACCCTCAATCTAATGGTCAAGTGGAGAGGAACAATGATATCTTGTCCGGATTCCTGCGCCACTTCGTCAACATGCATCATGATGACTGGGTCAAGTTGCTGCCTTGGGCAGAATTCTCATACAATAACCAAGTAAGTGAATCCTCAGGATAATCTCCCTTTCAGGTTGTGTTTTGACTTCAACCCGGAATCCTGCTCCCCATCTCTGGACCTTCTGGAGTTCCCGCAGCTGATACCTTTGCGGAGGAATTTTCAAAAGTGTGGAGCGACACCAAAGTCGCCTTGTAGAAAGCCCCACAACTTATGAAGAGGCATGCAGACAAGAGACGCCTGGATGCTCCTACTTTTCGACCCGGAGATAAGGTGTGGCTGTCCTCCAAGTACATCCGCCTGAAGATGCCCTCCTACAAACTGGGTCCTCGCTTCATTGGACACTTTGAAGTCCTGAAGCAAATCAACACGGTTTCGTACAAATTGAAATTGTCTGCTTCTTTACGTGTGCCTAACTCTTTCCATGTTTCCCTCCTCAAACCAGTAGTTTTGAGATCATTCTTTAAAGACCCGGGTACCACTCCTGACCGCATCAGTGAGGATGAAGAATTTGAGGTAGAACATATCTTGGCCACTAAGAAAGTAAAGGGTAAGACCTATTATCTGGTGGACTGGAGGGGCTTGAAAAACTGGGGGCGTAAAGAGGGGGATACTGTTACACTCGGTCCTAGTCCTGCTGCACCTCCGCGGGGTCCCCCTCGGGACTTCTGCTCTGTGCCGGCCTCGCGCCGTTCTGCCGCAGCCTCTGCTGTTTCCCTCCCCTCTGCTTCATGGCGCGCTGTCAGCAGGTCCCCGGGGAGAGTGCTTAGGTCGCGTGCGCGTTCCCGGTCTCTTAAACATGGAGACGTTTCTCTTGGAGGAGGTTTAGATTCCGTTCCTTATTCATGGCCGTGATCTCAGACAAAATTAGTAGTGAGCCCCCTCCATGGACGAGAAGGCCCAGCTCATTGTGAGTGATCCCCTCCATGGATGAGAAGCCGCCTCCACACATTGTGAGTGACCCCGTCCATGGACGAGAAGGCCCAGCTCATTGTGAGTGATCCCCTCCATGGATGAGAAGCCCCCACACATTGTGAGTGATCCCCTCCATGGACGAGAAGGCCCAGCTCATTGTGAGTGATCCCCTCCATGGATGAGAAGCCCCCACACATTGTGAGTGATCCCCACCATGGACGAGAAGGCCCAGCTCATTGTGAGTGAGCCCCTCCATGGATGAGAAGCCCCCACACATTGTGAGTGATCCCCTCCATGGACGAAAAGTCCCCACATATTGTGAGTGATCCCCTCCATGGATGAGAAGCAGCCTCCACACATTGTGAGTGACCCCCTCCATGGACAAGAAGGCCCAGCTCATTGTGAGTGATCCCCTCCATGGATGAGAAGCCCCCACACATTGTGAGTGATCCCCTCCATGGGCGAGAAGGCCCCACACATTGTGAGTGACCCCATCCATGGATGAGAAGGCCCAGCTCATTGTGAGTGACCCCCTCCATGGATGAGAAGGCCCCACACATTGTGAGTGATCCCCTCCATGGACGAGAAGGCCCAGCTCATTGTGAGTGATCCCCTCCATGGATGAGAAGCCCCCACACATTGTGAGTGATCCCCTCCATGGACGAGAAGGCCCAGCTCATTGTGAGTGAGCCCCTCCATGGATGAGAAGCCCCCACACATTGTGAGTGACCCCCTCCATGGACAAGAAGGCCCAGCTCATTGTGAGTGATCCCCTCCATGGATGAGAAGCCCCCACACATTGTGAGTGATCCCCTCCATGGACGAGAAGGCCCCACACATTGTGAGTGACCCCATCCATGGATGAGAAGGCCCAGCTCATTGTGAGTGACCCCCTCCATGGATGAGAAGGCCCCACACATTGTGAGTGATCCCCTCCATGGACGAGAAGGCCCAGCTCATTGTGAGTGACCCCCTCCATGGACGAGAAGGCCCCACACATTGTGAGTGACCCCATCCATGGATGAGAAGGCCCAGCTCATTGTGAGTGACCCCCTCCATGGATGAGAAGCCCCCACACATTGTGAGTGATCCCCTCCATGGATGAGAAGTCCCCACATATTGTGAGTGATCCCCTCAATGGATGAGAAGCCTTCTCCACACATTGTGAGTGACCCCCTCCATGAACGAGAAGGCCCAGCTCATTGTGAGTGACCCCCTCCATGGATGAGAAGCCCCCACACATTGTAAGTGATCCCCTCCATGGATGAGAAGCCCCACACATTGTGAGTGATCCCTTCCATGGACGAGAAGGCCCAGCTCATTGTGAGTGACCCCCTCCATGGATGAGAAGCCCCCACACATTGTGAGTGATCCCCTCCATGGATGAGAAGCCCCCACACATTGTGAGTGATCCCCTCCATGGATGAGAAGTCCCCACATATTGTGAGTGATCCCCTCCATGGATGAGAAGCCGCCTCCACACATTGTGAGTGACCCCCTCCATGGACGAGAAGGCCCAGCTCATTGTGAGTGACCCCCTCCATGGATGAGAAGCCCCCACACATTGTGAGTGATCCCCTCCATGGATGGGAAGCCTCCACACATTGTGAGTGATCCCCTCCATGTATGACAAGCCTCCACACATTGTGAGTGATCCCCTCCATGGATGAGAAGCCCCCACATATTGTGAGTAATCCCCTCCATGGATGAGAAGCCCCCGAACATTGTGAGTGATCCCCTCCATGGATGAGAAGTCCCCACATATTGTGAGTGATCCCCTCCATAGATGAAAAGCCCACGCATTGTGAGTGACCCCCTCCATGGATAAGAAGCCCCTGTACATTGTGAGTGATCCCCTCCATGGACGAGAAGGTCCAGCTCATTGTGAGTGATCCCCTCCATGGATGAGAAGCCTCCACACATTGTGAGTGATCCCCTCCATAGATGAAAAGCCCCCACACATTGTGACTGAGACCCCTCCATGGAAGAGAAGCCCCCGTACATTGTGAGTGACCCCCTCCATGGATGAGAAAACCCCGCACATTGTGAGTGAGCCCCTCCATGGATGAGAAGCCCCAACACATTGTGAGTGAGCCCCTCCATGGAAGAGAAGCCCCCGCACGTTGCGAGTGACCCCTCCATGGATGAGAAAACCCCGCACATTGTGAGTGAACCCCTCCATGGATGAGAAGCCCTCACACATTGTGAGTGAGCCCCTCCATGGATGAGAAGCCCCAACACATTGTGAGTGAGCCCCTCCATGGATGAGAAGCCCCCGCACATTGTGAGTGAGCCCCTCCATGGATGAGAATCCCCGCACATTGTGAGTGAGCCCCTTAATGGATGAGAAGCCCCCGCACATTGTGAGTGAGCCCCTCCATGGATGAGAAGCCCCCGCACATTGTGAGTGAGCCCCCTCTATGAATGAGAAGCCCCAGTACATTGTGAGTGAGCCCCTACCGGTCGTATGGTCTCCTGTGGGTTTTTTCGAAGGTCTTTTCCACCGCTGAAAGGAACTATTCCGTAAGAGATCGGGAATTGTTGGCAATCAAGTTGGCCCTACAAGAATGGAGACATCTCCTCGAGGGAGCAGTCTAACAGGTTGTTATATTCACCGATCATAAAAACCTTGCTTATCTCCAATCCGTCAGGGCCTTGTTTTTTGCCTGATTTAATTTTGTTCTTCATTTCTGTCCGGCAGACAAGAATGTTAAAGCTAACGCACTCTCCAGAGCCTTTCTGCCTCCTGAGGAAGAACATCAACACATCATCCATGTTAGTGTCAGTAGCCTGTTAACCTTGCTCGGCTTCCCCCAGGAAAGACTCTCGTGACCACTTCGGACGAGAACCGTGTCCTCCGGTGGGGTCACTCTTCAAAGCTGGCCGGTCACGCTGGTCAGAAAAAGACCCTGCAACTCATCTCCCGTTACTATTGGTGGCCCACCATGGGCAAGGATATCCAAGAGTATGTCGCAGTCTGTCCTTTGTGTGCCCATAACAAGACTGCAAACGTTTGCCAGCCGAGCAGCTTCTGCTCTTTTGATTCCTTCTGCTCCCTGGCAGCACATCGCTATCGATTTCATTACTGATCTTCCCATCTCTACCGGCTGCTCTGTTGACTGAGTTGTGGTGGATCGCTTTTCGAAGATGGCTCACTTCATTCCGCTACCCGGTGTCCCGTCCGCCCCGGAGCTTTCTGATTACTTAATACAGCACATCTTCCATCTCCATGGGTTTCCTCTCCACATAGTGTCCGACAGAGGCGTCCAGTTCACCTCAAGGTTCTGGAGAGCGGTCTGTAATCTAGTGAAGGTAGAACTGGACTTTTCTTCTGCACACCACCCTGTTATGATTTGGTAGCTGAGGAGAGCAGGCAAAAAGGAAATACACCAGAGAGGTTGGAATCTATGGGATTGCAGTACCCTGACTAACCACCACAACTAAAGGCAGCCGTGGAGCGTACCTACGTTGGTCCTAGACGCCTCGTCACAGCCTGAGAAGCTAACTACACCTAAAGACAGAAAGAGGAAAACTATCTGCCCCGGAGCAGATCCCCAAAGAACATAGAAAGCCCCCAAACATGTAATGGCGGTTAGACAAGGGAAATACAGACACAGACAGAAAATAGTATGAGCAAACGTTGGGGCCCAAACTTCCTAAATAGAAAAGGATAGGAAGGACACTTACTGCAATCCCAAAAAACCCTGAAAAGTACCAACTCTACTAATTACAAAAACACCTGAGATCACACGACCTCTACCACCTAAATTAGTTCTCTGGTGTAACAAAACTAAACAGCAGCCACTGAGAAAACTGGAAAAGGCAAATGAACAAACAACAGTGGCTGAACTAAACTGAGAGGAGCACAAGCCCCCGGAGGGGACCCGGCAGACCCCAACAGAAGTGCAGGACAAAATGCAAAAAGCAAGCACAAAAAACTAAAAGAAGAAAATGTCTTATCTGTTAGCAGAAGATGCAGGCACAAAACAGCAAGCTACAAAGTGAACAGGAATCAAAGATGAGACCAGAACAATTGATCACCGGCAACCCTGATGGGAGGGAACCTCCCTTATATAAGACCAGTCAGTAACACCTGATCGCCAATCTTCACAATCTTCATTGGATAGTTCAGTACTGTTTGTAACCACCAGAGGGAGCTTCTGCTCAGAATTCATTTCTAGCACATTCACAACAGTACCCCCCCTTGAGGAGGGGTCACCGAACCCTCATTTGAGCAACCAGGTCGGTCAGGATGAGCTCTGTGATACGCACGGATGAGTCTCCTAGCATGGATGTCCGAAGCAAACACCCAAGAATTGTCCTCCTGACCATAACCTCTCCACTTAACCAAATACTGGAGTTTCCGTCTAGAAAAACGAGAATTCAATATTTTCTCAACCACATACTCCAGATTGCCCTCAACCAAAACAGGGTCAGGAGGCACAGCCATAGGAACCACTGGCTCGACAAACCTTTTCAATAAGGACTTGTGGAACACGTTATGGATCTTAAATGTCCCTGGAAGAAGTAAACGAAAGGAAACAGGATTAAGAATCTCCATGATCTTATAAGGTCCAATGAACCTAGGCTTAAACTTAGGAGATGCAACTCTCATAGGGATATTTCTTGAGGACAACCAGACCAAGTCCCCCACTTCAAACCGAGGACCATCAGTCCTATGCCGGTTGGCAAACCGCTGGGCCCTCTCCTGAGAGAGGGACAACCTCTCCACTATCTGGTCCCAAATCTGCTGCATACGCTTCACAACAGAGTCAACACCTGGACAGACAGAAGCATCCGTCTGTCCTGAAGAAAATCGAGGGTGAAACCCAAAATTGCAGGAAAATGGAGACATCAAAGTGGCAGAGCTAGCCCTATTATTAAGAGCAAACTCAGCCAAAGGCAAAAAAGAGACCCAGTCATCCTGATCAGCAGACACAAAGCATCTCAGATAAGTCTCCAATGTCTTGTTTGTTCTCTCAGTTTGTCCATTGGTCTGAGGATGAAAAGCCAAGGAGAAAGACAATTGAACACCAAGTTTAGAACAAAAAGTCCTCCAAAATCTGGAAACAAACTGGACTCCTCTGTCAGACACAATGTTCTCAGGAATGCCGTGTAACCGAACCACGTGCTGAAGGAACAAAGGCACCAATTCAGAGGAGGAAGGCAACTTAGGTAATGGCACAAGATGTATCATTTTGGAAAACCTATCACAAATCACCCAGATAACGGTCATTCTCTGAGAAACAGGGAGGTCGAAATGAAATCCATAGAGATATGGGTCCATGGTCTCTTGGGCACAGGCAATGGCATCAACAAACCACTAGAGCGAGAGCAAGGCTTGGAGCGAGAGCAAGTCCCGCAGGACTGCACAAATTCCCTGACGTCACGAGACAAAGTAGGCCACCAAAAGGACCGACTAACCAAGTCTCTGGTACCAAAAATTCCGGGATGCCGGCCAACGCGGAACAATGAATCTCAGACATCACACTCTCTTTCCACCGGTCTGGGACAAACAATTTCCCAATAGGGCAGCGCTCGGGTTTATCCTCCTGATACCCTTCCAGAGCCAGTCTCAAATTGGGTGAGATGGCGGAAAGAACTACACCCTCTTTCAAAATAACAGCAGGATTAGATAACTCAGGAGAGTCCGCAAGGAAACTCCTCGAGAGGGCATCCGCCTTAACATTCTTAGTGCCAGGAAGAAAGGAAACCACAAAATTAAAACATGTGAAAAACAAGGCCCACCTGGCCTGTCTAGGATTAAGTCGCTTGGCTGATTCCAGATAAACCAGATTCTTATGGTCCGTGAGGACCACCACCTGATGTTTGGCTCCATCCAGCCAATGTCTCCACTCTTCAAAAGCCCACTTCATGGCCAATAACTCCCGATTACCCACGTCATAATTACGTTCAGTTGGAGAAAATTTTCGAGAGAAAAAGGCACAAGGGTTACTTTTAGAGGTCTCTGGATCTCTTTGGGACAAAACAGCACCTGCCCCAATTTCAGAGGCATCAACCTCCACCTGAAATGGCAGAGAAACATCAGGCTGCCGTAGAATAGGAGCAGAAGTGAATCTCTGCTTAAGTTCCTGAAACGCAGAGACTGCCTCAGGAGGCCAATTCACCACATCAGAACCCTTTTTGGTCAAATCAGTCAATGGTTTAACAATAACAGAGAAATTACCAATAAATTTACGATAAAAATTGGCAAAACCCAAGAATCTTTGAAGAGCCTTTAATGAAGTAGGTTGGACCCAATCACAGATGGCCTGAACCTTGACTGGGTCCATTTCAATAACAGATGGGGACAAAATGAATCCCAGAAATGAGATCCTCTGTACGCCAAAAAGACACTTTTGATCCCTTCACATACAGAGCATTCTCTCTCAAAATCTGGAACACAGTCCGAACATGTTTCACATGAGAGTCCCAGTCATTGGAAAAAATCTAGATATCATCCAAATAAACAATCAGAAATTTATCCACAAAATCCCTTAAAATGTCATTCATGAAGGACTGGAAGACAGAAGGAGCATTAGTGAGCCCAAAGGGCATCACTAGGTACTCAAAATGCCCCTCTGGGGTATTAAATGCCGTCTTCCATTCATCCCCGTGCTTAATGCGAATAAGGTTATATGCCCCCCTGAGGTCAAGCTTGGTAAACCAAGTAGCACTTTTCACCCTGGAAAACAGGTCAGAAATCAAGGGTAACGGATATTGATATTTCACAGTGATATTGTTCAAGAGACGATAATCAATACACGGCCTTAATGAACCATCCTTTTTGGCCACAAAGAAAAAACCGGCACCCAAGGGTGAAGAGGATGGTCTGATATGACCCTTCTCCAATGACTCCTTGATATAAGACCGCATAGCGTCATTTTCAGGTACAGACAAGTTAAAAAGGCGACCTTTAGGGAATTTACTACCAGGCACTAATTAAATGGCGCAGTCATAGCTCCTATGGGGGGGCAAGGATGCAGATTTACTTTCGCTAAACACATCAGAAAAATCAGTCAAAAAGTCAGGAACATCCTGAGCCTGGGGGGAGGCAGAAAAAACAGGAGTGTTGGTATTAACACATTGGCAGCCCCAACTGGTTACAGACACAGATTTCCAATCCAAAACAGGATTATGAGACTGTAACCAAGGGAAACCCAGTACGATAATGTCATGCAGATTATACAGCACCAAAAATTTGCAACTCTCCTGATGATCAGGCTCAACCCTCATTATCACCTGAGTAGAGAACTGAGGTTTATTCTCAGCCAAAGGGGTAGAATCGATCCCCAGTAAGGGAATAGACTTCCGTAGGGGTATCAAGGGAAACCCACAACGTTTAGCAAAATCAAAATCCATCAGGTTAATAGCTGCTCCTGAATCAACGAAAGCCTGAGCAGAAAATGTTGACGGAGCAAATCAGGGTAACAGTCAACAAAAATTTAGTCTGAACACTACCCAAGACAACTGAGCGTGCAAAACGTCTTCCCCGCTTAGGGCAGACTGAAATAGCATGAGAGGCATCACCACAGTAGAAACATAACCCATTGCGTTTTCGAAACTCATGACGCTGTGCCCCAGAAGTCACTCCATCACACTGCATGGGTTCAGAAGCTGGTTCACAAGGCAACACTATTCCACGCATACCTCTACGCTCACGCAAACGTCTATCAATTTGAATCGCTAATGACATAGAATCATTGAGACCAGAGGGGACAGGGAATCCCACCATAACATCCTTTACATTCTCTGACAGACCCTTCCGAAAAAGGGCTGCCAAAGCATCGTCATTCCATTTGGTCAGGACTGCCCACCTTCGAATCTCTGACAGTATAACTCAGCGTCCTCAAGCCCCTGATTTAATGCCAACAAGGCTTTTTCAGCTTGATCAGTGACATTAGGCTCATTGTACAATAACCCCAGAGCCTGAAAAAATGCATCAACATTACTCAAAACAGGATCCCCAGGTGTCAGGGAAAAAGCCCAATCCTGAGGATCGCCGCGCAGGAGAGAGATGACAATTTGAACCTGCTGTGCTGCGTTCCCTGAGGACTCAGATTTCAAGGCAAAAAACAACTTACAGTTATTTTTGAAATTCAGAAATTTAGCTCGATCCCCTAGAAACAAATCTGGCATGGGAATCCTAGGTTCCACAACAGGCAACCCTGCAAGATAGTTAGCAATACTTCGAACTTCAGTGGCAAGCTGATCCACACGGCCAGACAACTGTGCAAACTCCATTGAGAGAAAAAAAAATCCTCCTCAGCATTCAGAGAAACAGAGGGAAAAAAAAAAAAAAATCTCTAACAATCTTCTTTCTTTAACACTATTTTTCCCTTCTGTGAGTACCATACAAATATCGGTTTTTTGGGCCGGTGATACTGTTATGATTTGGTAGCTGAGGAGAGCAGGCAAAAAAGGAAATACACCAGAGAGGTTGGAATCTATGGGATTGCAGTACCCTGACTAACCACCACAACTAAAGGCAGCCGTGGAGCGTACCCACGTTGGTCCTAGACGCCTCGTCACAGCCTGAGAAGCTAACTACACCTAAAGACAGAAAGAGGAAAACTATCTGCCCCGGAGCAATCCCCAAAGAACATAGAAAGCCCCCAAACATGTAATGGCGGTTAGACAAGGGAAATACAGACACAGACAGAAAATAGTATGAGCAAACGTTGGGGCCCAAACTTCCTAAATAGAAAAGGATAGGAAGGACACTTACTGCAATCCCAAAAAACCCTGAAAAGTACCAACTCTACTAATTACAAAAACACCTGAGATCACACGACCTCTACCACCTAAATTAGTTCTCTGGTGTAACAAAACTAAACAGCAGCCACTGAAAAAACTGGAAAAGGCAAATGAACAAACAACAGTGGCTGAACTAAACTGAGAGGAGCACAAGCCCCCGGAGGGGACCCGGAGACCCCCACAGAAGTGCAGGACAAAATGCAAAAAGCAAGCACAAAAAAATAAAAGAAGAAAATGTCTTATCTGTTAGCAGAAGATGCAGGCACGAAACAGCAAGCTACAAAGTGAACAGGAATCAAAGATGAGACCAGAACAATTGATCACCGGCAACCCTGATGGGAGGGAACCTCCCTTATATAAGACCAGTCAGTAACACCTGATCGCCAATCTTCACAATCTTCATTGGATAGTTCAGTACTGTTTGTAACCACCAGAGGGAGCTTCTGCTCAGAATTCATTTCTAGCACATTCACAACACCACCCTCAATCTAATGGTCAAGTGGAGAGGAACAATGATATCTTGTCCGGATTCCTGCGCCACTTCGTCAACATGCATCATGATGACTGGGTCAAGTTGCTGCCTTGGGCAGAATTGTCGTACAATAACCAAGTAAGTGAATCCTCAGGAAAATCTCCCTTTCAGGTTGTGTTTTGACTTCAACCCGGAATCCTGCTCCCCATCTCTGGACCTTCTGGAGTTCCCGCAGCTGATACCTTTGCGGAGGAATTTTCAAAAGTGTGGAGCGACACCAAAGTCGCCTTGGAGAAAGCCCCACAACTTATGAAGAGGCATGCAGACAAGAGACGCCTGGATGCTCCTACTTTTCGACCCGGAGATAAGGTGTGGCTGTCCTCCAAGTACATCCGCCTGAAGATGCCCTCCTACAAACTGGGTCCTCGCTTCATTGGACACTTTGAAGTCCTAAAGCAAATCAACACGATTTCATACAAATTGAAATTGTCTACTTCTTTACGTGTGCCTAACTCTTTCCATGTTTCCCTCCTCAAACCAGTAGTTTTGAGATCATTCTTTAAAGACCCGGGTACCACTCCTGACCGCATCAGTGAGGATGAAGTATTTGAGGTAGAACATATCTTGGTCACTAAGAAAGTAAAGGGTAAGACCTATTATCTGGTGGACTGGAGGGCTTGAAAAAGTGGGGGCATAAAGAGGGGGATACTGTTACACTCGGTCCCGGTCCTGCTGCACCTCGGCAGGGTCCCCTTCGGGACTTCTGCTCTGTGCCGGCCTCGCGCCGTCCTGCCGCAGCCTCTGCTGTTTCCCTCCCCTCTGCTTCATGGCGCGCTGTCAGCAGGTCCCCGGGGAGAGTGCTTAGGTCGCGTGCGCGCTCCCGGTCTCTTAAAGAGACAGCGAGCATTTTTCAAAATGCCTCTGACCAATGGCATGGTACTGATTACTATTTCTGGCCCCTCTGCCATAGGGAGGGCGCAGGAGCAACAAGTATCTTCTGTTGCTAGCTTCCGGTTCCACTGTTGTTGTGCCTGTGTTTCTGCAGTGTTCTACCAAGTGCTCCGCTTACACTGTTTGTCTCCGCAGACTGCCAGTTACCTGTTACCCGGTCGTCCAGGACGACGTCCGTACTTTCTACGCCAGTTCCATCCTGTTCCACTACTCAACCATCCGAAGCTCCGGACAACGCCAGTGCCAGCTTATACCCGTGTACCCAGAACCCGCTGGTCAGCTCCATACCTGTTAAACTTGTTTATCCGTCTGTCCCGCTGGGATAGCTGCCACGTGTCCGGAGTCTAACTGGAGGTAGCACCGGTGCCCCCCAGACATTCCATTCTGACCCTGTTCGAGGGGACTTACTACGGGTGTCTGAGACTCACTTAGTCATGCCCCCTTCGGAGCCCCCCGGACCGTGGTCCCGAGGTTCCACAAATATTGCAATACACAACCAATGTGAACTTCACCACCTGTGCCTTCGCTTCTATTCGTTGTGTGGGGCTGTGCCTGGCTCTGCGGGCTGTGTCGGGCCTGTGCAGGGCTGTGCCGAGCTCTGCCGGGCCTGTGTTGGCCTCTCTGGGCCTGTGCCGGCCTCTGCCGGGCCTGTGGGGGGCTTCTGCGGGCTGTGCCGGCCTCTACCAGGTCATGCTCTGCCGGACTCGGGTTCTGCTGGCTGTGCGAGCATCGTCCGATGGGATTACTTGTCCCATCTGGCTATGCCTGCTACAGTGACAGCATTAGCACAGGCCGGCAGAGCCCGAGCCGGCAGAGCCCGGCACAGCCCCGCACACACACACACAGCCCCACAGACACCCGCACACATTCTCCGCCCATTACTCACATTTCCCATAGACTTACATTGGACTCCTACTCGTTACAAATACTCAAGTATTAGGAGCTACTCGTAACGAGTACAGCGAGTCCGAGTATTTCACTACTCGCTCATCCCTAAAAATAACTTTATCCCAATCTTTTGAAAGTCAAAACATGTACTTCCTTCAGAATGTCGGTCTGTCCTTGATGTTTTTCTTCTTTGCTGCCCTTATTGACACCAGACCGCTTCAAAAAAGCATGATAATGCAAAAAATGGTTGATTTAGGTGCAATCTTACAAGCAGCGATGTCCTTTCCTGTAAAGCCCTTTTGATGTAAAGAATTGATGACTGTACGAGTCTTCTTGGAAGTAAAAACGGTTATCTGAAGATGACAAAGATTTCAAGCACCAGCCCTATGTAAGAACCCCCAGTCTGCTCTTATAATTCTATCAGCATGACAGAGAGATATCAGCTGCCTTGTCCTTGCTATCACTAACTTTGCAATTTTCAACAACTCATTTGATCACTTTTCATAACAATTTACTGTTAATGCAAATTGCCACTAAAACAATGAAGCATCAAACTTTGCAAAGCCTAAAATTTGTGTCAGTCTCAAAACTTTTGCCCATGACTGTAGGCATCATTGAGACACCACCATACTTCACTATAGGCATCACCGAGCCATTTCAATGCTTCACTGTAGGTATGACTGAGTCCCCACTGTGCTTCACTATAGGCATCAATGAGCTTCTGCCATTCTTCACTGTAGGCTTCACCGAACCAACACCATGCTTTACTGTAGGCCTCTCAGCGCTCTCGTTTTGCTTTACAGTAGTCATCAATGAGCTTCAGACATACTTCAAAGTAGGCATCATAGAGCCACAAACATGCTTCAATGTAGGCATGACCCAACCAACACCATGCTTTACTGTAGGCATCTCTGAGCCTCCATTTTACTTCACTATAGTACAACAATGAGCTTCTGCCATTCTTCACTGTAAGCAACACCGAGCCCCCACCATGCTTCACTGTAGGTATCAATGAGCTTCCACCATTCTTCACTCCAAGCATCACTGAGCCACCACCATGCTTCATTGTAGGCATTAGATAGTCACCACTATGTTTCACTGTAGGCATTATGGAGCCATCACCATACTTCACTGTAGGCATCACCAAGTCCCCACCATTCTTCACTATAGGCATCACTGAGCCACTGTCATGCTTCACTGTAGGCTCCAGTGAGCCCTCATCATGCATAACTGTAGGGACACGTGAGACCAGCGAGCTTCATTGTGTTATTTTCAGCATTTCCTTCCTTCTTCCTCCTACAGACATATCGTTGATCCATGGGCCTGAAAAGTTCTAGTTTTGTTTCCTCACTGCAGAGAAACAAAATCTCTGAACTTCCATGGCTGATTTATATGGTCTTGAACATGGAGGTAACTTTTCTTATGCTTTCGCATGAACAGAGGTGACGTCTTGGAGTTCGGGTATGAAGATATTCAGTGTTTAGTATGTACTTTACTGTACAAACTGAACCCTCAGTCCCTGCTGTCATCAAATCCCACTGCAGGACTTTTGAAGTCACGGGAGAGTTTTTGACCACCTCCCCCCTCAAGAACCTGGCGGCATCCGGTGACGGGTTCTTCATTTTGGTGCGGCCAGGTAGAGTAACTAGTGTTCTCTCTAGGAACATACAATGCTGCTGTATATTTTTGTATCCTTTTCCTCGTTTGTGCAGGCAATGATCTCTTCTCTTTTTGGACCACCCTCTTAACAACCCCAAGAATATTAGTGACCTGGAGGCCATTGTCCATGAGGAATGGGCTCAGATTCCTCAGGAATACTGCCAGAAGCTGCAGTCTGACTCTACATCACATGTGCAGCAGGTCATAACAGCCAGAAGGTCAACAAGTCATAACAGCCAGAGGAGGAGCAGGTCATAACAGCCAGAAGGTCAACAAGTCATAACAGCCAGAGGAGGAGCAGGTCATAACAGCCAGAAGGTCAACAAGTCATAACAGCCAGAGGAGGAGCAGGTAATAACATCCAGAAGGATAACAAGTCATAACAGCCAGAGGAGGTGCAGGTCATAACATCCAGAAGGATAACAAGTCATAACAGCCAGAGGAGGTGCAGGTCATAACATCCAGAAGGATAACAAGTCATAACAGCCAGAGGAGGAGCAGGTCATAACAGCCAGAAGGTCAACAAGTCACAACAGCCAGAGGAGGAGCAGGTCATAACATCCAGAAGGATAACAAGTCATAACAGCCAGGAGGTGCAGGTCATAACATCCAGAAGGATAACAAGTCATAACAGCCAGAGGAGGAGCAGGTCATAACAGCCAGAAGGTCAACAAGTCATAACAGCCAGAGGAGGAGCAAGTCATAACATCCAGAAAGATAACAAGAGAAACCATTGGTTATATTACTTGTGTTGAACTATTTGCATTGTTCTTGCTTCATTGATTTATTGCAAACAGCAAAAAATGTGTAAATTATGCTAATAAACCGAATTTGCAATGATGGGGTGGGCAGAATATTTTGATAGCAAATGTATCCTACTTGTTGATGGTTTCCATTTAGAAGCATTTTTTTTGCTCTACACTGCAGAGAATAAAAACAAACTGGTAAATAAGTGAAGATATCTTCTGTCAGTCTGCCTGGAGTCGATGGGGAACATGTTCTTGGAAATGGATACATGAAGTCATTATCCACTGGAACACGAATGGCCAAGTTCCCTCTGATAATATTTGCGTGTTCGGGTAACAAACCATTACAAACACGGAGTCTTCAATGACAAACATCTGTGGAAACTGTCAAACAAAATTCCCAGCTCGCTGGAAAATGCTGCTGTGCTGTGTACGAGAGCCTGTGGCGACTGGGATCATTCACGTCAGGGCTACGGGCTGAGTCACTGCGGCCGGCCTCGCATTGCGCAGGCATCTGCCCGATAATATATGCAGTAAAAACAGGCAAAAGATGAAAAAAAAGAGACCCCAGAGCATCTAGTAATAGGACATGTCAACCAATCGGGGCGAAAAATAACAAACTTTGTGGCGTCACAGCAGCACAGAGTATTTTAGAAGAGAGATGCGTGAGCTGTCTACTCATGAATCTATGGCGGAAGTGAGGACAGGTCTGCAGGGGTCATCACAGACTGAGCTAGAGTGACAGCACAGAGGATTTAAGGGCAGAAAGCAGCGATCGACATCTTCAACAAATCTGTGTTTGTGTTTTCTTGACGTCAGCAGATCGACGAGATTCTCGTGGGACAGTGCGTGCGTGTTCAGGACTTATGGCAGTGTCAGCAAGGACTTTATCATTTCAGTTCGTTGTCCTCTATCTAGAGCTATAACTTCAGCATTAAATACATTGGTGCACCATATGGCGACATATGTTATGAGCACACTGAGGTGACATTTTTTATACTTAAAGTATCAGCATTTTTGGGTGTATAATTTATGTATACGGCAAGACAGCATTTCTTAGGTGAAAGCATAGGTGTTCTGTTTAGCTGTACAGTTTGGCAGTATTATTAATATACACAGTAGTGTCATTTTTTAGTTCTACAGAATGGCGTTATTGCATAGGCTGACAGTAAAGTGACATCTTTTAGGGCTTCTCAGAACAGCATCTTTTAGGTGTACAGTAGGGCAGAATTTCTAGGTGCAGCATTGCTCAGGTGTACAGTAGAGCAGCATTATTTATGTACTATGGTGGCATTGCTCAGGTGTACAGTAGGGCAGCATTATTTATACAGTATGTCAGCATTTCTAGGTGCAGCATTGCTCAGGTGTACAGTGATGTAGAATTATTTATACACTATGGTGGCATTGTTCAGGTGTACAGTGGGGCAGTATTTCTAGGTGCAGCATTGCTCAGGTGCACAGTACAGTACAGCATTATTAAGGTATACCGTATATTGCCTTTATGTTCATATTAGAGTAGAATGGCTAAAGACCCCATACACATTAAATGAAAGTCAGACAAATCCACTGATTTCAGTGTGGCCTCTTGACTGATCATCCACTGATGATACTGGGAGACAGGGTGCAGGCTGTTGTAACTTCACTGGTTGAGCCCTTTATTTTTAAGGGAAGATATATCGAAGCAGAGAAATTTGTTTCTCATTTCTTCCCGTGGAAAACACATAAAGACTCAGCAGATACGAGCGCTCATGTGTATGGGGTATCGGGAGAAATAGGTGTTTGCTAATTGAACATTCTGCGGCCAGCTATGGTATACAGTATGACTTTATTGCTGAGGTATATAGCAGGGCAGTAATATTAGGGTGCACAGTATGGTGGCATTTTTTGAATGTACAATGTCTGACCATTGTTAGCTGTACATACAGACTGGTAGTACCGCTAGGGCAGAATGATTAGGCATATGGTATGGAAAAATTGGTTAGGAATACAGCTAGGCAGCATTACTAGAGTGCACAGTGTGGCAGCACTACTAGAGTGCACAGTGTGACAGCATTACTGGAGTGCACAGTGTGGCAGCACTACTAGAGTGTACAGTGTGGCAGCACTACTAGAGTGCACAGTGTGGCAGCATTGCCACACTGTGCACTCTAGCAATGCTGCCACACTGTGCACTACTAGAGTGCACAGTGTGGCAGCATTGCTAGAGTGCACAGTGTGGCAGCACTACTAGACAGTGTGGCAGCATTACTGGAGTGCACAGTGTGGCAGCATTACTAGAGTGCACAATGTGGCAGCATTACTAGAGTGCACAGTGTGGCAGCATTACTTGTGTGTACAGTGTGGCAGCATTACTTGTGTCTACAGTATGGTAACATTACTTGTGTGTACAGTATGGGAGCATTACTAGAGTGCACAGCGCTACTTGCGTACACAGTATGACAGCATTACTACAGTGCACAGTGTGTCAGCATTACTTGTGTGTACAGCGTGGCAGCATTACTGTACAGTACAGTAGCATTACTTGTGTGTACAGTATGACTTGATATTCATGCCTGCGTGTCCTTGTGTATCATTCACCACTCCCTTCACCGTAGTGGTATCGGTCACAGTCGGTCACAGTCGGTCACCCCACGCTCGTATCTGTGGCCACATTTCCGATGGGTTTTCAGTTGCCACAACAAACCGCTTGTTTATAAATATGAGTTTTCCGTTCCGGGGACGCCGCCCTTATACAGAATTTAGCTTCCTGGTACCGTTTTTTGTTGGTTTTGTGGTTTTAGTTTCTTCTGCTTTTTTTTTAATAGTGTTGCGTAAAGATTTGTATTTCAGAGATAACCTGGTAAAACTTGTAAGGGGAGGCAAG